>JBBBDQ010000479.1:1870000-2250000 GCA_037127315.1 Ascarosepion bandense
TTAGGTTAAAACCACTCTGACAAAATCTGTCAAACCATTTTTTTGACTGTCCAAAGAGCTCGAGTACAATCCAAATGAACCTCTCTGAATGTTTTTTGTTACAGTTCCAACACTTACTCCTTCCCAAAAATTCATAGAGCATAATATGGTGGAAAGTACAACTTTTCATGATTTCTTTAAGGCATTAATTTGTGGACAAAATGTTAAAATTCAACATTTAAAGCCTGAATTGCAAGTGAATGATGCAAGTTTTCAATCTATAAAATGGGGCCACCATATTATTTAAAATTTTTTTCAAGCAATGATAGACACATAAATAACTAATCTGAGGCACAAAATTGTAACATCATAAATAAACAACTGGGAGAAATTAAAGTAAAACACCTACATAAAACATCTGTAAGTATACACACACCCATAAATTTAGTATAATTAAGCAACAATTGTTGTTTCAAACAGGTTTTATTAAAAAGGATAGACATCCTATATTTTTCAATGCATATATATATATTACTGAAATTAACGAAGATTAACGAAACTTGGTTATAAACATGAGCCTTGATTTTGCATATTTTTTTCCATAAGACAATGGTTACACTTTATAGACCTAGACTGTTTATCCTTTTTAATATACTTTTTTTTTCTTAGAGATAATAGCTGTAGACAGTAGTAATGAAGAAGTATTTACTATTGATGATGTTAAAAAGAAATAATCAGGAGGTTGAAAAAAATGGTGCATAAAAAGACAAGCAAAAGTTGGAGTTAAGTTATTAAGCAACAAGTTCAGAGTTATTTAACAATCAAAAACAAACATTTCATACAAAACTGAATATTAGACAAGATTTTCAAACAAACAACAGACAGCATTTACTGCAAAAATGTTGCATGTTTTACAACATTGAAAAAAATGAAGGCATACATTACATACATCAACTAATAACACATGCAGAGATTGTTGTGGCAAACAACAACTACGATTTGGTTGCAGGACAATAAATTGATTTTCATACATTTCCAAACTGATTTGAGAGTTATAGTAAAAGCTAATACAAAAGCTATTAGAAATATTTTAAGTGCAAATTAATAATTTCTTCATTTGTCAAAATATTAGCCACAAATAGTAGACATTTTTTAGAAAGCAGAAAACTCACACATGGTATACTAATTAAATCAACAAATACTGAACTATTTTAAATATTTTTGACAAAAATCAAATGCAAGTCTTATGGGCAGCCACATGGAAAGTTATCCAGAAACTGCCAGGTTCTCTCAGCTGTTGCTGCAGGCATCATGGTGTACCTATATTTATGCCCTTCTTCATGCACTGAAGAGATACTGCCTGAGAAACAGATACTGAGCCTTTAGTTAGTTACTGGTTTCCAAAACTCTGCCTTATCTGTAAAATTTTCAGTACTAGATCTGATTTAGGGATTTTGTCAATGCTCTTTATGCCTATACACAGGATAAGTTCTTTCTTCTTTTATATGCCACGTCCCTTCAGGATGTAGGCGATCATAACTCTCCACATCTTCCTATCCCTTATAGCTCTTAATACCTTTTGTCTTAGTATTTCTCCTGAATACTGCTATGCAATCCATTTGCTTAAGCCCATCAAGGATGTCACATGTTTTCACTTGTCTCTCTTTCCCTCTGTTTGTCTTGTGAGTATCAGATTCTCTAAGCCCTCTTTCTTCATAGCATGTTCCAGAAACTTCAGCTGTCTCTTCCTGATGTTAAGTATAAGTTTTGTTTACATTTTCATTCTCTCCAAAACCTTGTCATTGCTCACATGTTCAGTCCATGGTATGCTCAGTATCCTTCTGCAGAGCCACATTTTTATCAGCTTTGATAAGATTATCCAACATTCACTGCCATATAGAAGGACATACATTGCGTAATAATCCAGTACTATTTTCTTTGTTTCCAATGAAACTTTCCTGTCTCTCAATACTCTACTCATCTTAAACATTATTCTGAATAAAGTACACTAAAATTGAAAAAATAGTAATTTCACTCTAACAAGAAAATAGACAGTCAAGTTTTAATAATATATTGCATATGTAAAGCTATCTTTAGTGTTTTAAGTGGTACATTGATACTTTTCACTTTTGAGATCAATTTACATTATTTATATTTAAGTATAAATAGTTTTCTGATATTTTTTAAGCAGATAAATAGATTTTAGATAAATAGAAGATGCGCATTGTGGTGTAATGGTTATTGACTTAGAATGAGAACTGAGACAGCCAAGTTCAAATTCCAGTTGAATTTGTTGCATTCACTTACACACAGATAGCCTTGGGAAAAGTATTAATTCATCTCTTCTCCCTCCAGCTATGGGTTAAATAGCAGGACAGATTGGTTTTTATAGCTCTGGCTGGCAACCAGTCTACTGCAGAAAGAAATGGCAACCTACTGTGAGAAAATTTTCTGTCTACTCTGTCACAGATCGGAAAAGACATGACAGCCCAAGCGTGCATCACATATGGTACTTAACTGACACTGAAACAGATTTTATTATGGCTTAATGTTTTAATTTCTACAAAAAAACAAAATTAGATGTACAAAATACAAACTCTTATCTGATGGAGACTATTAAAAACCTAGAAAGTTGAAGCTTTTAGAATAATTACTTTTTTTTATTTTTATTACTGTTCATCCAATACAAACCCAAGAGCCACTCAAGGTTACTGAATGAAATTGTTGAATTGTTACTGAATGACTCTTGTAAGGCAGGAGGAATCAGGTACTTTCTAGAATGTTACAAGAAGCCAACAATTTTTATGACATCAATGCATAACAAAAATAGTGTTTAAAAAATATGATCTTATAATTACACAGGTAATCTAATGATTCAGCAAATTAGATTAAAAATAATAAAACTGAATACTGGTTGTTGGTTAATTTTATTTAATGGTATATCAACCTGTAATGCTGAAATCTAAATATTTTGAACACAATTGGATGTAAGAGGAGGAGGTAAAAAGTGCAGTTTATGAGGATATGTAAGATAAATAAGTGCTGACCCTATTGAGGAGGGTTAACATTGTAGTAATCAGGCTAGAAAAGAAAAATGAGATAGCAATGGATTTTACAAAAGATACTGGAAAACTCAATATATATCCCACATTGGTTTAATGTACTTTTCTAGAACTTCCAAAAAGGAGGTACAGTGGAATAATGGTTAGCACCTCAGAATAAGGAACCAGAGAGCTGAATTCAAATTTCAGCTGAATTTGTTGCTTTCACTTATATGAAAATACCCTTGTTATGAATCCATCTCTTCTCCTCTGCAGTTATGAATAAATAGCAAGACTGGATCCTATAGCCTTGGTTGGTAACTGGTCTAGAAGAAGGACAAATTTTAATTCAAAACCATATGTAACTCTCAGGAAGCACGTATTATGTAACTAATGAAAGGATCATGGAGTTATAAAAACTCAGGGATCCTAACTGCAGCCAACCTTGATTTATTTGCTTATAAAAATAAAAAAAAATTCTCAAAGGAGAAATATAATAGTGCATAGGTTACACTGGATTTTGATGTAATGAAAATGAATCAGCAATCCAAGTTCAAATTCCTTCATAGTCTGTAGGATTGACTTCCATACTAATATCATTGTGAAGGGCATGAATCCATCTTTTCTTCTTCCAACTTAGAGTTAAATATCCTGATAAACTGGGTTCTTTAACCTTGGGTGACAACTGAAAATTCTGAATTTTGTTCTTTAATTGTTTCACCTCAAACAAGGTAGTACTACCACTGGTGAACAGGGGGTTACATAAGAAGAGAGGAAAGAGAAAGAAGAAGAGGTCACACAGGGTGTCAGAGAATGGATAAAAGAAGGATAGTAACACTGGTGAGAAGAGAGCTGCATGAGAGTAGACTAAAAAGGGAAGAGAACAAGCTACAGAGGGTGTCAGGGAAAGGATGGGAGTCAAGGAGATATGAGATGGTAATTAATGTTGCATTTAAACTCTTGGAGATTGTAGCTATCAGGGAATCAAGTATATGGAAGGGAGTTTCACAGGCAAAAAGTGCAAGAAAAGAAGCTGAAAGAGTAGAAGTTGTGGCTACATTTTATTGTAAATAGGTGGGACTTAGTTGCCAGACTAGTAGCTCAACTAAATTTGTGTAGAGGGGGCACCAGGGAGCTAAGCTTGTCAGAGCAAAAGCTGTGAAAGTATTTGTAGAAGAGACAGAAGGAAAACACATCTTGTCAGTGAGAAAGTGACTTGAGTCAAGCTGCCAAGTCATGATTAATTACATTGCAGATTCTCCATTGGATTTTGTCAAGAACCTTGGGATGAATAGCAGGGGCACCTGACCAGATATGACAGCAGTATTCAATGCACGAGTGGATGGTAGATCTGTATATATGCAAGATGGATTCAAACGAGAAAAACTTCTTGAACTGACACAGTGACCCAACATTCCTAGCAGTAGATTTAGCTTTGGATTCAATGTAATCATTTCACTTGAGTCAGACTGAGGAGGTGCAGTGTATTGCTTTTGGGGAGATTAGCGTGATCTATGATGATGGGGAGTGGGTAGGAGAAATTGTCTATGATGGTGAAAGGATAGCAGCTTCATTTTGGAAGCATTAAAATTTACAAGCCTTTTTTTTACCCCAGTCTACCAAAGATTGGAGGTCCTTTATCAAGACAGGAGTAAATGGTGGTGTCATCAGCATAGATGGCTACTTGGGATCTGATTACATCAAGGAAATCATTGATAAAGATCAGAAAAGGCATAGGACCTAAGATAGAGCTTTGAGGGACACCTGCATTGTATGATAGGATATGGAAGTACGCCCATTCAATACAACCTTTATTACACAATTTGATAGGAATGATCAGATTAAATCAAACAAGCATCGAGTTATACCATAGCTCTGTAACTCATGCAGAAGGCCAGCATTCCAGGCTCTGTTAAATGCTTTAGAGATATCCAGAACAACAGCTTGTGCTTTACCATTCTAATCGAGAGTCTGGTATATGTATTCAGTGACGGTCGTTAGCATATCAGCATTAAACCTGGCAAAGTGGAAGCCATAATGTTTGTCAGAGAATAGGCTGTTGGCTGTGAGATGTTAAACCACTTCAACATAGATAATAGCCTCAAACATTTTGCCAAAAATTGGTAGGAGCCTGACTAGAGTGATAATTAGTGTGTGTGTGGGTGGGGGGGGAGGTTTGCCAGAGTTGTTAAAAACAGGAACAACAGAGGAGGACTTTCAGCTGGCAGGAAAGCACAAGAAACCACTCCACTATCTTTCCCAAGAATGCATGGTAATTTCCAGACAATAAAGAAAAATTTGTGGAAAGTCATGATCATCGACATCTTGAATAGACATAGCATTATAAAAGGGAAAAGGAAACCATGAACAGTCATGAACAGCTACATCTTGAAGGGATATGGCATTATGAAAAAAAAAATAGGTGACTCATAATTTTGATCAACTTTATAAGTATATACTTGAGTATAGAAAGTTTTTATGATCAGTTTTTTTGTATGCAAAATATAGGGGGTTACACTATACACAAGCAATTTTCTTGAAAAGTTGAAAAATAAAGCATTTTAAGTGACTGGTACTATACACAGGTAATTTTTTTCTGGAAAGGTTAAAATTCATGCAAAAAAATTCAGGGATCACACTATTTAGGTACCTCCACTCATTTTTCACAACTAAATTTTAAATTAAATTTTTAAAAATTAAAAAGTTTTCTCGAAACTTTTTAGTTTTAATTGAAAGCTAAATGATTAAATTTACTATTTCCAGTAAGCAAAATACTCTAGTTTATTTCAAAGAAAAATTATATTTATTGGAATCTAAAATTTTTCAATTTTTTTTTTATCTTTCAATTTTTCAGTCATTTTTTAACAACATTTGTAAACACATCGACACATTTGTAAACAAAATTTAATTTTTGGTTTTAAAAATCTTGCAAAAATAAAAATACATCATTGACACATTATTTTTAGAAAATTAGCAAATTTAAAGTTAAATTAATCTGATTTACACAACTATTATTTATAGCATGAAATTTAGAATAAGACTATTTCGTATTAATGAAGTGTTGATCTTTCTGACCTTTCCCCATATGATTTGAGATGTAACAACAGCCACATGCAAGATAAAGTAAGTGTCTATGGTGATCACACTTGACATAATTGTCCAAATTTTTTCTTGTAAGGAGAAGAAACCATGAAACACACTGAAATTACCATACAAAAAAAAATTCAAATATACAAAACAAAATTTTAAATTGTTTTAAAAATATGATGGTTTGATGATTTGTATTAAACTTTTCAGTTTTCGATTAGTAAATATAGTCTTCACTTAATAACTTAATAACCTTTGAAATATTTCTAAAATATTTTTGAAACTTTATAAATTATTATAATTAAAAAAAATGAAAACAATTCATTTAAAATTTCATGATCAATTGAAAAAAGATTTTCTTTTCAAACTATAATGTCCTTAATTTATGTTATTTATTAAATAAATTAAAAGCTTTTCTAATTAAATAATATCAGTTTTATTGCATTTTTTATTTTATTATTGGGAGCATATTTTCAGAAAAAGGGCCTGTTGGTTAAAAAAATAGATGATTTACATTCCACAATGAATCCTGCGTTTAACTAATAAAATCAATTTTGCCTGTAAAATTTAATTTCTTGAAATTTCATGAATTTACGTCGAAAAATTTTGTTAAAGGACACATTTTTCTAACAAGATTTCTTGATTCTTCAGGACAGTAGTTATAAATACAATGCTCAATTATAAAAAAAACAGAGCATCTGCTCAAATATAAATATCCATTAAAAATAACATTTATACAAATAAATTATACACAAGTATATATGGTACCCAAAGCTATTTTAGTACAGAATATAAAATTTATACAGATACTAATGCCAATGCAAGAATAATTTTTTTAAGTGATAAAAAGACTTCTTTTCAGCACAAAATTAGCAGTAATCTCATCTCCCTAATATACTTGGTTCCTTGACAAAACTTTTAAATAACTAATAACAAAATGAACAAGTATTTACATTTATGTAGAAACAATGAATGTGATAAAGTATAAAATTGTGAAGGAGCAACAAAGATTTCTACAAGTTTACCAAGAACAAAAAAAAAAGAAAAAAAAGGTTACTAAAAATTGGAAGATGATTGAAAATATAAAACCCAAGTTAACTATCTCAATGCAAAATATCTAAGAATTTCATTCTAAATTTATAGTGTGTATCATGACTGTGTAGATGTAAATGTCCATGCAGTATTATGAAACAAATGTCCAGTCAAAGCATTCAATATTGTGCACAAGACAAAATCAGTAATAGTGAAGCAAGCAGTAATAAAAGCTACAAGACATATTTGAATGAAACACAATAAGACAACAGCACAAAAAATGTAAAGATTATTCAGTATTTAATCATACTGAACAATGTTACACAGCCATAACACTTCCATTAATTTCCAACTCAAACAAATTCAAATAAAGTCAAAAGCCGAAAGATATAACCTGACTTAAATGAAAACTGTGATATTTTGAACATTTACAGCAAACAAACTATTTCTGTTTGAGATAAAGAGTTATCATTATTTATATACAGGCTATTATCCTAATTTTTGTTGTTACCTAAATTTTTCAGCCATTGTGGCTTCCAGCCTTCATCCGATTCTTGTCAACTAGAGAATTTCAAACTGAACAACTTATTTAATCTATGGAGTAAATTGTTCTTGTTCCACTGCTCTAAACATGGGAAGTGAAATGAGAACATTGTACCTCCATAGATTAAATAAAGGGTTAAGTTTGAAATTCGCTGAAGGTTACACGGATTAACAAGCACCTGATGAAGGCTGAAGGGCACAACAGTTGAAACATAATAACAACAACAATGAGGACAAGAGTGCACATGTAAATAATGTAAATAGCAAACAAATAATCAAATATGGAAGTGTGATGATTGCTACAAGCAAATGATAAACAGAGTGAATTTTCTTTTGTTTTCTTTTTTTTTGCAGCAGCAGCAGCATCTACCATCTAGCAAATGAATAGAATATGTGATGCCATTTCTGCTTATGTGATGATGATGATAATAGCAATAGCAACAGTGGCGGCAACAATAGCAGCAATAAATGGGAAACAAAGACGAGAATGGTAATGAGCAAGATAGCAGCATACCCGCTCCACTCTCAACACTGTCAACGTCCAACTTTGGGTTGTAGCGGACGATGTCTATAAAATCAAACTTGCGTGCCAGCTTCGGACTCCTCTCTTTTGATGTGCTGCCACGCAAGAAGTCAAGTACCCCTGAATGTTTCCGTCCTGTTTGAGAGAAGGTAAGTCAAACAGAACAAAAAAAAGAGAAACTTTTACTCTGTTCAGAACGGCAAAGAAGTGGGGCAGAAAATTGAGGCAAAAGCAAATAAAAAATATATAAATGAAGTCATAAAATCCAAAACTGCAGCATAGGGTAGGGAAAAGAAAGAGAAACAGAAAAACCAAGTTTAGAAAGTCATCAATTTACAAACTTATAATTATAAATATACTATAAAAATTTCATATAAATGATATTATGTCCTTATCTATATTAGTGTAGTTTTTAAAGTAAAAACAAATTGCTTCAAACACAAGACTAGTTTTTAAAAAAATTTGTTTTTTTAAAGATTTAAAATGGAATTCTTTTTTTGAAATATATGTAAAATTTGTATAATACTGTCAAGTTTATTAAGTTTGCTTCATAAAAACATTTGTGATCATATTCATTAACAATGAAACAATAACAGTAAAATATTTGCAGGATTATCATTTTCTTTAGATTCTCATGTCATATTTAATGCCACTAACCAAAAATATTTATCTATACCTATATAAATATAGCAGATTTTACAAGTATACAAAGAGAACAGTTGTAGCAAATTAGAATGCTTCCAGAGTTACCATTATTAACCTTAATAACTATTCATTCTTGCAACAAAATTTTTTAAAAAGCTGAATATTGAAAACTTTTGAAATATTCACATTAACTGCATAAGATGGTGGATGATAGAAGCCATATTTTAAACAAAACACAGTAAATATAGAAAATTTACATTTTAAAAAACACAAAGGTAATGAAATATATTTTCCAAAAGATATGTTGAGTGTAAATTCCAAGCTGAGTCAACGATTTTATTAGATGATCCAAAAGATCCCATTTTAAATACATTGCAAGCATTTTATACAAAATTTGCTTGGCTTTTTAGATATTTTCTTAATAATTTACTATTAACTCATTTATATATATATATATATATATATATATACACACACACACACAAGTATAGGGTAGGTATGGATGGAATAAAATTCCATATCCAAAAAAACACTATTCTTAAAAAAGTGCTCAATGAAAAGTAGACCAAATAATATTTAAAATTTCATAATAACCTGATGCTTAGCTAAATTTAGAATTTTAAATTTGTAGTTTCTAACATTAATTTGTAATAATTTTTTTAAAATAAATTTTTCATTTGTATTATAAAGTGAAATTGTCAATTAGTAATACTGATCTCAATTTTAATCAAACATTAATGCACTAATAAATTGTTTTTAAGATCTGTTGTCATGTTCTTCAAATTAGAAATTACTTGTATTTTAATTGGTCATCACAGACTAGATAACAATGTCTCCTCTATTGAGTGGGTGTGACTAGTTTTGAACCTTTTAAAACTCTTCATCTTGCAATCAGCAACCATCACTTGACAAGCAACAAAAAGTGTCAAGACAAAATAGCCACTTTTGTAGTGATATTATAACTTATTTATGTTATAAATTTTATATAATTGCTGTTTGATAGCATTTTCAGGATAAACATGCTATAGAATATATATCAATGATATAAGATGCTGTAAAATTGCAATATTAAAGATGAGACAAAGATAAACTATTATAAAAATTAAACCTAAATTTATGAATTGCAAAATCTACTGTAATACCTATACAAAAAAAAATCATTGTTTTTTCTGTTTTAATATGCCATCGTAAAATGAAAATAAATTCATTGGTCACCTTATGAGCAAGTTTCAGATATCTCACTTGTAAGAGAACAATCAAAACAGGCAGAAAACTGTTCAACATAAGCAAAATAAAAAATATCTGGAGAAGAAAGATTACTGTTGTTTTCAAGAAAATGTAGCATCAGACAAGAAATGCCCCAAAAAGCTGTGAAGCCAAATATGTTTAATTAGACAAGGAATATACAAAAAAAATGTTTGCAAATTAAATCAACAGAATTATTTACATTCTAATTGGGCACTACAGCCAATTACATTATGAAACTTATTTTTTTTTATTTATATGATTTTACATTTGATATTAACATAATTTACTTACATTTCTTTATTTTACAAAGATTTAGAAATATTATTACATTTAAACAAATGTAATCATATTAGGCATAAAAAGTAATATAAAAGTGTTGTAACTTGGCTTATTTCTAATAAGTTTGTAAATTTCAATGATCTTTTTTATTAATGAACAAAATAATATACTCTGTTGGCAGTAGAATTTTTCAAATCTCTTTTACCTTACCAAAACATTGTACATTTCACTGTTACAATTATTTTGATATTAAAATCATGACTACTTATATCAATGAATAATGTTCAAAAGTATGTAACAAGTAACTCTTAAGGATACAAAATTACAATATTAGCAAAATAAAGCATAAATATATTTTCAATTAAACATAAAAAATTCAATTTATATTTTTTAATAATAATAATTTTTAAAAAGTATAAATTATTATTGTTACTCATCAATTCTTACAGATAATTCTGTTAAAGAAAATACAAAGTATTTGATAGAATAAAAATATGGATTATAAGTAATTGATATGATAAAAAATGGTAACAGATAATTTACCAACATTAATTGGTAAATGTGGCTTCAATTAAAAGAAAACCTATTTTGAGTTGGGCACAACAAAAATAATTTACCTTGTTCTGGGGAGGAATTCAAACCCAAATCTGTAGACTTGGGAGGGTAGTTCCTGGAGGCATCAGATTTATTTCTTTGCTGATATTCTGGGCTAAAATGAATGTAAAAAAAAGTAAAGTTTTGATCTTTAAAAATTCCACATTCAGTGGTTCAATATAAATGAATCAATCTCATTTAAAAGTAGCAGAAATCAAACCCTGCATTAACAATATATCTTTAACCACTTGGCATAGCTGAATCCCACAAGCCAATACTTTCAAAGTTAGGGCCAGCCATGCCACATACAGTTAACTCATCCTCATACTAATATTCCATTAATAAGGAGGAAGTTTTGCTCAAACAGTTTCTTTCCCAGAACAGATATGTTGTAGAATAGACTTTCAAGATGCTTCCCTGATTTTAACCTCTTCAAGTTTAGAGTCCACTGCTATCTATCCTACATATCCTCATAATATGTACCTCTTACTTCCTCCTTATATACCTTTACAACAACCTCATTCAGTAAGCCTTTACCTTGAGTGGCTCTTTGGTGAACAATAGTATAAAAACTTGTCTATACTTCTGATTTACATTGTCAGACTGTTGTCCTCATCTCTATTGCAATATTCATGACATTTTGCCTGTTGAATGCTCTGGCCTTCTTCAGGTGATTGAAATAAAGGGTATGGCTCAAAATTCCAAACATCTGAAGAAGGTCAGAGTGTACCAGTTGAAACGTTGTGAATATGGCAATAAAGATGATGACAACAGGGTGAACAATGTAAATAAAGTATAAAACTATCAAGAATTAAATATCCATTTTTAAATTTAAATCACAAAAACTAAATGTAAAACCTTAAGAAAAATAATATAACTTATCCTCTCAATAATTTTTATATTTTATCTATGAATATGCAATTTCATTTTTTAATTGCACAAACATATTTAAAATAAATAATGACACAGACCTAACAAACAAAACAATAACATATAATACAAAAAAAAATCTAACATATAATACAAAAATGAAATTGGCTGTTTACCAGTTGTTGATTCTTACTTCATCAAAGAATAAAATAGTAAATGTATGTACCAACTAAAAAGATTTTTAAAAATACTAATACACCATCATTAATAATAGACTAAAAACAGAACATCTACAATGAAATCACATTAAATCCTAACAGGTATTCCATCTGTTCACATATGGAAGTCTGCCTGAACTTATGTGAAAATTGCTTCAAGGGCCTTAAGGTCTACTTTAAAATGCTTCAGAGTATTTTCAAATTGTACATTACTAATAATGATATATCAGGTTTTTTTTGTTATATTAAAAAGATTTATTATTTTGGTACAAACATTTACTATTTTATTCCTCAATCAAGTTCTGACACGCTGAGGAAACTGCCGATATTTTTCATATCAGTCTTTTTTTTTTTTCTCATTTTAACTACATATTTTAAAAATATCTGTATTATAGACTATCATTAAATTTGGTACCACAAACAATTTTTTTCTAGTTTGCAATTTCTTCTCTATAAATTAGAAAAGATTTTCATTTTAAACTTTGTTTGGAAAACTGAACTCTTTTGTATTGTTATTTTATCACAATATTTTAGCCAATTCATTCTACAACTGTTTTCTGGTATAGGGTGTAGCAGAAATACCTCCCACTTAATGAGAAAAACATTAGCTAGCTGAATACACCACTGCTACTAATGTCTTACAATTATGTGGTAGGTATTTCTGCCACACCCTTTATAAATGACATCAATGCCTTCAACAATAAAATTTGTATTAACCAGCTGATGTTGATAAAGTTTTCATGATATACCTATGAGAACAAAATATTGTATGAATATAAGCTTATATCTATCCTTATTAAAAATATTCATAACCTGCTTCAGGTTTATTATAGAAAATAAAATATGAATTTTTATTTATAAATAAATCTAAAAGAGGCACATCAGAGAAACATATTTATTTAACACAATATACCCCTGGTCAAAATCTTAAGGCCAGATACAAAAGAGCTTAAAAAATGTAAAATATTGTTACTTTAATCAAAATATATTTCAAACAGTTACATTTAATTAGAAAATGTAGTTTATCAACAAACAAGTGAAAATTTAAAGCTTTTAATTGATTAATTTAAAGAAAGATTGAAAAAGTATTTTTTTTTTTTTGGTTACATTAGTATTTTGATCACTGATTTTGCTAACTTTTCTTTTCTAAATCTTAACATTACTTACAGAGGTTTTTATTGCTTCCCAGGAATCCTCTTTACTTGAACATTATTTTTTATATGCTCTGGTTTTAATGATAGATCAAAAGTTTTCTTTTGGATTAATACATGAAGAAGTTGGATACCATTCCATTAATTTGATGCCTTTAAAACCTTTTTTGGCAAGGTAGGAAATAGTCAGTTTTGCAGAAAGTGAAGAAGCATTGTTTTGCATGAATGTACTCCATAAGCTTAAAGCTTTCTTGTTATAACTTGTATCACTCAAAAAAAAGAAAAAAAAATTTGTCAACAAACTTATTTCTCTGCATTTATCCCCAAACCATTATCAACTTTGAAAGGACTATAATTCTACTGCCTATATTATTAATCCAAAACATTACTTCAACCACTGCTCTGTGGAACCAACTCCCAAATTGGCTGCTTCCCCAACTGTTCAAGTCTAAAGTTAACCATTATCTTCTGCCTCTATATGTATAAACTGCTTCTTAGTGTAACATTCTACCTTGAGTGGGCCACAGGCCTTGTACAGGGTGAACCATGCTGTACAAAATAAATTAAAAAATTACTTTACTTCCATCAGGTCTAACTTTCAAAGCTAGGACCTGTTATGTCACTTACATCATAGTAAATCACCCACATTCCCTCTGTATTCTATCAGTGTGAAGTTCCACTCAAACAGCTTCCTGCAAAACAATGCTCTGTAGAACTGATTCCCAAGAAAATGTTTCCCCAATCTCTACAATCCTAACTATTCAAGTCTAGATTTAACTATTATCTTGCCCTCCTATCCATATAAATCCATTGTAATCTCACTAGCTGAAATTCACAGTTATCATATATGATTAACATCAGTTGGTTAAAACCCATTTTATTGTAAAAACATTGACTTATATAATGAAATCTGGCAGTTTATAATTCAGAAGGAAAAAATAAGTTTTGTAAAAAATAAAAGAAAAGAAGACTGTACCTTTTTTTGCCAATTATACACCGAAGGTGGCTGTAAAACTGATCAACCAAAACACTGAAGTAATACAATGAACAACACATGATTTTTATTACCCACCAAAATCTAGCATTTCTTAAATAACTATTAGCGCAGATATAAGATTACTTAGTTCAGGATTTAGTACCTTTGTGTTCACTGGGGATATTAAAAGAGCAAAAACTAAGCACTACAGATCAATTATTATCTTCAAGTAATAGTTTACTGATTAATTCATCTTTTTTATAGCTTATCAACCCTTTGTTGGTTATTAAAAGGCAGAAAATATGTTTAGATTGTAAGAGTTTTTCTTGATAATAATAGTTTAGTGATGCGAGTCTTATTAAATAACCCATAGCTTGGGGAGGGAAAAGTGGATTCATAACTTTCCCTAGAGTATTTGCATGCAAGTGAATATAATGAACACAACAGAAATTTAATCTTGGATCCCTGAGATTAACAATTCTGAAACATTATCCATTGCACCATTTGTACATCCAAGCTTACAGCACCTGGTATTCTCCAGTGGTCACCCATCTAGGTACTGACAGGCTCAACATTGCTTAACTTCAGTGATCATACAGAACATGGTGTTTCAATGTGATGTGACTGTAAGTCCAGTCTTTAAGTAAAATTTCTCTTTCATTTAATGGTGATTATAATTGATCACTATCTTTAATTAATAGACCCTTAACAGCATAGATTTTTCAAAAGTTTTCATTTTTATAACAAAAAGTCCAGTGGTAAACTATGAATTACTTTCCCACAGTTCTAAATGAATTCATTTAAGGTAACCATATTCTTAAATAGCCTTGTCGGATTGAGACTTTCATATGAATGTCATGCATACTAACAAAATTGTTCAGAAATATCTAATTTATCTGCCATATACAGTCACTTTCTAAGATCAATGATTAAAAATGGGTTCAAGCATATGAAGCATGTCGTCTTTGAACCTCATGACCTGGCACTAAAGAATCACAAAGAACTCCACCAAATAACAGAAACTAAATCACTTGACTTTCAACAGTAGCAACAACTAAAATGGATAGCACATGTAACTCAAAGAGTGAGAACAGTGGACTTGATAAAACTATTTTGCTAAAAAATTGTTTTAATAAAAAGATTTTATAAATTTCAACCAAAAGTAATGCTGGCTGCATGGTTAATGAATGTTAAATGTTTTCTTAGATGGGAACAGTATTATAACAGAGTATTGAAATAACTACCTGGGCGTTGGAGATTCCTTTTGCGTAGAACCAAGCTGACTTTGAATTTCTTGCAGTCGATTGTGGTAATCATGGGAGCTGATAAAGTAAAAATTAAGTGCTTATTTATCATGAAGAAGACTTAACATATTGCTATATTGATATCTTTTTATCATATTCCAGTTTTTATTACTGTGCAAAGAATCTATACAATAATATTTTTTAAGATTTTTATATCATTAAGAAATCTAGAAGCAAAATACAATTTGACAACACAAACTGAAATTTTTATTGCGAGATTATAACATAAATTGTCCATACCATGGAAACTTTTTATATCATGTATCAATTAACTATCCTAGTTTTGCTATTAAAACAACTAACAAGCACAGTTCTTAACTGTAATCTATTTTCACGGTAATATATACTTAGTTTATATTATACCTTTGTTGATTTAATAATAATAGTACTTTGAATTGTCTAAGTTTCTGAAATTAAGGATTTTCATTATTCAAAACATTTTCTTTTTAATAGTATATCTCTTTTTCTTTTTTACCACATGCAAGTTGTGTCCAAAGCTACTGTTTTATTCCAGATTCTCACAGTTTAATTTGCATAATTGGCCTAAAATAGTAAAAGAGAAAAAACAACAAAAATGGAGATATTTTTTTATTTTTTTTTTACATGCAAGTCTAGTCTTACTTTTCTGTTATGTTTCTCTAGTAATTTGCTTGAAGTTATTTTCAGGAAAATTACAATTTGGAACAAAAAAGTCTATAGCAGGAGTGGATGAGCCATATGTGGCTCTTGACCTTTAATATGTGGCTCATGGAAATATGTTGGCTGAGTTCCTTCTTTTTTTTTTTTTTTTTTTTTAATCAGAGTTAATATGAAAGGTAAATAAAAAAAAAACTCAAGCTTTATAATTATTTACTGAGTATGAATTAAAACCCTAGTAAAATAAAACATATGTTTAATGTCAATGCGTATGTATAAAAAAAACCTATGTGTAAATTTTGTTCAATCCTTACACTTCACAAACATCTGAACCTCATCATATGTGGATCTGACATTAAGCAAGTTTGGCCACCTCTGGTCTATATTATAGAATCAATTCAGATTTTTAAAAACTAATTTTCCTATGTGAAAATATAAAATTCATAAAAGAAATAAACAATATCAAGCACTCACCTGAGAACATATGCAATGATAGAGCTGGGTTCTGTATCGTAAACAATGATAGGGACACGTTCACATTTGGAAAGTAAAGGATGTTCATGGGACTCACTAAAGAAAAACAAAAAATTACATCATTCCACTTACAGGAGAAAATGCATAATTTGCATTAATATGTATTCATTATTCTCCTGTAACCAAATTTCATTGAAAGCATCACTGTGATATTTGCCAAGAGTGAATACATTAATATTAATATGTTGATCATAAAAAGCTAGCTTTCAAGATTTAATAATACATAGATAATGGTTCCATATTTATTGCTATTAAATGGTACCATTATCTCCAAAGTTCAAAGTCTTTACAATATGAGATGCATTCAAAAAGTATCCAGCTTTTGAGCATAAAAAATAAATCAATTTTGTACATTTCCCAAATTTTAAAAATACAACCCTGGTTCTGCCACTGTTGGAAAAAAAAAACCCTCTGAAACGCATTCTCTGGAATGCTATGAATTTTCTCTCATGACTCTAAATTGCTTCCCTGTCAGCATGGTTTTTAGAAATCACATAGTGCCAAGTTGGGAGAGTAGGGAGCCTGTTGAACAAATATTGTATTGTTCTTGACCAGGAAAACTTGGATTATGTAGGTAAACTAAGAGGGATAATTTTGCCAACACAATCTGCATGCATAAATCCTCTGTTAAAATGGAATGCACTGATTGTGTGTTTATTCCAACTTTATGAGAAATTTCCTGGACTGTTACATAATGGTCTTCCATTATTATTCACTGAATTTTCTCAATCAATTCCTCTTTTCAGTTTGTGGATGGTCTGTCAGCAATGTAACACTCTCCATAGAGAAGCAACCATGTTTGAAATGGTTTTCCCACTCCTTGATCTGAGTTTTGCACATGGCATCATCAGCAAAGGCTTGCTGAATCTTCTGGATTGTTTTAGCTTGAGTATCACTAAACTTTTAGCAAAACTTGATGCAATATCTCTGCATGATGAATTTGGTAATCTTGTGTGAAAACAAAAATCTAACAAGCACACACTACATGTCTGTACTCTAGACATAACAGCCAGGAACTGACACAGCCTACTGGCATGAAAATTTTCATATATATGCAAGAATGGTGATCTCACCTCTCACCAAAGGGATTTTACTCACATGACATTAGTTTTGGTGGGAAAAATCTTGAATGCATTTAAATCAAATATTTTTACTCCATAAATGCAAAAAGTATGAAATCATTCAAAAATGATAATAGCATTGTTCAATAGGAAAAAAAAAACAAATGTCTCCACATTCATCTTCCCACAGGACCTCAGACTCAACACATGATTACATGAAGTTCCTTGAAGAGGTAGTGCTGCCTGGGATCAAGAGGGTGACTGTTGGAAGACCCTATGTCTGGCAACAGAACTCTGCACCATACCACACAAGCAAGAGAACACAGTCATGACTGTCAAACAATTTCTATGAGTACATCATCCCTTACATCTGGCTACCTAACTCCTCAGACTACAATTCCCTTTATTATTATGTGTGGGGTGCAGTTGAGCAACAGACCAACAAAACATCAAAGATGAACTGAAGGCAAGAATTATGGCAGCATTCACTAACTTAAACAAAGAGACCATCCAGGAGAGATGCAGGAGATTCTGAAGTCATCTGAAGATCAATGGAAATTTTATTGAATAAATTTACTCTTTAGTATTTTAAGATATTTTTTTGTAATTTTGGTAAATATATTTGTTAAAATGAATTGTCAGTAATATTTTCATTTTTGTGTAATTTAGACAATTTATCCATTGCACCCTGTATATCATAAGTATTTATAGACAAAATTCAATAGAAAAAAAAAAATAAGTCATACTGAAATACTTCTATCTTCTTTCTTTATGCAATAACCAGATCACAAATTAAATTTAATGAATGTCATTATTATTGTTGCTAAAACAGCAAATTTGTCAGTAACTCACAATGGCATCTTCAGACTAGCAAAATTACCAGACAAGGATCGGAAACTAGGCAACAGACTCAGCATTGTCCGTTTCTTCTCCTGCTCCTCAGCAACTTGTTCTTCAGTGTTATCTGAAAATAGCCAAAGACATTAAAAACACAAATATTAAACATATATTTCCATGTTACAGATTTAACTAAAAAGAAAAAGTTTTAGACATATAACTGTTTCCTCAGTGATATTTATCTATGTCCTGACCAATAACAACCCATTTCTTTTCAAGTTTTTAATACATAACAAAATAGTGTGCCAAAATATGCTAAAACAAATTTTAGACCAGAAATTGCACATACAGATTTTTTGGCACACTACATTAAGGTTAAACTTAACATTTAAAGATAAACTAAAAGAACAGAAATAAGATTTAAGGCCTAATTGTAGAAACCAAAGTTAGCTTGTCTTTTAAAATTGGAAGATTATTTTAAACTTCACCCTAGAGATGTTATTGGTCATGGGAGAAGAGCTCTTGCAGAGTAATTGTCTGTGGTTAAGTGGATTTTAAATGCCCAACAAACAAAATTCATAAAGTTTCAAATAAACAATAACAAAAGAAAGAAAAAGAATAAAGCAAAACAATACTAAGTAAATGATATAAAACCAAGACAAAAGCAGGCAAAAACAAAGCAACAGTAATTCATAAACTAAAAATGGTGTTAGCACATAAAAAGGATACAGACAAGTGATCACAGTGTTTTGATTTCAAAAAAGAACAAAAATATGTCAGATGAGACCAATAACTGGTCTATCTTACTGATTGGGAAAAAAATCCCAGCATGTATCTGAATGATTTGTTTATAAATTTGGGAAAGAGGATGTTTTTGCAATCATTTCTACAAAGATTAGACCAGTTAACTTGCTCTTCTGCCACATTTAGCTATGGGGAAGATCCCATACTAACATTTTCATTGTATATTATGTCATGGAGTTAATTTCATTATTATATAATGAAAAAAAAAATTATATTTTTTATTCTCCTCTCAAAATGATTATAAATATGAGGAATTAGTTTAGGATCTCATGGAGTTTTGGTGATCATCATATAAGTGTGTTTTATATATAAATGTGCTGAAAAATGTATTATAACTATGCTTGGGTCAGTAAAAGGGACTAGTTAAGTTGAAGTTAGATCAGTGATGACCAGCCTTCCTCATCTCTATTTTGGCCTTGGGCCACATTTGTATAAATTATATACAATAAATATTAATTTCTACAAGGATTGAAATCAGCAGCTCCTAACTAATCATTGATAATGACTAAGTTGGTTAGTCTGTGGATGGCAATTCTTATGATAATAAGCTGAGTTTTACTATCTGAAAATCTGATGTCTGATCAAAGAATTTTAATTCATGGTGAATTCTTGTTACTATAACTTAAATATTTGAAGGAAATTCCTGAATGTATATGGGTATTTGTAAAAACAGTAAGTTTTATGACACTCCCACTTGGGTCAGCTGCTACCACCCATCTGATCTGATTATTTCAGATGTTACTATAGAGAAACACATTTTATACATGAGATCTGAACTGATTTATCCCTTTTAATAGTAAAATCTAATTTATAAAACACTGTATATAAAGAATGTACATGTAAAATAATATTTCTACTACTCATTTTAGGGAATTTATATATTATCTAAAGATAGCTTACAGAATGTTAAAAAATGAGTATACAAATTATATTTCATTACTTCTTTTAAAAGAAAGAAATCAAAAGTCTAATAAAGGTTCAGGTATTTCATTTCAATACATTTGTATCAAACGTCAAGACTTAAAAACATTTTAAGAAGGATATAGTGACAAGCAGAAAATAATGCATATCTGGTCAACTTTATGCAAGTGCTAATTTAATGACATAAAAATGGTTGTCAGAAGTTCAAAATTTGGTATATTCTAACATTTAGCTTACATTTCCAGAGTTCCTTCTTTGTTGATCTACCTCGGGCCTCTTTACTGCTTCCAGAACCTCCTGGAGATTCCTGACTGTTAGGAAATACTTCATTTTCTATTGGGCTACTGGTACTTGGCTCAATCCAACCAGATGACAAGGAATCTTTACCTACTGTAATTAATAAGGTTAGAACCAAGAATAAATATTACAATAATGAAACTATGCAACAGTAGGAGAAATTAAAAAGAAAGGAAAATAACTATTTTACTATTAATTATAATTTTTAAATGAGTTCTAAGTTGAAGTCATTGAAAAAACGCTCATTTGTTTTTTCAGATAGTCTATTTGTGAATAAAGTAGAAATTTTTAAAATATGTTAAACAAATTTCTAGTTATTAAAAATAAGCTAGTATTAATCATTCATTTTCATCATCGATTTTTTTTTAAAGTGAATATTTAATATAGAAAAGTATCTTCTATATCTGGCATGGTGGATGTGTCACTTAACCCCAGGTTTTGAAATCAAATCTAAGGTTATGGCTTTATCAGTAGTAGCTGTTACATTATTCCCAAAATCAGATCATCTTCTGATTCATGCTACACTAATTTCTACCACAAGCCAGATGTGAATACTCCAAATGCCCAAAACTTAACTAAAAATCCATCAGTTCTACAAGGCATACATATCTTTTGTTTAGTCACACATTCTAAGAAAAAAAGAAAAGCAACACACTTCAGAATTTCTATCCAATAATACTCACTCCTGCCTAAAAAAAAAAAAAATGAAAACCAGAGCTGATTTGAGTTCATCCTCCCTCACCTTTTGTATGCTCCACCAGATGCCTTTGCAACTCCACTATCTCTTTTTTTTTTCATGAGATATCTACCCTGATTTTTCATTTATTGTAATACAATTGTTTATTGCTTTAAATTTATTGCTTCTTCTTCATTCTGCCATGATATAATTAACAAGAAAGCACAAGTCATTTTAATGTTTTTTGATACAATAATACAAAAGCTTGCAAACTCAAAACATTTAAGCTTGTTGAGAATTTGAAGTAAACAAAACAAAAAGAGAAATAAATCCAAGCACCAACAAACAAAACTGATTCAAATATAGCATAAATGAATAGCAAACAGTTTGTGTGGCTGATGTGATAAATTATGATTAATGCTTTTGAAAAAACAATCATGATGTTTAAAATTTGAACAAGGATAACTAATAAGAGAATAAATTTATCCAATTTAATCCACAGAACTTGTATTTTAATTCTATTAAAAATACAACCAATATAAATTGAGATTATATCTAAAAAAAAGTCAAAAGAATATATAAATGTGGGCATTTGAACTAAGAAAAAATGTTCATGTCAGAAGAAAAGCCTCAAACTGTCTTTTTTCCTCCAATTCAAAAGTAATCAAATTTCTCATATCATCAATGTTAGACATGCTGCATTAATTTTTCACTGATTGAACATACATTTTTTGCAAGTCATCATCATCATCATTTAACGTCAGTTTCCATGCTAGCATGAGTTGGATAGGGTTTTCTTAATGGTTCTTTTCCAGGCTGTAATCTCAACTTTCTTAAATTGTCATTGATAAGCTGGGTCCATGTTTCAAATGGTCTACCTATTCTTTAACCATTGACCTCAATGAACCTACAATTGCTGATTGGGTCTTCTATGTCCATTCTCTCAACATGCCCAAACCATCTAAATCTTGCTTGACACATAGCATTTATTATATTGGCAATCTTCTTCTCCTATGTGCCATCTCACTTCAGAATGTAAGTGATCATGCCCTTCCATTTCTCCCTATCTCTGGTGGCTCTTAGCATGCTTTCTCTCAATATGCAACCCAAACCCTGCTTTGCCATCCACCTGCTCAGGCTCGTTAAATATGTTATCCACTGCTTTCCCCTGTCTCTCTTTCTAACCTGTGAGTATCAGATTCTCTAAGCCTTCTTTCCTCATCACACTCAAGAGACTTCAGCTGTCTTTTCCTGATGGTCAGTATTAATTTCCTTTTCATTTCCATCCTTTCTAAAACCTCATCATTGCTCACATCCTCGATCCATGATATTTGTAGCATCCTTCTGTAGAACCACATTTCAGTTCCTTCAAGTTTTTCCTTCATCTTTGATGATATTGTCCAGCATTCACTGCCATATTGAAGGACAGATATCACATAACAATCCAGTACTCTCTTCTTTGTTTTTAGTGAAATTTTCCTGTCTCTTAATACTCTGCTCAGCTTCTGGAATGCATCTTTGGCCATGCCAATTCGCATTCACTGTCATATAGGAGAACTGATATTACATAACAGTTCAGTACTCTTTTCTTTGTTTCTAACAATATTTTCCTGTTTCTTAATACTTTGCTTCTCTTTTAGAAGGCATATTTCTCTATCCCAATGATCCTTTGGATTTCAGTGCCACATGTTTTACCCTCTGTTAAAACATTTTCTAGGAATTTAAATTTTTGTACTTGCTTGATTTTAGTATCTCCAATTTGTAATTTGCATGTTGAAATGTTTCTTTTGCTGAAAAACAGACATTCTATCTTCTTACAATTGATGTTTAGTCCTTTCTTCTCCCTTTCCCTTACTACATTCTCTAGTTCTTATACTTTCCTTTCTATATCTGCTATCAACACTGTCATCTGCATATATAATGTTGTTTATCAGCAATGAATGCTTGTAGGATTTTTGATTGTTTCAGTATTGCTTCACTGTGAATTTTGAATAAGTTTGGTGAGAAGCTATAGCCTTGTTGAACACACCTTTCTATTTATGCATATTTATTGAATACATTTTCTAACCATATGTAGGCAGTTTGATACCAATATAAGTTCTGGATTATTCTAATATTTTTCCCCAAATAAATGATGCTTACTTAGCAGTTCAGACAGTTCTTTGTGACATACTTTATCAAAAATGTAGATTCACATCCTTTTGCATTTGTCCAAAGAACCTATAGATTATATGAGTAAAAAAAAGTCTGGAATGGGTCTTTATGTCTTTATCAATTTATATCAACAAAGATTTGTGGAAAAAACGTTTGAGGATGAAAATGATTCAATATTTGAGAGGAAAATAACATTTACTTAGGGAATTAAATGGCTGCACTTTTCAAAAGCTTCACTTAATACAAGTCTTTAATTATTCTAATACAAAACTTCCAAAAGACAATTTCATTAACTACACAATTAAAAAAGGCATGAATTTGTCAATGCAAGGTTTTTTCTCAAAACTAATTATTTTTTTTAATAATTCTGTCATTCATTATACACCAATTATAAATAACTTGCAACAAAAACTGCTCATTAAAATGTACTTTTTGTAATTTTCAAAAGAATGATTATTGTTCCAAGAATTATTCAAAAACTGGATTCTTTTTATTTTGTTGGATTTATTGTTGCCAGATTTGGGCCAATTAAATGTGTTGGTTCAATCAATACATTTGATACCATTTTTTTTCTGTTTGTTACCATTTTTCTGTAGCACTAAAAAGAAAAAGAAATGCTCTCTCTTTCGTAACAGATAAGACACCTAAAGAAGATCATTGAATGAATTGAATAAAACATTGTGATAACAAAAAGTTCAGTAGTCCAAATAATGCTTGGAATCACTCATTTTGAATTTTACATTTTTCAAAATAATTTCTAAAAGAATGTCAATTCTTACTGAAATAAATAAAAAATATAAATATTTCTGAAATTAAAACAAATATCCACATGCATTTTATCCAACAATATAACATGAGTGTTAAAGAAGACAGAAGATAGATGACTATAATAAATATATATATATATATATATATATATATATATATACACAACAAAAATACTTTTGATTTAGACATTTACTTTTTTTTTTTTTAGCTATCTGGAAAAGTAACAAGATACTTTTATTAGTTACTTATATGAAACAAATTATAATTTAATAACTTAAATCATTAATGTACTTTACAAATGAATTTGGTAGCTGGTTAAAATTTTAGAAGTATATATCACACAGTACATACACTACTTGACAAAAAACATTGAACCAAACCATAATGGCAAAATATATTTCAGCTGCTACTCTGTTAGGCAAACAGGATTTAAATTGCAGACAAGTTTATTTTGCCACAATTGTACAGTTATTTCTTAAAGAGGATTGCTCAGATGTTTCATTTTTCAACAAGACAATGTTTGTGTCCACATTGCAAAATGGTTCAGAAAAATCCTTCTGGTTCATTTTTTTTTGTTCAGAGTACAGATTTGAAAGCTGTGGGGAATATTTATCGTCCCATTAAACATAATGTATCTGGGAAACATTCTTCAACAGTTTGAATCTTTAAACATTGAATGGAGAAACACTGACTTTACTTTCTTCTTTCATGCATTCTCAAACATGTCCATTTTTGTATTGAAAAATAACAACACTGTGAATAAATAACATTTTTTGTTCATCAGTTATTTCTAGTGATATATATCAAGATATGTGCATGTCTGTATGTACAAACACTTAAAAGTTAGATGACAATCAACAAAAACTGAGTTCTTTTCATACACTTTAAGAGAAGCAATATAAATTAAAAAATTAAAATATACTCAACACAAAAAAATTTTTACAAAATGTCATCAAAATTCATAATTAAATTTAGTACAAAATTAAGTATAATATTTGTGAATTATATGTATTAATTCTTAAGTTTGATGTTTGAAGTGCTTTCATTATTTCACATAATCTTTTGATTATAGCCTTTATTATTACTAACAATATTACAGCCAATACATTCTTCAGCCTTACTCATGTGATTCTGTGGAACAGGTCAAAAATGAAAAGGAATAGAAAAGAACTACAAAATAGATTCTCAATACCATATACAACGTACCCCTGTAGAATACCTATGAAAGTATTTTCCACAATATTGTGCTAATAACAAAAAAGATTAAGTCAACTATCCAAATATGATAGTTTATACATCTTGTCCTCAAAGGGTTTTTATTTTGTATTGAATAATAATCAGTGTTTGAAAATAACTTCTCTTGTTCGCCTCCTTTTGTTGTGTGTTAAAGTTTTCATTTGTTTTTTAACAAATTTTTGCATGGTTACAAAGTAAATAGTATCTTAAAAACAGGAATAATACCAAAACAGACATTAGCAATTTCTTTTTTAATTTTTAATTGAAACATCTAAAAGTCAGGTTTGACATAAAATTACACCAAAACAAGTATTCATAAGGTCATTTCTAGAAGTTAGATTGCCACCATGAAAACGAAGTTTGGAATCAAGATGGAATAAAAGAGCATGCAAGTGTGTGTGTGTGTATATATATATATATATATATATATATATATATATATATACAAAAAGAATAGAAAACTGTATAATTTCCTACACAACAACAGATTTTTTTCACTGTATTTTATAGCATATATGGAAACGATGAACACACAGAGAAACATAACCCATGCAGAAATTCATTATAAAGGTACATGAATGCTAATTGCAAAGTTATAGAAAACCAAGATAGAACATTCATGTAAAATCATTGATGTAGAAGTGAAGGTGTAGATTACAAAGAGAAAATGTTTTGCTTATTATAAAACTAAAAATCAGTTGCATAATTCCAGCATATATATATTGTAGTCAAAAATGAAAGCTATGCTCATGCCTAAAAGTTTGATCAAGAGTCAATTTGAACCTTGTAACATGACATGCAAGTAAATTATTCAGTGATAACAGCACCGATCCAGGAGAACTTCAACTACTTTTCACCAAAATGAGGATTCCAGAAGGAAATAACACTTATCTTTTCTCTTCTTTCGATATTTCACTTGCTGAGTGAGGATTTCAGCTATACAAAGTAGTTGAACAAATGGCAGAAACAACATTTTACAAAAAATATATTCTAACTGTAGTAGCCAAGAATAACTGTTTAACAAAGTAATTTAATGAACCATTTTTAACGAGAGAATATATATATATATATATATATATATATATATATGCTCACATCTGTTAAGATTTCAATAGTTTTTATCCTAACTCTTTATCTAATAAATCATTATTACTAACAAAATCTAATAATAATCTTAATAACAAAGTCTAATAAATCATTATTGATAAGAAAGTACAACATACAGCAGATCACACTTAGGTGTCTAATAAACAGGGGGCTGTTTTTTGTGAGTGGGGGTGATAAAAAATTTACAACCCCAATCTCCAAAATTATTAAGACTGTTTTAGTTATCAATTTAATATTTCTTTACCCTTTACACATTAAATGATTTTCTGACACCATCTTTCATTAAGTCCTACCACCATATAGAGAAAAATTATTATATCCTCTCAGTTATTAATCCTACTACCACCATCAGCACTCCTGTATTAGGTACTAAAAAGTGTTTGTTTCATAGCAGATAAAGTTTGTGAAAATGTAACCAAAAACATAATCAATCAGTCAGTTAAGTGCCATACGTGAAACACACTTGGGCAATCATCTCTCGAAAGAGACATGACTAACTGGGCAGAAGATTATCCCGCAGTAGGTTGCCATTACTTTCTGCAGTAGACTGGTTGCCAGCCAAGACTATAGAACCCACTCTGTCCTGTTATTTAACCCATAACTGGAAGGAAGAGACGGATTAATACCTTTCCCAAGGGTATTTGCGCATAAGTGAATGCAATGAATTCAACTGGAATTCGATCTTGGCTCCCCGATTTCTCGTTCCGAGCCGATATCCACTGCACCACAATGCACATAAGTAGAAATACTAAATTATATTGGTCTAATGTTAATTCATATTCCAATTCAAGGTAATTTTACTTTCAAGCAAATAACTGCAAATGAGAATATTATTTATTAAGATTATGATATTCTAATATGATCTATTTACTTCTAACTTTGTTGTTAATTTATTCTTATCAATACATTTTATAATCCAACAATCATAAAAATAGCATTTTTATTTTGTATGACTATAGTTTGGTTATATTTAGTGAGATGTCTAAATTTAATAAAGCAAATATAACAATAATGTTTAACTTTTCTAGTATGTTTGCCAGAAGAAACCTATGTCACATTTTAACTACAAAATGTTCTTAAATAATTTTGAAAAACACTTAAACAGACATACAAAATAAAAACTATATCCTTTTTTCTCCCCTTATTACTTTTAAATGCACACATGGTACAATAAAAAATATCACAAACGGAAACATCTCTCATGGGATCCCTTTCACCAACAAGTATCAACCATATCAGACCCGTATCAACCAACACATCCCTTCACAGATTAGACTGGGTAAAATAAGTTACCTTTGCTCCCCTTCCGTGGAATCAGCCATCAGCCAGCACCTGTTGGATAATCCAGCCTGTGCCAAGACCTATGAAGGTGATTGTTTCAGGGTGCTACACAGAGCCAACTCCATTAACCATTTAAGGATTCTGGAGTCGGTCTCGATTCTTTTGTTGACAGAAAGAGTTTGTTGGACTTGTTCGGGGACATTTTTAACACTCATCCCCACCTCTTTCACCTATTTCTTTTTGTACATATTTTATTTAATTGTATATATTTAATCCTTTCCCCTCAATTTTATCCCCCTCGCTAACTGTTTACACACCTCTGTTCCCCAACCTTTTTGCTCACGTGAATATTTTTTCATTCTTTGATCACTACCAACGGTTCTCTCCTGATGTGTTGTTGGTGAAAGGGATCCCTTGAGAGGTGTTTCCGTTTGTGATTTTTAAAGCAATTCACAGGTTTTGTACTGTCAAACAATCAAAAATATATTAAAAACAATTTATTTTAATAGTTATAAAAAAGCATTTCAACATGAACATTCAATAAGATTTAAGTAGGTTTTTTTTTGGGGGGGGGTTGACACATTTTTACTGTGATTTTATTATACAACTATGTTTTTTTGTCGTTTTTATGACAAAATATTTTCTTCATAGAATACCAAATTAAGATAACATAATTTATATTGATGAAAACAAAAAAATAGCACAACTCCAAAACAAACTTCCTGAATCATGGCAACAATAATTTTAGTCAAAGTGTTTAAAAATATTAACATCTTGATATTTGCCTTAAAGAGAAAAACATTTTAAAAGTATTTTTTAATGATGAAAATATAAAAAATACAAATAATTTTATCAATGAAAGAAAACAAATACAGTCAACACAGAAATATTAATAAATATTAACTCTTCGTAACGTCAGTTGCAAGTTGTCTCCCCTTAATAGAGTAATCAATTTTTTCATCAATTTTTTTTTAATCAAGAAATAAATTATATTTTGCTAACAATATTTCAATTGAAAATCATATTTGTATTGCAGACGTTATTACCATATGAATTTGATAATTTCAAGTTAAAAAAGATGTTGTACTGAAGGAACAATA
This sequence comes from Ascarosepion bandense, assembly GCA_037127315.1. Lineage (NCBI taxonomy): Eukaryota > Metazoa > Mollusca > Cephalopoda > Sepiida > Sepiidae > Ascarosepion > Ascarosepion bandense. The sequence goes on from JBBBDQ010000479.1 coordinate 1,898,903, forward strand.
ACAAACTCATTCTTTTTCTTGTTCATAGGTTGTTATAAATATAATAGTAAGTGGGTGAGGAAACAGATCTTCATACTGAAATGTCATTTTTCTCATAGACTGTGTTATCAATCCTTTCAGATATAAAACTGATACAAAAGAAATATTTTTTTGTCTGTTTTATTTTCTGATTGTGCTTGGAAAACAAATAAATTTCTTTCTTCTTGGAAGCAAGTAAAGAGATATTATCAGATCAAAGCTACAAATGGATCAGTTTAATAAAAAAGATACTCTGCCTTACTGAACCATGTACATTTATTGACTAAATTCCCATCATTCTTAAAATATATCTAACAATTTTTGCTATTTTTCCCTAATTAAATTAACCACATCATTTTTCAATCTGATTAAGAGAAAATGACACTAATTGTAATAAATATTCATCACTATTTTCCTATAGAAATCAAGATAGTTACTGACATATTTACTACATGTTCATAACATGAACAAATAAGAAAGTTATATTATTGAATGTTGAATAATGAAGGTAAACTACTGAGTAGGCATTTCTTATATACCAGCAAATAAAGCAATGACTTATAGAGAAAGAATTTAATTAGTGTGTGTTTATTACATACCAGTTACTTTTTCCACAATGTCTGACTGGACAGGAGTTGAATGAACCTGTTCATCTCTGTTGATGGGGATTGGTTCTGAGATCACTAACAAACCAACAAACAGACACACAGGTGAAGAGGATCAACAGAAAGAAAAAGACAAAAGTAGTAGTAGCAGCAGCAGCAATACAGGCAACCAAACAAAACAATTCACAGCATATGATGCCATGCTTGATATAGACATGCAAAGCGAATGTGATAAATATGGCTGATTTTTTTTAAAGGGTCATAGTGTTTAAATAAACAACAGGTTGGTTGAAAATTAATTTTTAATTTATTGTTTCTCTTCATAAAGAAGATGAAAAATACTTGAGTGGATTTCATTAAAAGTCAGAATGTTTGTAATTGTTTTATTTCATCCAGATTTTTAAAAAATTTGTCAATTTGAAAAAGGTACCATTTTTTTCAGTAAAGCAGTAATATTAAGAAATTAAAAAACAAATTTTCTGTATAACTTCAAGGGTTGAAAGCCAGTAACCAGCCTCTTTTACTTCAGTAGCAGAAAATCCATATAGAAAAGGTTATTACATTATCAGAAGCAATAGTTACTCTTATCAATGAACAAACTTATGATAAAAATATGATAATGATCTAGAAATATATACATTAGATTCTGTTGAATTGGGACATCTATTTAATTGGGCAATATTTAAAAAAAATAAATAAATAAATCAAGTATATTTGTAATAATTTGCTTTACATATTTGGGACACAAAGCTACTTTATTGGGCCCAGGGCCAGATTTAGATGAAGAAAAACCCTAGGCTATTCCACTTGTAAGGCCTCACCAAATCCCCTATTCTCACAAAGAGAGAAAAATGGAAGAGTATTAAACAACTTGAGTAAAGCCAAGGATAATGATGATGGGTGCTTAAAATTACTGAAGGGTTATTCAGAGTCCACAATGTGCTATGACAGCATGTGTAAGAAAGGCCAATAAGTGTGTCAAAAATATTATACACCTAGGCTGGAGGTCACCTAGGTTTTGAGGCCCTCAGCTTCAGCTTACCAAGTCTATAGGTAAATCAGGAACTGATTGGGTCAATGTGAACAAACTGTAGTGAAACTTAGGTTGATAACTGCTGACTCACTACTTTAACAACCTCAGATGAGCATTATTTGTTGTGTATCTGTTGGGATCAGCTATTTATGGATTTCATTTAATGTCCCCAAAATTAGAAACTCCTAAAAATACCATGTGACAAACCACATGTAGATGAATTATGCTATTTTATACAAAAGTGAAGACAGTGTTATTTTTACTAGCTCTCTGTGCTAATTTTGTTCATATGCAGTCACTACAGAGGATACACTCAATAAATTCTTTAAATAGGAGTGAACATTAAGGATTATAGTAGTCCATTGTGCTATTAAATTTATATGAGAAAAAAATACATGCAATTTTTAAAAGAAATATGCAAAGATTTGCTGAATTTTTCTGAATTTTTGCTTAAGTTTTTTTAACTGATGAAATGGGAAAACTGTTACCTGTTAATTATTGAATAGTGCTTTTTATTTAACTATTAAATATCAGAATTAGAACCTTTTTCTGCTTAGACATTACTCTTTTACCTATTTCCAAAAAAACTTTATTTTTCATTATTTTTGTACTTTCAATTTTTTAAACTTATTGATTAAATATTAGTGAATAAATTTAAATAATCTATCCCAAATACTGTGTTATCTTTTTCAGTTATTTGTGCATGTACTGTAGCAAACTTGTCTCCCAGACCAGTTTGCTAAGCTAAGTTTAATAAATACACACAGTAATATATCCCGAAGTAATGGTACAATTTGGGAACAAGAAAAATAGAGACACTTTCCTACCTGTTCTTTACTTATTCTATTCATCTTGTCGGATTTCAATCCATATATTCAATTGCATTTATTATACAATCATTTTGATAATAATCTTTATATAAATAAACAAATGATGCTTATTTAGCTTACCCTAACATTGAAATAACTTCAAATCACTATTTATCAAGTGATCATGTTAGGTAAAAGAAACATCAATTGTTTATACACTATGAACCCCAAGTAAGCAAAAAAGAAAGTGTGTGACAAAGTGGACACAAGAAGACAATAAATAACAGAAATACTCTCAGTGAAGTCATAGTTACCGATACCTGGTTTAGCCAGCGGCATTGTCAGAGAATTCTGAACATATGACATTTCATCAAGCATTGTTAAATCAGGCACTTCATTTTGTGGTGTCCGATGAGGGCTATTTGACCTGGATGAATAGCAGCTACCTTCAGCACTGGACAGGGTAGAGGCCAAAAGACTATCAGACTACAAAGAATAAAAATTAAAGGTTTATGTTGGAAATACCTCAAGGATATTTTTCATCCATTAATATTATTATCAGTGTTGTTTTAATTTTAGTCTTAATTCAGAAAGCTTTGTTATGAATCCTACAGACAAAAAAAAAAATATCATCTAATGTTATTTTAAACAAATGAATATAACTCATTTTTTAATATCTTACATAAGAAATATAAAAAAAATGTTAAAGAACAAGATAAATTATCAAACTATCCAGTTCTCTAAAACATATATAATTTATTTTTAATTTAATTAAACACTAAAACACTGACTAAAACTAGATACTATAAATACAGTGTTTCTGAACCTTTTTAAGCAATGGCATACCTAGGAGCAAATGAAAGTATCATGACATAATTAAAATTTTTAAAGGGTATACATTTAAATGTTATGAAATAAAACCATAGTTTTAAAAATTGCAAGATCAATTCAATATAACTTTGTAAAAATTCTGAATTAAACAAAGAATGTTGAATATTATTACATGAAAAAGGTTAATATTCATTTATCCAAATAAAGGAAAATTTTAAAAACCTAAATTTAAAAAACTAAAAATATTTTTAAAAAAAATGAATATTAAAACAGTATTTCAAATAACAATCAGAGAATAGTGAAAAGAATTATTTGAAAAAAGTTTATTACATATTCATTTATTCAAATACTAATATTGTACCATTACTACTTCCAAACACACATACAGATGCACGAGTTGAATATATGCACTGAAATCTGACAAGATGAATAGAATAAGTAAAGAAAACAAGTAGGAAAGTGTCTTTAATCTAACATGTTTCACTTTGATCAGATACATGCCACATGTAATAAAGTAATAGATGATCATTTCAAATGTAGAAAAAAAAAACTTATTATTGAAATTATAGGTAAGTATTATAATTATTAATTTATAGGAAAATAGAGAAAACAGTTTTCTCTATTTTTCTATAAAGTAATAATTATAATACTTATAATTTCAATAAGTTTTTGGGCTTTTTTTCTACCTTTAAAAATGATCATCTACTGCTTTATTACATGTGACATGTATCTGATCAATAAAATCAAACCTCAATCAACATACTGTCTTTTCGAATTACTTAAATTAAAAAATTATTAAATCATTCATCTTGAAAAAAATTATCTGAAGAAGCTTATTAAAATTAAAGTGAAATGTTAGATTAAAGACACTTTCCTACATATTCTTTACTTATTCTATTTATATACATATATATATTTGTGTATATATATATATATATATATATATATATGCCAGGACAATATTTTGTGGCACACTAATGTGCCATGGCACAGCGGTTAAGAATCACCAATTCAATAATAAATATGTAACAAAATAATTGCGTACCACTTCAGGAGTAGGTGGAAGATCCCGGACAGATGAACTGGAACTTTTTGGTTTTTCTTTCTTTTGCATTACAAAATCTTGTATTCTAAAATAAAAATAAAGATATTGACTAATAAAATAGCTTTTAAAAAGTACACTTTCCTTATAATACTTCCAAACAATTAGGCCAACAAAAAAACCTTTTTTCCTAAATTCAAATTGTCATTTGAGTGAACATTAGGAAAAAAGCATGATTTTGATTACCTTGGCTGGCTCATGTTCAAACAGCTATATAAACTGTTTATTTAATCATGGACAGTAAATTTTGAAATCCCTAATTGTTAACAGCATTGTCAAAAGCAACAACAAAATATAAAGGTGCACACTTCATAAACAATGAATGAGTCACTCTAAGAAAATCCAATGGAAAAGATGAACCAATTCTGATTCTTATTCAACATCAGCATAGCCAAAGTCAAATTAGATTAGTATAGGCTGCAGGAAGCCTCAAGCTCTTATAAAGCAAGAATTTTAATTTTCTAGATGTTATAACTTCTAAATAGTTCCAAAAACCCATATCTCATGACAAACTCATATTTGTTCTATTGCTATATTGCTGGTTATAAAATATCTTATTTTGTGCTAATTTGGTTTGCAATAAATAGTAAAATAGTAGTATTGTTAAGAATATTTTCATTGGCAAACAAAAGAAAACTATTCTAGTTTACTTAAGTTACATAAATGTCACTAATATATCACAAGTAAAAAATATTCAAGTGTGGGTGTGTTAGAGAGTGGCTCCATTTGAGAAAGGTGCCATAATTTCACTAGACTATAGGCCTTAAAAGGTCACAATTTGGCTCTAATAATTAGAAACTCATTACACAACAGAATATTTATTTATTCAATCCCATGTCTTCTATTGCACAGTGAATACAATCTTAATTCTTAATTTGCATAATGGCTGAGCCACCTTTTATCTTTGTTTCTTCTTATTAATAAACCATTGTGTGTTTAATGCAAGTGCATTTCTCATTTCTACACGAGGTAACCATTATTTGTTTACTTGCCTGCTTGTTAATAAAAAATACCTGCCACCATTTAATGACCTCTACCTCCTACTTTTATTAGCCAGCCAACTCTCACTTATACCCTCTTTGTTTTATGCAATAATTACTGCTATATTCAATTTTTATTTGTTTCAGTCTTGTAACATTCAGTCAATTAAGTGTCATACGTGAAACACACTTGGGCGATCATGTCTCAAAAGAGACATGACTGACTGGGCAGAAGATTATCCCGCAGTAGGTTGCCATTGCTTTCTGCGGTAGACTGGTTACCAGAACCCAATCTGTCCTGTTATTTAACCCATAACTGGAAGGAAGAGATGGATAAATACCTTTCCCAAGGGTATTTGCGCATAAGTGAATGCAATGAATTCAACTGGAATTTGAACTCGTTCTCGTTCGGAGCTGATATCCACTGCACCACAACACACATCCTTGTAACATTACCAGGCCTTATTTCTAAATTTTTAATTCTCATTGTTGAAACAGAACAGACCTTTATGGCTAAAACTCACACATTGTAGCAAACCAACCTCATTTCCTTTGTATTCCTTTGGTGAGATGTAGGTTCCATTTGAGCAGATTGTTCCCGCAAACCACTGTTCTGTGGAACTGAATCCCAAAAAGAATCTTCCCCAATCACTACAATCTTAACCTGTTCAAGTGTAGGGTTAACTGTTATCTTCCCCATATTTTCACATAAACTATGCCTCTTAATCTGTAACCCTTTACCTTAAGTGGACCCCAGAACTTGTACAGGTCAACATCTTTGTTTTTAAAAAAAAAAAAAGACAGTATGAATTTGAATTTTATCTTCATCACCAGTTATTGTATCTTAGAAATGAGTGCACAAAAATCGGAGATACGGATAACAACGTTTATTCTGCCCAGCAGGTACAACAGAGAACTGACTCTTAACTTAAAGTCTCCTTTTTTTTTTAAGAGTATCTAAATCAAAGGGTTAATGGTAAATTACTTCTCTTGAACTGTAAACACAACACACATGTATCCAAGGTATCAATTCTTTAAACCGTTATCCTCAGGGTGACATTTTACTTCTTTAGTTCTAGGAGAAAGTGTTTGAAGGACAGCTTTTATCCTTGAGCCCAGTATAAAAAAGATACTGCTGCATGCTGACAATTTGAAATGTATTTTGGACATTAAGATTTATGATAATAATGTATGTTGGTATAGAACATGACAAGTACATATTCATTTATTAATTTCAGTCAATATGTTCATGTATTTCAAATATAAAATGTGATATAATGACATGGAAAATTTATAAAAGGATGCCTTACTTAGCATTCCAGTTCACCACAGCTTCGGCAACCATTTGTTTCAGCACTGTGAGACTATCAATAATTTCATTATATAAGGCAAAACAGACACCTGCAATTAAAAGAAATATATTTAAAAATTGTAGAAAACATTTACAAATTATAAAACTTGAAAACAAACTTTCAAGTTAACCATCTAAAAATGTATTGTGTTGTTTATTGAAAACATTTATGTAATAAGAATTGTAATAAAATAAGTGCCAATGTCCTGAAAGAACACAATTCATAGAAGAATGCTGGAAAAATTGGTCCCAAGCATAGAGAACAGGTTTGGTCTTAATATTTATCTAAAAATAGAAGCATACTGTTTCTCGTGGCTCACAACAATTTGAGGCCAGTTTGATCCATACATACATACATACACCCGCACACACAATGGAAGAGACAATAACAAGCAGCCACTGATTATGGCTTTGTCCACAAATACAGTAGGCAAGATTAACAAACAGCCACCGACTAAGACTTTAAACAAACACATTAAGCTGACTGCCATAAAGTAAATCTGTAAAGTATATCATAGAAGATTAACAGTCTTAAATTATGCTACACTCTTACATAGAAGAAAATCCATCAATTCCAGATTACAATAAATATTTATGATATGAGCAATTTTTGGGTGTATGATGATCAATATGATCATATGGTGTCAAGTAAGAAAGTGGCTCCAAAATATTTCTTATTTTATTCTGTTAATGCATGATATCATATTTCCAGATTACACCAATTTTATTCAAGGAGGTCCAAGCTTTAGCTATGCAAAGTTTTACATCCTTATCAATAGAATATTGCTTTCTAGGTATGATTTGATAGATTTTATTGATTCACCTGAGACAGTTTGAATTGAGCCATACTGGTTGAATCCTATGAATTCAGTTTTAGAGGCATTGATATAGAATCCAACATCATTGGCAGCATTTTCTAAATGATGTAGGAGAACTGTGACATTGGTAATGGTGTCTGCAGTGATAGTCATCTGCATAGTTACTATCTGTTAACTTTTTTGAAAGATATCAACTTGAGAGTCTTGGTGGTAAAGTAAAACCTAGATGATGGTGTTTGTGGAGGGAAGTTCTCAGTATGTAGTCAAGGGTGATAAAAAACAGAAAAGGTGCAAGGGTGTTACCTTGAAGAACCCTGCTTTAATGTTGAAGAAATTAGTATCTCCATCTGGGGATCTAACCAAAGATTCGATATTTTTGTATAGCATCATTATAGCAGCTACTGTCTCAGAGGGGATGTCATATGCCAGAAGGATCTTCTTTATTTCCCCCCCATGTGCAGAATCAAAAGCTTTAGAGAAATTTACAAAAAGTAAGGCAGCCTGTAAACACCCTTAATAATCTAACAAACAGGATTTTTCCTACAATTGATCTATTTTTTCTCAAGTCATTTGGATTTTTCAGAGCACCTTTTCTACTTCTGTTAAGAAGCAAGTTGTAAATTTTTGCTGCAATAGAGGTGAGTGTGATTCCTCTGTAACTTTTGCTAGTCCTAGATCTCCTTTTTGGGGGGAAGAAAGTACACAGCTTTTTGCCAATCTTTCTATGGTTTCTCAATTATATGTGGCATTACAGAGTTGAAGTAGAATATCATTAAAATCCTAAATCTTCCAGACCTCCAGAGAAATGTAAACAAGTCCTGATGCTTTCTTATCTTTGGAGCTTTAAAAGCTATTTCAAGTTCTGCATCTGTAAAGTTTTCAGGTTTAATGTCAAAAGATTGTTCAACAATTTGCTTGACTTCAGTACAGACCAAAAATTGCTGCCATACCTCAGCTGGAGCTATATAGTCCTCACTTGCCTGTCAAAAGCATTTTCACAGACTTGTGGGTGATGAAATATTTTCACATATATAACAATATTCAATTAATAAGAAGGAAGTTTCATTAGGACAGGTTCTTCCCAAAAACTGCTGTTTTGTCAAACAGACTCTCAGCAGAATGTTTTCCTAATCACTAGAATCTTAACCTCTTCAAGTCTAATTGCTCTCATAACTTTTATCATAACCTCATGAACTTCACTTATTGCTTTGTCTTAGAATCATACGATGTCACAAAGTAACCCTCTACCTTGAGTGGCTTTTGGGCTTTGTATTGAGTGAACTTATCTACCTTCTTCCTTTAAGAATTAAAATGTTATATCTTTTATATGTGAAATCATTTTAACCTAAATCAAGATTCCTAAACAGAAACAAATTTTATAACAATGTATAACATAGTTTTACAAATTTGAAAAATAATATTTAAATATCTTATTGAAAAATGAAATAATATGAAGGAAAAATATACCTTGTTTGTCAAGTTTTCCATCCTGACTACCTTTGACAATGGTTTCCAGTTTTTCATGTATCTCATCAGCATGTTTTTTCATCCTAGCCCGTTCATTCTACATAAAACAGTTTTATAAGAACATGAATCATAAAAAAAAACAGTCTAAGAATGTATGTTCTATTCATCTTCTTTTTAATAAATGTTTTTTTAAATAAAACCTACTAAAAACCCATTTTAGAAAAATGCTCCAGTAACCAAGTGTTTTTCTTTGTTATCAAAAAAATAAATTAATAAATAAAGGAATAAATGGTAAAGAAACAATATTAACAATTCCAGTTAATAGAATATATATAGGAATTAATTTCTATACATATTTTTCAACCAATAAAATTCCAACAGAAAGTTTTGTTTGATAAACAGCAAATACTGCCAAAATACTAGCAGATGTAGTTGTAGAAATACCATTTTTATATTCAAAAAGTTCAAACTAAATGAAATTAGATGTTGATTCCTTTTACAAGTATAAAAATAGAAGCATACTGTTTCTCATGGCTCACAACAATTTGAGGCCAGTTTCATCCATACATACATACATACATACATACACCCACGCACACAATGGAAGAGACAATAACAAGCAGCCACTGATTACAGCTTTGTCCACAAATACAGTAGACAAGATTAACAAACAGCCACCGACTAAGACTTTGTATATGAACTCACAAACACATTAAGCTGACTGCCATAAAGTAAGTCTGCCCACACATTTCACACCACACAAAAAATACTTAATTACTTTATAAAAGAAACTTCAAGGCAAAGAAAAATGAACATTTCATTGTTATCTAAATTACACAAAAATGAAAATAACACTGACATCTCATTTTAACAGATATATTTACCAAAATCACACAAAAATTATCTTGAAATACCAAAAAGTAAATTTATTCAATAAAATCACCATTGGTTTCAATCATGGCCTCCAGACAATTCCAGAATTTCCTGCAATTCTTCTGGATTATCTCTTTGTTTAATTTGGTGAATACTGCCATAATCCTAGCCTTCAGTTTATCTTTGGTATTACAAGGAGTTTTGATGGTCTGTCACTCAACTGCACTCCACACATAATGATCAAAAGAGTTGCAGTCTGCAGAATTAGGTAGCCAGATGTAAGACATGATGTGGTCACAGAAATTGTCTGACAGTTGTGACTGGGTCCTCCTGCTTGTATGACATGGTGCAATATTCTATTGCCATACATACAAGGCACTTGATGTAGGCCTTTGTGCTGAGTCTGAGGCCCTGTGGATGAATGAATAGAGGCATAATGTTGCCATCACTAGTGACCACTCCAAACACCATGATGTTACCTGGATATATCATCCAACACTTTCTGAATCCTCTGCACTGTTCTCTAATTGAGAGTATGTTCATATTAGAGTTTCCAGCATGAATGCCAAGCAATACAACATGCTGTTTCCAAGTTTCTGACAGAGTGAATTGTGTCATGTGCTTTTTTTCTCACAAACAGCACTCAACTGACCCAGCTATACTGTACAGTCCACTAAATTAAAAACAATGATCATGCACAAAATTAAAAATATAAAATGGCAACAATTTATTCATTGTACCTGATATATTTCTGAAAAGAATATACAGATCTTATTTCAGCTGACCTTTTGCTTCTACTTTTCCTCCAGAAAATAATCTTTTATGTTTCATTTAAAAGATGTGTTGTTAAATGTTTGGTATCCTGGTAGTCAAATAGCAACAAAAACTTGGGTAGACAGAATCCAACATATAGATGCATCAAAGAAACAAAGAAAAAAGGGAACCAAAAGGTCTGAAAATTATTTGCTCACTAATTATAAATATATATCTTATTTGTAAACTTACATTTTCCTATATCTTGTTTTATTAACACACTTTCTATGAGCAAGCAATATAAAATGAAAAATTTACATGTACAAACACAGAAGCAGGAAACATTGTTTCCTATTATAAAACCCATTTCAAATGAGTGATAAATTCTGTCAATATATTCAGCATAACACTGACATTTAAAATCATAAATTGTCAAACTAACATGAAGGGATGATGCAGAAGAACATCTTTATGAATGGATTTTATGAAGAAAGTAAAAACAAGCCATGAATTGACAAAAGAACTAACAAAGATGCACACTTTGAAAAATTTGTCTAACAAATCTTGTGTTAATCTGAATAATCCAAAGTAATAGGCAGTCCACATTTACAGACCATACAAATCAGGTTCATTAAACTACAATTTTATCACGAATACTTGATTGTGCAATAACAAGAGAGCATCCATTTTCAATCAAAACCTTAAAAATAAATTCAGTTTCAGAATTTCATTTGGTTTTTCATTTCACAACAAAAAAAGAAACAAACCATAACAAAAACAAAACAGTAAAAAAAAATAAATATATATATCATCAGAAATTGGTAATATTGAAAAATAAAGATTAAAAACAGTCGAACCAAGTTACTGATCCTCTTTCATTAGAGTTAAAATAAAGGACAAAAAATGTGCACTGGGATAAAAAAAATATATATACAACCCCAGACGAATGTTATATGCAAACAAAAATATAAAATTAAAGACTAATTACTTTTAAGCCCACGAACCTCCTGCTTATAGAGAAATGGTTGGTAGGACTTAATGTATACTGATTACAAAACATTCAAGTAATAATCAGTATTAGCTTTACACTGTGCTGAGAATATTTTCAGGCTATAAAACTGAGTACACTGCTGGTTTTTTAGTCAACTGTTCAGCTATCACTGAACTTAATATATTATCACACCTATGTAAATTGTCCACATTTCTTTTGTGAATATTAGCTGGTATGTATTAGTTTATCTAGACGTTCAACCTTTGACCTAGTATATAGTATCACATGGTATAACACAGACATCTAAATTTGTAAATTACAGAACTAGTTGGCTATCACAAAACCCAAAAGATTACCCATAGTAATCCAATCTGTTTATATGCACAGCTTATTGTCAAAACTGAATCATTGTTTTGCCTTAAGTGCACTAAATTTACATTCAGGTAGGAGTAAAAGCCTAGGTAATTGAGAAAAAACACCTCAAATTCTGCAAAAATCTATAGCCTTTTAATTGCCAATTACATATTTGTCTATATTTCTGAGGATGAGGTATTTACACTATTTACATTAATCAGACTATTGTCCTCATCTTTGTTGCATTTGTACATTTATATACACTGGGCCATGTGTCTATAAGGACACTTGACCCAGTGGATATAGACATTGGTTAGTTCCAGTGACTTGACACAAAGAGTTGTGAGTTCAATATCAGGCTACAGCAGTGGAGAGAGTCTGATTAGAGGAAGATAACTCATGACTACCAAAAGTGGCTTCAGGAAAGGAATGAAAATGATATATTCCAGTGATTGTAATAAAGGGTTCGGTTCAAAATTCCTAGCACCTGAAGAAGGCCAGAGTGTACAACGGCCGCAACATCATACAAATGGCAACAAAGATGAGAACAATAGTCCGAATAATGTAAATAGTGCCAATGACAGAGTACAATATTCCAGATCATGTGACAGACTCAGCAGAAGAAAATTGATGTCAGTACTCCTATTACTAGAATGAAAACCTGGCAAATCTCTTAGAAAATATGAACTGCAGTCTGTTTTGGTGGTTATGATTTAACCTAGACCTAAGGATTTTAAAATTTATGTTCATAGTCAAACAATTGCTTTTATCAGTGAAGAGGTGAAAAATTAGTCATTTTTACTGACAAGCTAAATAAAGTTTTCCAGTTCTTATTGTTTAAGTCTCACTCATACTTCAACAATATTAATTTTGCAAGCTTGTGGCGCAGTAGATATCAGCTTGGAACGAGAAATTGGGGAGCCGAGTTCGAATTCCAGTTGAATTCCTTGCATTCACTTACGCGCAAATACCCTTGGGAAAGGTATTAATCCGTCCATTCCCTCCAGTTATGGGTTAAATAATAGGACAGATTGGGTTCTATAGCCTTGGTCGGCAATCAGTCTACCGCAGAAAGCAATGGCAACCTACTGCGGGATAACCTTCTGCCCAGTCAGTCATGTCTCTTTGGAGACATGATCACCCAAGCGTGTATCGCATATGGCACTTAACTGACTGACTGACACTGCCATTACTGATGATCATAGCTATGCTTTTACACAGATTAAACACAAAAAAAAGACAGCAGGATCAATTGCAAAAAAGCATTTTCCAAAGCTGATATGACAGAAAAAAAATGTATTTTAACTCACCTTTTGGAAAGTTAAATAATCATTTAAGATTTTTGATTGATTGCGTTGCTGAGAATATTCGTTCTGAAGCTTGATGGTTTGTTCCAATATTGCATTATAGACATCCATTCCTCTGTAATGAAAAATTAGTCACACACAAGATTTAAAAACAATTACTTTCAGGTGGGTAAAAAAATAACATTTAAATACGCAAATTTATACAAATATGATGAAAATTTTTCCAGTCAACAACAGCATATTAGTCAATTTGAGGAAGGGTGAAATTCTGAATTTTAATGTCAAACTATTTAAAACCAATTTAACATAAAAATGATGACTTTAAGACAAATACCATACATTGAATTTTATATCAATAATTGTGTAAAATCTTAACATAACTATTCATTTAATAAAATACATTTTTTAGTTTATTCAGTTATTTTTTTTAAACCACTACTTAGTAATTATACTCAATTTTACATCTGTTTGCATATTGGAGCTAACTAATATTAGATGATTAATTTTTTCAAATTTAACCAGACAATACACTTTAACTTCTTCTATGTGCCCTGTCCCTTCAGGACATAAGCGATCATGGCTTTCCACGTCTCCCTATCCTTGGTGGTTCTTAGCACGCCTTTTCCTGTTACACCATGCAACCCTCGTTCCATCATCCACCTGATTAGGTCCTTCAAATATGTTAGCCATTGCTTTCCCCTGTCTCTTTTTCCCTCTATCTGGCCTGTTAGTATTAGGTTCTCCAAGCCTTCCTTCCTCATTGCATGTCCCAGGAACTTCAGCTGTCTCTTCCTGATGCTCAGTATTAATTTCCTTTTTGTTTCCATCTTTCTAGGACCTCATCATTGCTCACATGCTGTTCGAAGCATCCTTTAACTTCAGTAATCAATAAAAAAAAATGTTACTAACATGCTACAGTATGTGCATGTGTGTAAACCTTTAGATATAACATACATGTGATCAATAAGAAAACAAAGCAACCTTTTAGGACTTTGTGGAAATCAAAGAACAAATATATAGTTGATTTTCTAAGCACCACTTAGATATGATACAAGGCCGTAAGTAGTGGGGTCCCAAGCGAGGATCGAACTCACTACTCAGTTGTAATAATTTTTAGTGAGACAGGCTTGCTAAACATTACACATCAAGGTGCCTATTGATTTTCTAAGTGCCGCTTAGATGTGGCACAAGGCTGAAAGCATGGGGTACCCAGTGAGGATCAAATTTACTACTCAGTTGTAATAGGTTCTACCAAGACAAGCTTACTAACCATTACACCACACTAAGGTACTCAATTTGGTGATTTTCCAAGTGCAGCTTAGATGTTGCACAAGGCCAAAATTATTGGGCACCCAGTGAGGCTCAAATGAACTACACAGTTCTAATGAGCATAGACAAGCTTGCTAAACATTTTACCACATCGAGTGCCCCAGAACCAGTATACAGTAAATTCATTTCATCTCTTCTTCATAAGTCAAATTGTAGGAAGTTAAAAAGTTGATGTACTGTATTTTCCTCTATATAATACAACTTGAGCAGAATATGACCTCATGTTTGTAAAGCTAAAAACAGAAAAAAAATATTATCTTTCATTAAGAATGAAGAGATAAAAATTTATAACAAAAACATCCAAACAAACTTTATCCTGTGAGAAAAACTAAGTAGATCTGCAATCTTGCTGTTTCAAATAAGAGTTTTGTAAGCTGAGTAAAAGTTTCTGAAAATGTATACCTGTTTATAAATATGACTTCCAGTTGTTGCCTTTAATTTTGTTCAAAATATATTGTATTATGCACAATACAGTAATTCCCAAAGAATCAAACCCATCCTATTTAGTGATACTGAAAACATTTAACTGAAAGTTGTCAAAAGGAACTTACATTTCACCAAGTTATTAGTAACAAGACAGAGTTAACTGGCAATAGTGTACAACTGTAGAAATTTTATGGTGATAGTCTTTCTCAAGAGCATACAAATGAAACAATTCTAGAAAGAGATTCTGGAATCAAAATTCTACAATTAATTATAGTTACACAAACAAAATAATATTACCTGGTACTTTAGATCAATATTCATTTCTAGAAATGATTAATGAAAATTTATCCAATATCTTTTAGAATAAAAAGTAAACTCTTTGATAACATAAATATAGTTAAATATATAAGTCACTCTGAAAAAAAGCCTCTTATTTTTTTATGTTGTATAGGTTGAACTCATAATTTCCTTCTGCTTTGTTGTGAATAGCAGCCAAGCCGCAGTCTGGCAAAATGCATCTGACATGAAAACTGAATTATTCTATTTAACCAAAAATTTGCACTCATCAACATTCCCTGATTGTTGAATGTTTACAGAAATGGTGGATGTGAGCACAGTTAAGCAGAGAGTAATGACTTTCAGCAATGACATGCAGTAATATGTGTGACAAGTCATATTCTGGTCAGCCCAGTTCAGTTGTCAATTCATGAAATTAAGAATTGCTTCAAATCAAATCATCCCTGTAAATGAACAGATGATGACCAGTGAAATTTGAACTATAATGTCCACATCTAGAAATTATGTTGGTAATGTTGGATATCATAAAGCTTATTTCAGGTGGATTGCACAAATGCTCACATAAGAGAAAGATGATTAAATGCATGTTTATCTTGATCTGATGAACCACAATAAGGCTAAAAGGGAAAGTTTCCTTGACTACATTGTCACTAGTGATGAGACACAATGTCACCACTACTAGCCAAAATTGAAACAACAGCTCATGCAAATCCTTCAAAGAAAAAGTAAAAGATGCAGCCATCTGTGGGCAAAGTGAGTGGCACAGTGTTTTGAATTCCCTGGATTTCCTGGAATCCTGACAAACCATCAACTCTGACCATGATATCAATGTACTGACTAAGCTGAAGACAGAAATTTCAAATCTTATGCCAAAAAAGAAAAGTTTTCACTTGCAACACAATTAACACCAGGCTTCATACAGATTGGAAGAACAATGGCTCAAATTGCAAATTTATCTTGGATTATCCCACTTCACTAACCATATAGTCTGGATAAGGTACTTTCCGACTTTCATCTGTCCAAGTCAATGATAACTGGACTACGCAAACATTTTCCTGACAATAACAACATCATTACTGCTGTGAAAAAGTGAGTCACCTGTGCTGATGCATAGTTTTACAAGTGCTGAATACAGGTTCTTGTTTATCAGTAGCAAAAATGGATAGCTAATGGTAGTAAGTATATAAAAAATAGTATTTGGCAACTGAAAACCTGCTCTATCTAGTGATATTAACGTGTTCCCTGTATTTGTTGGAGTTTTCATGGAAATAAATAAGAGATATTACTTTTGAAACACTTGACATACAAAGTTGACATTATAGACTTCTTAAGTATTAGCCTAATAATTATAAAATAGGTTACAAGGCTACATGTGTATTAAAACTAAAGATCATAAAGTGTTATATGTGCAACCTGTAGAATTTTTTTTCTGAACACTAAGCTAAACATATGAAATTTAGTCAATTTATGTCGATATAATGGCTTGTTGAGTGTACATAGCAACATTAACAAAGTTTGTTTTATTGAGAAGACATTAAGCTCTAATATTTATGTATATCTAACCTAAATCTATCTAAACTTATTTAGAAATGGAACTTTGTCTGTGAGTGTGTGTGTGTCTGTCTGTTACCTATAGACTCTGAAACGGCTGAATCGATTTTCTTGAAAATTTACACAGTTGTACTATAAGCATCTGTGAGTGTTCTTAGCTAGGTTTTGTGTCGACATACCCCCAATAAATATCGAAAATCAATAATCGAAAAAATCAGGTTATGGAAGGACAGGTCCAATTTTAATCAAATTTGATACGCTCACAGACAAAGACATAAGAAACGATATTCAAAAGTTTCAAGCTTGCAGTTCTTACAATAGTGCAGAAAATCGATAATATATATATAAAAGCAAGATGTATATATGTGTGTCTGTTTATCTGCCTGTATGTCTGTATTTTTTTCAGCCCTTTTATTTTAGTTTTTGCTTCGGGTTTGGCTCTAAGTAGGTATAATTGTAGTTCTTAGTCTCAGCCATGATACCATTTACTCTGAGAATTTATTTAGCTTTCAAAATTCAGTTTACAACGAAATAACTTATTTGATATTGATACCAGGAAATCAAAATTTGACTTACATCCATTCAAAGGTATGTCAGCTTGTAAAACTCACTCTGATCATTCTTATAAGAAAAAAAACTCCAAAGTTTGTTGATGTAAGCCTCAGACCTAACATGGAGGCCTACATCAAGTGCCTTGAGGATGCTGTGCTGCCTTGGGTCAAGAGGGTGGCTACTGGAGGACTATGTCTGATAACAGAACTCTGCAGTATGCCACAGAAGTAGGAGAACCCAGTCATGTCTGTCAAACAATTTCTGTAACCCTATTATTCCATACATCTGGCCACCAAACTCTCCAGACTGCAACCCCCTTGATTATTATGTGTGGGGTGCAGTTGAACAACAAACCAACAAAACTCCGTGTAACACCAAAGATAAACTGAAGGCAAGGATTATGGCAGTATTCACCAACTTAAACAGAGTTAGAGAGAAGAGGTACAGGAGATTCCAAAGTCATCTGGAGGTTATTGTTGAAACCAATAACGATTTTATTGAATAAATTTACTCTTGAGTATTTCAAGATATTTTTGTATAATTTTGGTAAATATATCTTAAAATGAGATATCAGCGTTATTTTCATGTTTTTTGTAATTTAAACAATTTATACATCCCATCCTGTATATGAGACAATAAAGAAAAAGAAACTAAATAAAATTAGCTAGATTATATACCTAAACACATAATAAAAATGTTAATTTAAAATTTCATGCACATGTAGTTACATTTAAAACTTCATGCACATGTAGTTACATCAACATAAATATTACTTTAGTCTAATGAAAGCATAAAGTAGATACATAGCATAAAAGTAATTCATAATGTTCCGAGGTGAGTAAATACGCATTGGAATTAATAATATTTTTCTTTGTTAATTAGTATTCTCAAAAACTATAAGTTTTAGGCTAACCTAAATCTACTGAAAGATGCTGATGATACCATGGATCAAAAATGTGAGCAATGACAAGGTTTTAGAGAGGATGAAAACAAAAAAGAAACTGATAATTAACATCAGGAAAAGACAACTGAAGTTTCTGGAACATGTAATGAGGAAGGAGGGCTTGGAAAATTTGATACTCACAAGATGGATAGAGGGAAGGAGAGACAGGGGAAAGCAATGTGCAACATATTTGATGAACTTGAGCAGATGGATGGCCAAGCAGGGTTTGGGAGGAGTAACTAAGAGCTACAAGGGATAGGGTGATATGGAAGGTCATGATCGCCTATGTCCTGAAGGGACACGGCACATAGAAGAAAAAGAAATTCATTATATCTTACAAATTTTATTTAATTGTACTCACTGGTCACTTAAGTACACAGGAACAAATGCTCTTAAGTAAATTTCTAATCAAACTGTGACATGACAGTAATTTAATGGATATAGGGATTTAAAGATGGTAACCAGTTGAATTTCATTTCATGTATTAGTATGGGGAAAAAACGAGATTTAAGTGACTTTGAATATGGCGTAGTCATTGGTACCAGACAGGAAAATCTAAGTATTTAAAAAACAGCTTATCTACTAGGATTTTTATACACACCCATCTAGGGTTTCCAGAGTATGGTCAGGAAAAAGAAAAACTCATATGAGTACTAATTCTGTAAGCAAAAATCTATTGTTGATGAAAATGGTCAGAAAAGTATGGCCAGACTTGTTCAAGCTGATAGAAAGGCAACAGAAGAGCATCTCTAAAAGAGCCCAACATCAAACTTTGAAGTAGATGAGTTGTAACCACAGAATATTATTTGTTGGCACTTCTGTCAGATTACAAAAATTGAAACTAGAGTTCACTAAGGATTACTGAAAAAAAATAAAACAATTGAAGATTGGAAAATACGTTGACTGGTCTGAAGAGTCTTGATTTCTGCTGCAATATTTGAATGGTATGGCCAGAATTTGGTTTAAAAAATATGATCCATCCGACCTTGTATCAATGGTTCAGGCTGATGGTAGTAGTAGCAGTAACGCTATAGGGAATATTTTCTTGTCATACATTGAAACCCCTGGTACCAATGAAAGGTAGTGTAAATGCCACAGCCGACCTAGGTATTGTGCTGAATTTATGCATGTTCATAACTAGAGTGCATCCATGCTTTGCTGGTTACTTTCAGTAGAATAACACACCATATCACAAATAAGACATAGTAGTAGATTATTTCATGGAACACAGCAATGAGTTTTCTTTGTTAAAGTAGCTTCCACATGCACCAGATATAAATTCTATAGAGCTTCTTTGAATCCTGAATGTGCAGCCAACCAATCTAGAATAGTTGTTGAATGCCATAACATCATAGACCTACATTTCAAGAGTGTTTCTAGAACATTATTGAATTAATGTCCAGAAGAATTAGACCATTCCAAAGAAAAAAAGGGGTTCAATCTTGTATTAGAAGAGTATATCTAATAAAGTGACCAGAATGCATTCTGTGATAACAATTAAATTTAGAATCTTCAAATTCATAATTTAAAAAGAATGAATGCAAAATCCGCAACAATGCATTCTTTATACATTTTCACCAGCTGCAATTGTGAGCACAGTTATCAATTAATAGTAGACATATTTATATAGCATTAGTTAAATCTTACTTGTTGTTAAGATTAACAACTTCTCTGCTTAGTTCTTTTGGGAAGTATGGGTGATGTTGGCAATCCACCACAATAGACGGCAATGCTATTTCTCTTAAGGAAATGGTACTGTACCTGAAATATAGTAAAAAAACTGAATCAATAATTTTTTTCATTATTTACATGAATTGACATTATGCGTAAGTGACTTTAATTTAAACAATCAAGTTCAGATAAATTTATTAGAATTTCAAACTCTAAAATATAAAAAGGTTTTCCTTCTTTAACAAACAATAATAATGAAATTAATTTTTTAATTAGATTATACATGTATTAATAACATTGATGAAAATGTTCCTAGTGTCTAATTTCATATACAAGGTAACCAAAAAAGGTTCTCGCCATTTTTTATTTATTAGAAAAAAAAGATATATATCAAATTTGACATCTTGTTAGTCCTCAAAGTAATGCCCATCAGAATCCAGAGCTTTTTGCCAACATGCTTCCAATTGTGCAATGTCCTGGTAGCAAAAATCAGGTATCATGGACACAAAGAAGTCTGTGAATGCCTACCACATCTGCTTCATTTGCAAAGGATTTCCCATGAAAGTGGTTGTCCAGGGAATGGAAGATATGCTAATCTGTTGGTGCAAGGTCCAGAGAGTAAAGCAGATGACACAGTGTCTCCCAGCCTAGTCCAACTTATGGCATACCTGGCCACCTGCACCACATAAGTCTGGGATTATCATGAAGGAACAGTACACCTTTGCAATTAACCAATGCCGGCTCATTTTGCTTCAGTGCCTGTTGCACACATTCCAGCTGCTATAAGTACAGGTCGCAATGATGGTTTGGGCCATTGGTAGCACTTCATAGTAAACCACTTCTCAACTAGTCCAGCAGATACAAGGCATGAGCTTGCATAGGTGTAAAGGTGGTCTTGTGGTGTGAGACACAGGGTCATGTGATAACAACCAATGTATAGCTTGTTTGAGAGTGTCATAAAGGACCCACTTTTCATAACTGGATTGAGCACTCAATCAAACATGGGTATGTTGTGACACGAAGACACATATTCCATGACTTCATGCAGCTATAAACAAGCCCACCTTAACGTCATAAAGTAGACAACCCCAAATGAGCTACTTTGACACCAGCAACTTTTCTAGCCGCTGCTAGAGAGATGACTGATGCATGTGCACAATGCACCCGCAGTGGTCAAGAGCAATGCCCCACTACCTCTTTCCTGGTACATGACACATTCATTTGTATATCCGGGATCACTTTTTCCCACGCAACATAAAAAAAATGGCAATGATTTTTTCGGTTAACTTATACTTTTTAAAATGACGTGATCTATAAATGAATTTACTAACTCATTTTTAAATATAACTAGAAGAAATGCTGCCCTAGATCAAGAGGGTGGCTGCTTGGAAAAAAGAGAACCCAGTAATGCTGTCAGATAATTTCTAAAACCACATCCCCCCATACATCTGGCCATCTAACTCCCCAGACTGCAACCCCCTTGATTATTATGTGCAGGGAAACATACCAAAACAACTCCTTGTAATACCAAAGATGAATTGAAGGCAAGGATTATGGCAGTATTCACCAACTTAAATAAAAAGACCACTCAGAAGAAGTGCAGAAGATTCCAAAGTCATCTTGTCAATTGATTGCTTAGTTCTACATCATGTCAACCTTTTCTTTTTAGTCATGTTATACCAAAAACAGGTGATAAAAGTTTGGAAGGTTGATTTTGTAAATTGTCAGTTATTGGGTTAAAATTACATTTTCTTATACAGATAAACTTTTTTTTTTAAAAAGGCTAAAATTGTATTTGTGTTTACTGTTTCAAATAAGTCCTTTAGATTATTGGATTGTCGAATAGATGTAAGGTCCCCACAATCAAGCAGAAAGTGTTTTAAAGAATAAGGTTCCTGGCATACTATGCATTCAGAAGGATCTTCATTTTTCAGAAGAAAAGAGTGTGGTACATGTGTACATCCTATACAGATACAGGATAAAAACCACTTCTTTGCGTAATTTTCTAAAACATAGGTTTAATTTTAAAAAGCTTGTTGTTCTGACAAGATTTCCATGACCTTTGCTATTTCATCATAATAAAATTATTAATCTGTACAGGGAACTTTATATAACTTATGTCAAGTTTTAGAGAGTTCTTTGCAGCCACATCGGCCTTCTTGCTTCCACAAAATCCAGTGTGGATTGGGATCCAGCAGAAAATAATGTTTTTATTTTGGGAGATAGAATAAATCCTTTGTAGTAGATTAATGAACAGTGGATTGTTTAAATTTTTGTTCTTTAATGATTTAAGCACTGATAATGAGTCTGAAAATATAATGATTTTATTAAAGTTAAGATCAGAGATAAGGTCTAAAGATAAGTCTATGGATGTAGCTTCAGCAATAAAAATTGAGGAATTGTCTGCTAGTCATTTCTGTAGAACAGTGTTGTTTAATACCTCAGCACATCCAACTTTGTTTTTATCTTTAGAACCATCAGTATATATGTGGGCCCAATTTGGGTATCATTCCAGAATATTATTTAAGTTTTTCATATAGTTAATGGCATGTGTGTCAAATGTAGGGTAGGCTGTTAGTTTTAGTATGACATTTGTTAGTTTTAGCATGACATTTGGTTGTTTCAATAGCCAGGGTGGGTGTTCTGGATATTTTGATTTGTGGATACTAGTTTTGTCTATCAGACAGTCTGTGCGAGAATTTACCATTTGTAGTTCAAAAGGTTTTATAGCCTTTTCTTTTCTCTCAAAAAGGATTTTATTTTAAGGGTGAAAAACACATTTGAAGGTTGGATTGTTAGGACATGAAAAGAGTTTAATGTGATATTGAAGAGCTAATTTCTTTCATCTTAGATAAAGTGAGCATTCATGAGCTTATGCATAAAGACTGTCAACTGGTGAAGTTTTAAAGGCTCCTAATGTAAATCTTAGTCTTTGATTATGAATTGGTTCTAGTTCTCTTAGATAGGATTTTCTGGCAGATCCATAAATAAGGCAGCCATAATGGAGTTTCAATCAAATCAGTGATCTTTAAATTTTTAATAAAACCTGTCAATCTGCTCCCTAATTGGTGTTAGCAATCACTCTCAGAAGTTGGATTGACTTATTGCATTTAGTTCAGAGATATTTTATATGTGAAATATAAGCCAATCTCTCGTCGAAAATGACACCTGAGAATTTGTATTCTTCAACTACTTGTATCACAGTATCGTTGAGTTTAAGTATAGGGTCAAGGCGTAATTTTTTAGTTGACAAAAATGCATACATTTGATCTGTTTTTGAAAATTTAAAAACATTTTTTGATAGCCCATTTGTCAATTTTACTAAGACATTGTTGCAGTTGATGTTCAAGGGTATGAATATTTCATCTGTAACAGATCAAGTCATCAGCATATAAAAAGGGATCAACTCCAGGATTAAGATATTTCACAATATTATGCATTTTAATATTAAAGAGATTAACTGATAAAATACTCCCCTGAAGTACACCCATTTCCTGCTCATGAAATTCGGAAAGGGTACTACCAAAAAGGACTTTAAAAGGTGGTTAGATAAGAAATTCTTAATAAAAATTGGTAGTTCACCTTTGAGTCTCTGGTTTTCTAAGTCACACATGATACCATATTTCCATATTGTATCATTAGCTTTTTCAAAGTCAAAAAAAAAAAAACTGCCGTAAGGTGTTCTTTTTTTAATAAAGTGATTCGAGACATATCAAGTGGTCTGTAGTACTTCATCTTTTTCTGAAGCCAGATTGAAAGTTGGTTATCAAGATGGTATTTTCAAGAAGCCAAGTTAATCTATTGTTAATCATTCTAGGATTTTACAAAGGCAGCTGGGTAAAAATATTGGTCTATAATTAGAGGGGTTGAAAGAATTTCTTCCAGCTTTAGGTATTGGGATGAATATGGCTTGTTTCCAAGGATTAGGAACATTGCCATTAGTCCAAATATCATTAAAAATCTCAGGAAGGTATATAAGGAAATATCAGGAAACTGTTTGAGAAATTCATAATCATCGGTACCTACTGCAGTATTATGAGACTGGCTTAGGGAGTCTAGTAATTCAGACAGAGAGAAAGGTTGGTTATGAGCTTTAGTGTTATTGGATTGGAAGTTGAGTTTCTTCTTTTCATAATTTCTTTTAATGTTTTGAAAGTTTATGTAATAATAGAAGAGGAGTTCTGCATGACTACCAGGATCCCATCCCAAGGTATCACAGGTTGCTACCCACAGCAAACAGATGGCCCCATTGAAGATCTTCTACCCTCAGCTGAGGGAGCAGTCAGCATAGCATATTCTGATGCCCTGCCAACAGAGCGGCAAAGTGATCTGGAGAATGTGGTTGAAGCCAGTGACAATTTTATTGAAGGAATTTATTCTTTAGTATTTCAAGATATTTTTGTGTAAATTTGGTAAATATATTTGTTAAAATGAGATGTTAGTGTTATTTACATTTTTGCATAATTTAGACGGCAATTTATCCATCGCAGCCTGTACACTATTTGTATTTTTAGCTGTCTCTTTGGATGACAACCATGCAGTCTACTTACAACAGTTATGTTTTCTTCTTTTCACTTTCATTTACCAGCTTCTCTAAAAGTTCTTTCAGTTTTTCATCCGAGTCTACCATCAACATAGGGTCATCTGCATATATTATGTTGCTAAAATTATGTTAAATCCTGATAGGTCTTCTCTAAGAATCGTCTCACTGTATAAGTTAAGTAAATCTGGTGACAAAATGTCAGTCAGTCAGTTAAGTGCCATATGTGATACATGCTTGGGTGATCATGTCTCGAAAGAGACATAACTGACCAGGCAGAAAATTTTTCCAAGAGGAACTTGGTTGGGTTGCTCTGGAGTTTCTTGTATTGTAATTTAAGTGTTGTATTATTTCTTGTATTGTAATTTAAGTGTCTTTATTTTCCCAGTTTGAATATGACCGGAAAGCAATCACTCCCACAGTTAGTACTTGCATCATTGCAAGTATTAATGCTGTTTTTCAAACTTTATAGGAAGATTAGCCAAATCATTTCATCCCCATTTCATATTTGTGGACCAAAATAGCAGCTTGCCTAAAAGCTTAAACAATTGTCAGTTTTAATCAAATGAACCCATCAACCAAATTTCCTGAAGATGAAAACTGTTTTGGAGGACATGTATAAATTAATAGAAAATCCATTGTAATATCTCCCATTTTACTGTATAATACTTGAACAACACAAATGAAATTTGATTCCATATGATAAACATCAGTATACCAGAAATCCATATTCAGATACAAACAATTGTAAATGCCTTTAACTATAACAAGGTCTAAAATGAATAAAATTTTTTTTTTTTAAAGTGATTGTTTAATCAAGTTGGTTTAACTGGAAGAGTCTAAGTCAATACAAAATATATCAGATAATCCCCTGATTCACTGAGAAATTTTTAAATACAAAAGGAGGCCTTGAAAATATAATTCTATCATATAAACTTGGCAAATCAGTTTAAAAATAAAATCATTGGTCTGTTGGAATTTTATATTAATGACCAGCAGGTATGCAAACATAAATTTTAAGAGGTATTACTTTTTTTTTTTATTAAAGAATAATAATTTATCCATAAGAAAAAATTATTTCATAGATGACCAAAATTATTAACGAATGCTATTTAAGGTAAAAATATATAATATCATGTACTGTTTTACAAGTATATTGGAGGTGGGAATTCATAATGCATCTTAGTAAACTTGTTCTAAGCAAAATTATAATGTTGCAACTCAACAGTATATAATTTGCTTTGTCTCTATTTTTGTTTCAAGTTTATAAATACTGCCCTCAACCTTGTCAAGTAAGGTCTCATGAGAAACTGATAATACAAATATCTTTATATATAAATTCCTAGTGACTTACTTGAAAGAGGCAACAATGTCCCTTTTACCAAAATACTGAAAATGATCATGATGCAAGGAATGTGTGCATGGTTCACCACTTGCTCTTCTTTTGTACATATGTGCATGGAACCTCAGCTCTAAGTATTTAGCAAAAGAGATGCTCCAACTGTCCATGGTCATTTGAACCACAGGTGTTACCTAGAAAAAAAACAAAAAATAAGAGAGATGACATTTAGAAGATTAAAGCACAAGAGAAATAAAAGGTAGATGAGGACAGGTAAAAGGGAATCATGCAATCAAGATGAAAAGGTGTTGTAATAAAATATCTTACACTCACTTTTCCCTATGTGGACTTACTAATACAGAGAATTATATATATAGTGAGCACTGCATTCACCGGCATCTTGCTTAAGATTAGTAATGTCTTACTAATTTCTGTCTATTCACTTATTGTACTCTCTATTGCAATAACCCTTTCTCCTTTCCATCTACTATTGTGTTGGTTGTTCTTTCCCCCTAGAGTAACAACCTTGTATATTGTAACCCTTCTCAAGAATTCAACAAGAGGAATGAAAGTTGGATAAAAAATAGTGTCTAAATTATTAAAGTGGGATGCTAAATGTGCAATAGGAACTGAGAGAAAGAGTACAATTGGGTGAAAGAGAATTAAAGAGAAACACTAAATGGGTAAAATGGAGCTAGTTTAAAACATCAAAGAGAAACACTAAATGGGTGAAATGGAGCTAGTTTAAAACAACAAAGAGAAACACTTCTTCTTCTATGTGCCCTGTCCCTTCAGGACGCAGGTGATCATGGCTTTCCACATCTCCCTATCCCTGGTGGCTCTGAGTACGCCTTCTCCTGTTACACCATGCAATCCTCATTCCGTTATCCACCTGATTAGGTCCTTCAAATATGTTATCAGCTGCTTTCCCCTGTCTCTTTTTCCATCTATCTGGCCTGTTAGTATCAGATTCTCTAAGCCTTCCTTCCTCATTGCGTGTCCCAGGAACTTCAAAACTGTCTCTTCCTGATGCTTAGTAGAAACACTAAATGGTTGAAATGAAGCTAGTTTAAAACATCAAAGAAAAACACGAAATGGGTGAAATGGAGGTAGTTTCAAACATCAAAGAGAAACACTAAATGGGTGAAATGAAGCTAGTTTCAAACATCAAAGAAAAACACTAAATGGGTGAAATGAAGCTAGTTTAAAACATCATAGAGAAACACTAAATGGGTGAAATGGAGGTAGTTTAAAACATCAAAGAGAAACACTAAATGGGTGAAATGAAGCTAGTTTAAAACAGAGAAACACTAAATAGGTGAAATGGAACTAGTTTAAAACATCATAGCGAAACAATGAATATAATGAGTTAGAAAAAAGTATAAAATAAAAAAAATTATGTTTAAGTCATTAAAGGGCAAAAGAATAATAATCAAAATACAAGAATGCAGAAAACAAATTTGTAAGAGAGAAAATCTGATAAAGGCAATCAAGAAAGAAATAGTTTAATTTTCCAATTTTTTCTTTTTTTTAGGATTGTAAATAATGAATCCAAAAAATGAAGACTAGTCTGTTGGTGATATAGATAGGAAAAGAAACAAAGATGAGGGAAGTGTCTTACTTGTTTACATTTACGGCACCAACTCCACATCAAAATGTTGTTTTCTGCCCCAGGAATTCTACGGTCAAGTTTGCGAAGGTCAACTGTGATGCAACCATTCTCATGGACAAATCGACGCACATGGTCAACCATGGGTGTGTCACATGGTAAAGCAGGACAAACATAGGATTCTCTGCAAAAGAAAAATAGATTGAAATAAAGTCAAAGTGAAATTGCCTAAAACAGTGAACGTCATAAATCATTCCAAACTTCAATTCATTTTTGTATATATGGGCATACTGTACAGAGATGGTATTTATTTTATTATTATGTAAGTTATATATTCTATGAATTAAATATAGCTTCTTTTTTTAACAGGTTTATTTCACAGTACCTAAGTTGAACAAGAGTAAGGGAAATTGTGAAATTATTTACTGACAAGGAAAGCTTATGAAGCACAGTATAACAACCACATTAATTGGTGTTTCCAATCAAACAAAATGCTATTACTAGGAAATAACTTACAATATTCTTTCTGCTTTTGTAATAAAATAACAATTTATATCAACAAAACAATAAAAAATAATTAATATTATTCCTACTTCTTTTAGCACTTTGTTTTTTTTTTACTACATTTATGTTATAAGGATAGATTAAAATTATTTATTTTATGTTCTTTTATTCTATTGTTCTTTTGATCTGTAAATGTTACATAGAAATACAGGATGAAAAAGGATTTAAACCACAGTGTGAACTGCAATGAATTAAAATGTTTAGAAATTAAAATTAGAAAAATTCAATTAATTTAGTAATAATTGCATAAAACTGATTTTTGATTTATTTTAGAAACTTTAGCATCAGTTAAATTTTCCAATCAGTAATATAAAATTGTTGAACAAGTATGAGTTTAAAATATTCAAGATAAAACTGAACAATTATTTTAAAATATAATAAAATTAAGTTTTAATATCATGTCCTTAAATACAGTCACTCTCAAGGCTAGTAACATGTTTATTAAGGTATAAAAATTTTATGGCATGTTATAAAACATAATTATATACTTTTAGGTGCCTAATAGATGGGCAGAGTGGACATTTATTTTAAGACATTTTCCAACCAACATCCCTCTTCACCAAACTTTTTGAGATCATTGCATTTATTTTATACTTTTTGACCATTTAAATGATTTTCCAACCAACCAACCACTGCTTTATTAAGAACACTCCAATGCATTATATATTGAGAAAAATCTCCCCACCCCTATTATTAACACCCTCCACTTTCTATGAGGCCCTTTTTTTTTTTTCCTGAAAAAAGAAAAAAATTTAGAAATTTCAACTAAAACAATACTGGCTGCTCAGTCAATGAATGCTAAATGTTTCCCTGTAGGAAAACAGATAACATTACCATTACTTAAGAACAACTGATATATATATATATAAAATAATGGTTATAATTATTCTACAGTACATAAAAACTATTCTAAGCCATAGTTACATGTTGGGAGTCACTGTTTTGATATGTAAAGTGAAAAATCAATACAAAATTTTTACAAAATATTATGAATTTTAGTATAATCTCTAATTTCTTTTATATTATGTATTTAACTTTTTGTAGTGCTTTAGACAATGTTTCAGGCTCTTTTCATGCTAAAAATGATAAATATTACATAAATTATATGAAGTATAGTTTTAAATAAACAAAATTATTTGATATTAAAAAGATAAATATTGATGAAATGCTCATCTATATAAATATGATTCTAATAGAACAAAGGTACTAAGATTAGTTAAAAATATTTGTATTATAATTTTAAAAAACATTAAAAAAAATAGGAATAAATCATATTGATACTTTTGAAAAAAATCAATCATAAAACTGAAAGATGTATTTTTTCAACTATTATACAAAAAAAAGCAATATTTCTAGAAATACATTAAAACTATAAATAAATTTTAAATGTAAGTGTTAAAGTAAAAATCAACTTGGAAATGGTTAGTCATAAAAATTGGGAAACAGATAAAACACAAAAAACAAAGCAAAATCAAAATGAAAAAAATAGAATCTGATGGTAATAAAAAATACATTCTAATATCACTATTACTGTTTCATTTAGAATTATTTCCATCTGAATAACCAATACTTATTTTACTTATTTAAAAGATATTTGTTTTGTCTGCAAGTTTATAAGGGCTGAAAAATGTTTATCGTATCAATTTTGTGAATATAAAAGGAAACATCTGAAAGTACAGTCAACAGATATTGTATTTGCATGATAAATATTCTATTATAACAGGGTTCCGCCTTTTTGCAAAAACCTAGCTATATTTATTGCAAAAAGATCAAATTCAAATATTTGAAATAAAAATTTCTTTTTATTAAACATTTATACTACATATAAATTTTGAGAATTGACTTTTGTCATGACCTAAGGACAATCTAAAAATACTAATCTACAAAGATTATTTCCCCTCTCTAATTTTTTTCTATTTTTTATATATAGACCAGTTTATTTAAGTAGTGCCCATATTTCATATTGAAAAAACTCATTCTCATCACATAACTAATATTGAACTTTTTCTTGAGTTGGATAATGAAGCATTTAGACATAGCAGGTATTGCAAACAAAATGATCTGCCTTTTCTTAACAATATATTCAGAATAACTGGTCTCAAATCTTATTAAATTTTTCGACATAAGCCCAGTGATCTCTTACTATGAAAATAAGAAGAAAAATAACTCACTGTCAAATTATACTTACCAGCAACAGAAAAGTTTTAATATTACATAAATATTATACTATTTTAAATATAAATATATAAACTGGTAATATTTTCATGATAAAATCTGTACTAAATTGATGAGTATTGTGAGAAAATTATTGTTTTGATCAGCATGCAAATATTAATATAATTTCATAAAACAGTTAAAAATTATTCTCTTAAAAATCCATAACAAACAAGCAGTAAAAATTTTAAGAAAAAAATTGTTTACATATTTAGCAAGAGATGATCTTGACACCGTTTTTCCTGGCTGTGAAAACATCAAAATCATCAACATTGATGAAAAGTATAGAAAAATAAACAAGAAAAAAATGGATTCTAATGAGATGAATTGATATGATTTTTATATCTATAAAAAAAAACATTTAGAATTAAAACAAAAGATTTACCTCCACTCCCCTTCCTCCATGATGGCAGGTTCAAACAAATAAGAACTAATATTAAAATTTTGAACAACATCAAACAGATGTATGCAAAACATTTCATTGTGACTTTAAAAACAGATATTTTAAAAAGCTGATATTTACATTATATACACAATTTGTATATATTGTATGTATATATACTTTTTAAAATGTCAGTTTTCAAAGCCATAATAAAATTTTGTACCCCCGAATTATTTAAGTAAAACATTTTAATAATAAATGACACTGAATTTCATTGTAATTTTTAAATGCATTTTTAGATATCATGTGTAAACAATTATTTTATATACTCATAAATAAAGTAATTTAGCAATGATATAAACAGATCCAGAAAAAACTGGGCATAGATACTGTTGGAATATGTATTTATTAGGATCAGCTTGGTCATGCATGGCAAGCAAACTCATGGTTTAAAAGGTGGAGCCAGTTATGTGCAAGCTGCACTCCATGTAAAAACTTCACTGCACAGTCATGAGGTTTCTCTACTAACCCAATGCTTACAAAGCCCTTCAGCAACAAGAGCATAGCCAAGCCAGTAGATGAAAAATGCCACTAGGAGCTACAGCATCAATCCCGCATGTAGGCAGCCATGCACAACAAAAATTACAACCTGAACAAAACAGAAATCACCTTCCAAATTTGCTTGCTGTAAGACCAATACAAGACACAAAGGATGATACTAGAGCAGAACACTTAAGGCATTATATGCTGAAGGCAGGCCCATTATCTTATTCACTGGACAGCAGAATCTTCCACCTACATTGTGTTTAGATGAGATCTTAAGAAGTTACAAGCTGAGAGTTGAAAAATTGCCAACTTGAACCAGCCATGTGTCAAACAAAACTAAAATCGACAGACTCCCTAGATTATTGAAGTCTTACATCAATGGAGTACTGTAAAAAGGTCTTAACAAGACAGGTTATTTTAACTGTTGATTATAGATGTGTTTGAAGCTATCATCTTTCCCAAATTCTAATGCTTGACAGTAATATGCAGTAGTCTGAATTTCCAACTGTTTGATCATATTTGTCTTTTTTTATTTATCCCTCTGTTAAGAAATTTTGATGGCAATCTTGAGATCTGCTCTCCCTTTATTTGTATGAAAGTCTGCCCCCCCCCCCCCGGGACTGAGTGAAACTACTCAAAGTGTACTGTACCCTCATAAATATGGGACTCAGCCATCCATCTGTCAACATTAATATATAGATAAGAGTCAGCCATTAATTTATACTCTCTAAAGCTCTTCACTGTTTGTAATGCACATGGCCAGTTCTCTAATTGACCAATTTCAGATAACCTAAATTCAAAAACTATTGTTCCTGTGAAATCACCAGTGAATGTCTTTATGCAAACAAAATCACATAGTTTGTTGGTCAACTGGACAAAGTTTCTGAGAAAAACCAATTCTCCAGAATTATTGTAAGAAACCATACCAATCCAATGAATATTAAGTAAACAATTTCATTTCAGCCAAAGATGTAATTAATTTACTAAGTTGTCTCTAAGTTAATATTCAGGTTTGTTTCTTTAAGAATTCCTTAGCTAAATAAATTTCTTAAAATCAATTAGTTTTCTTCATTCTTTTACCACATTTTATTTCAATAAATGCACATCTTCACCAGTTCTATACATTAAAACCAGGCCTTTGTATTTTTCTGTATGTCAACCATGTTCAAGCCGCCTTGGAATTCAACTGCTACATATGAGTGGATCACCACACAATTCTGCCCTCCTAATCACAAGCCAGTTATTGACATTACTGCTATCAATGAGGTTGCTTACCAGACTAAGACAGCCCAAAAGAGCACAAGACAGAATATATTCTATATTAGTTGAGTAAGCCACAAATTGATAAATGCTACTTCGAAGTAGGCTTTATTTATGGTCAGCAACAGTACTGCCTCTAATAATCTCAACATACCACTACCACTCCAACTACAATAAATAACAAGCAATACAAAACACTTTTTAACATGTAAACTCCAAGTTGACCAATAGCAAAATACTACTTCTCTAATCATTGCCATTTTCTGTCCCAGTGCCGGATTCATTGTCCGAGACAACTTTAAAATCAAGTTGGGATGTAGTTATATGGAAATGTATCCTCAGAAAATAAGGTGCTAGGAAAGCCAAAGATAAGTGAAGTATCCAAAATGACACTCTGGATCAGCAACCTCCAAAACAAACATAGTAGTGAAGACTTCTAAAAGAAGCTGAAATAAATTCACTGAATTCTTCTTAGACCACATGAACTCTGCCATCTTAAAAACTTCTAAATGAGATTTAAGCTTCTAAAAAAATCCAACTCATTCCATAGGAATGAGACCAAATGTCTTAAATCTTCTAGCCTCCAAAAATAGAGAGCTTCAAATCAAATTCACTTTACCCAATCATCACAACCAAGAAAGAAAATTACTTTCCACCAGGCATGTTAGACTAGGGCAGGTTGATTTTGGAACTGTGATATGGCACTCTATATGAAAGTTGGGATTTGACATGATAAATAATGAAATAAAATATTTCTTTCAAAATCATTACCATTTTTTGAAGAAATGAGTTTAAAGGTTAAGTTTAAGTTTAAAATTGGTATGTTGGAATTTCAATCTGGTAATCAGTGAATGATTTAATGCTGTCAAAAACTTTCATATTCTTATGGAAAAAAATGTGAAATGTCATTTAAATAAAACGTTTACTCATTCACAATAAATAAAAAAACAAAAATCAAAATTATGAATAATATTAAAATATTCACTTTATAAACATGAAATGGAGATTAAATACAATATATTGCTAAGTTGTGGCCACAGACGAAAATCAATCCTTTTTTATATATATATATATATATATATATATATATTAAAAAAAGGATTAATTCAAAGATGTTGAATGGCCATTTCGATATGAAGATCCCCACGGGGAACGACACATCACCTCAGCAACAGAAAAAAACCTTTCAGAAACTGGAACTTATATATATATATATATATATATATATATATATATATAAAAATATAGAATTTAAGTTTTGCCATATTTTGGTAGAAAAAAAAAAAAAAAAAATATATATATATATATATATATATATATATATAAGTTCCAGTTTCTGAAAGGTTTTTTTCTGTTGCTGAGGTGATGTGTCGTTCTACGTGGGGATCTTCATATCGAAATGGCCATTCAACATCTTTGAATTAATCCTTTTTTAATAAATATATATATATATATATATATATATATATATATATATAAAAATATAGAATTTAAGTTTTGCCATATTTTGGTAGAAAAAAAAAAATATATATATATATATATATATATATATATATATATATATATATAAATATAGAATTTAAGTTTTGCCATATTTTGGTAGAAAAAATATTCTCAAAAAAAGGTCCACATCATAAAACCTCATAAAAAAAGACATTTTTTAATCTTAAAATCAATAGTAGTGAAAACAACAGTACTAAAATTAATGTATTTTCTTCATGAATCTTGTACCGGAACTTTCTTTTGATAGATATTATCTAAGTTCTCACCGTAATTTGTTTGTCACTATGTGTAAAATTAATTAGCTCTTTTGTATTTTTTTATATAAATTATTTTTTTTTTAAATTAACATAATTTTGTATTTTCAAAGTGAATGGTGTTTATTTAAAAGTAAAATGTGTTTGTTTATTTGTGGAAGAAAGTAAGTAATATGGTTTCATTCTATTTTTTTATTTCAAATTTACCTAAGAAACTTTATTAAAATAGGGCAATATTTGTACATGTCTTTCTCACAAGAGGGTAATATTAATTCTATGCTTGTTTTTCTTTTTCTTTATTTAATTTGAACAAGTTCATGTCCTGATTTTCAAAATTCAAATTAATTGCAAAATATAAATTTACTTCTGATAATCTTCACTTTTCTGTTAAATAATATTGTCATATTTTTCTTCATATTTAACATGTATGCCAGATATGTTTTAAACTAATATACATTTTGAAATTTCAAGTTTCCATGAAGAAAGGGTATATTTAAAAGCTGAGAGAGAGAAAACAGGACCAAAAAGCAATTTTCAACTTGGAACTACTGACAAAGATGCTTTTAAAAAAATTTAAAAAACATGCAACTACATTTAAGTGGTAACCAAAGACTGCCCTCAGAATATGCAGCAAGAACTTCTTGAGGAAAAGTCAATCCTAGATTTATTACCTGAAAATTTGGGTTTCTAAATCAAGCAAGATGACTAACTTTAGCCATCAGGTTAAGGTGTTTATGGACCAGAGGTGCCTATAATCCAGAACGCTATGATAAATTGTACAGCCTTATAAGATTTATAAGTGAAATATAAGCAGTTAGTTGGTTTTAAATTAAAATAAATTCCATAACCAACAACTGTATATCTTCAACATAATCCAGAGAATAAATCAACAGCCAACTCAAATACAGAATGTTGCATTAAAAATTACAACATAAATGTTTTTTGTTTGTTTCAAAGAAAAATTTGTTTCATACAAAAATTACATTCAACTCTGAAGCAACACTCTGGTTCAATTTGATTAACCTCTTATATAATGGAGTTTGTGAACCTGCCCTTGCACAAGGTTTTTTAAATAATGAACTGCAAGGGGTTCTAATGAATGGAACAACACTGGAGTTGACAAATTTACCTGCTCATTTGCAAGGAAAGAGCAGTTAAATTAACTACTAAAGCTTCACTGATTAAACATTTTTGTAATCATTTACAATTTTTATAGTTTTCACTTATTGAATATAGTAAAAAATTGTATATTTTACTTGTGGTGATTAATAATTAGAATTCTGATTTGAATATATTTGCAATTCAATGTATCTAATACAAAAAAATCTCAACTTTATTTGGATTTATTCTTGAAACAGTAAAATTTTAAAATCAGTTTGTAAGCAAAAGCCTGCAGAAATTAGCTATTTCTGTAGTTTTTGCAGATGATCTGTAAACTTAAATGCACAAAACTTGGTAAAAACTATGAATCTAATTTTTGGTGTAAATACTTATTGCATCAAACCCCAGCATTCAAACTAAGTACAATGTTGATTTTCTAAAATATATGAAAAATCAACCTGCCTTAATGTTACACTCTTCAACACAACCTCCACTCTATACACAATAAGTAGTGGTAAAACATTGCACAGAAGGCCCAACTTTGTGAAGATATTAGCAACCTCAAAGGTTTTGATTAAAATCTAAAGGCAGCATATGATCCTAGCTACCAGGTTCAAAATCCACTATATTGTACAGATGGTTCAGTACACTGAGCACTTTCATACACTCTTCAGCACAATGTGTGTAACAAAAATCTGGAATTAATCACATCTAGTAACAACCATTCAAACTAGAGATAGATCAGGTATCAACAAAAGAAATCATGAAAGCAATCAAAAAGCAGAAATGGGGAAAAGTTGTAGTGATATAGAAACGCAGCATCCTTCATCTACATGAAAAGCTCCATTAGCTCCTTGATAAATGTTGGAATCAGAGAAAACTATGCCAAGACTTTAAGAAGACAGTCATCAGAACCATTTATAAAAACAAAGGAGCTAAGTCAGACTGATAAAATTACTTAAGCATTATTCTGCTTTTGATCACAGGAAAAATTTTCATGAGAATGATACTAAATAAACTAACTCAAATTTTAATTTTTACATTCTATAGTTTTTTTTTTTTGCTTTCTTTGCAGATTATTTAATTACAGATTGTGTAAATTTTTTATGAACTTTACTCTTTTAAAAGATTGTTTAGATCAGACCTGTATCAGAGACTGTATTTCACTGTGTGAAAAAAGCTCTTTCATAAATGAAAAGAGCAAGAAATACTCATTCTACTATAAAAATGAAGATTTATAAGTCTAGACCAGATTCAAACAAGAAATTTCACTCAAAAATTCCTATCACTCTGGACAAACAAATTTTGTCTATACTTCTGAAAAACAAAACATTGGTGATGAATCCTAAATCATATACTGACATCACCAACATCTACTCAAATATTCTCATCAATTTTATCACAACATTCTAAAAGGGAGAATCAAAATTTGGTTAGAGATTCAGTCAGAGTGAGAAATGATGTTATACTATAAAAAAACTC
The DNA here is from genome assembly GCA_037127315.1 of Ascarosepion bandense. Taxonomy (NCBI): domain Eukaryota; kingdom Metazoa; phylum Mollusca; class Cephalopoda; order Sepiida; family Sepiidae; genus Ascarosepion; species Ascarosepion bandense. The sequence goes on from JBBBDQ010000479.1 coordinate 1,935,758, forward strand.
AGCTGTGGTGGACTGGCTACATGGCTAGGATGGAGGATGACTGTTCTCTAAAGAATCCCCTATTTGTGGAATTTATCTCCAACTGAAAGAAAAATAAAAGCCCTGATGAAGGACTCTCCTTGGGACTCAATCTCCATCAGTGGCAAACAGAGGCAGCCAACATGGCAGTATAAGATCTATAAAATAAACTCTAACACAAAACCAAATCATATGGAAAAAAAAAAAGAAAAAAGCTGAAGAGACAGTCACAAAGTCTCTATAAAACCTCTTTCTGTCAGCAAAAATGCTTCTTCTGTATGAGCCTCGCAAATCACCTGAGAACCTGCAATGGAGGCATGAAAAACTCCCATGTCTTCATCCACAAAGCCAAGCCATGATGACACTTAGCTTCACCAGATAATCCTAAGTCTTTAATATTTAATAATCTCTCATAAGTGATGAGTAAACTTTTTTTTAAAACATATTTTATGATATGATATAAGCAGTGACTAAAAAACATATGAAGATTACCATATATAGTCCTTAATGATATAAATCTTCATTTGTGATAAACTTTTGAATGGATATATCTTAAAAATCAAAAGCAGGTTAGGTCTCATCTGTACATATGAAAAATGAGAATGACTTTTTAAAGATGAAACAATTAAGAACAATAAAACAAGCAAAAGACAAACATTAATTTGAGATGAATTGATACAAAAATTATAAATTTAAATAAGTTGGTTTGCAAACCTGATAACTAGAAAATCCATAAATATATTTTTTCTAAATACTGATAATTATAAAAATATTAGAGACAAAATACAAAATTAAAAAACATGATATTGGAAAATTACATTAATATGTAGATTGTAAAGAAAGTCCAGTCACATTTTTGAAGTGATCACTTTAAGAGTAATTTTTCAATATTTGCATTAAAATAACCATTAATTCTTACATTCTAATGTTTGCTTATTTTTTTGTTTTTTTGGGGCTTTTTGGCTTTCTTTGCAGATTACTTATACCAGAATGAGTAAATTTTATATGGACTTCACTCTTTTAAAAGAAGTTTACATCAGAGACTGTATTTCACTGTATGAAAACAGCACTTTCAGCAATGGAAGCAGCAAGAAATACTCATTCTATCTATGAAAATGAAGCTTTAAATATTTAGACCAGTTTCAATCAAGAAACCTTTCTCAAAGATTCCTGTCATTCTGGACAAATAAATTCTGTCAATATTATCTTCTGTAAAACTTAGTTGAGAAAAATCCTAAGCAAATTTCATGAGAATTAGCAAAACAGCTCAACACAAGTCACATTTTGATCAGGAAAAATAGCTAAACTTGATTAGAGGGTCTCTCATCATCTGGCTGCTTCTCTGCTCCTTCTTCACCATTGAAAAGTACTCTATCTACCAAAACTGTCCTAGGTAGAATCATTGCTAGCAATAAAAATTGGATTCCCTATAATCATATCTAATTAAAACAATGGTTAGCACCCACTGAAAAAAGAGAATTAATTTCTCAAAGACTATAAATGAAGTTATTCTCTATCATGATTGGTTAAAAAAAAATTAAACAATGTGGCAAATACTGTTGTCAGTTGGAAGCATAGAACTTTTTTTTTTAAGGAAAAGTATCTATCATTAATTAATCATAAAGGTGTGTTGCTCTTGCATAATGATACAAAATTATATATTGCTCTGGATACTCATGAAAAGTATATGGCACTAAAAATGAAAGTTTTGTTACTTACTCTGCTCCATCTATCATCTTTTCATATTCAATGTCTTTAGAATGAAAACAGTTTATAAATTGTTAAAAGATTCAAATTGATACTGAATCTTTCTCTGCATCAAAACTTGAAGAATGTTCTACTTTTCTAAACCATTTGTAAAATTGTTGAGATTATGCTCGCAATAATGAGAGGAAAATGTTATCTTGATAATATAAACAATTTATTTCTTTTTCATCTTCAAATGCAACACAAATTTCTTTACAACCTAAACAAAATAATTGGGCAAGAACACATTTCTTCTTGCCATACTCTTATTAGTTAAGTATTTCCACATTTTCAGTATAAAAATTAACACACAGAATTTTTCTCAATGTTACAATTTTTTCTAAAAAAGTGAATTTTCAATCTACAAACCAACTTATTAAAAATAAAAATAAGCAAAAGGAAGTTTCAAGAACTACTAAATAACAAGATTCAATTTCAATACCTTGTATTTCTACTTCCAAAAAAATAGCATTGTTATTAAAGCTATAATTATGGCAGATCAATATTAGATTTTTGTCAGTATGCCCTAACAATATATTCTAAACATGAATATTCATTAGAAGTTGAATATATACACAGTGTCAGATTTTATTGTGCAAATCAATGGTTGTTCATTATATTGTAATATATATAATAGCAGAGTTATTGGTACTAAATTTTTAATTTCAGATATATAAATATTGCCGTGGGTCATGAAAAAGATCTAACCTTAAAAGAGAAACAAGATATTGTAAAGTTAGTGAGTGACTGGAATAAAATGTTTGAAATTACAAAATAGTTGAAGAAATGACAAAACATTAAAGAACCCGAAAGTACTGGCACAATAAAAGATAAGGAAAAACACTGTCTTGAAGAATATCACAAAAATATATTTGGGATAAAAATAAAAGGATAAACAAGAAAATGATTTTGACCAGAAATTAAATATTTACAAAAGCTAGAATTATGAATGTAAACAGAGAAAAAAAAATGCAGATTATTAAGAACTTTGGTTAAATATACGAAAGCAACAAAAACTACCACCTTTAAACAAATGCTACAAACAGAAACAGTAAATCTATGTAAAGAATTACATGAAAACTGATTTCTCAAGATTTTTAGTGATGTATGCAGAGCTACATTGGATGGAGCTGATTACAGAGTGAGAGTTTGGCTCATTCTTTGAAAATAGTTAATCAACATGACTCAAAGCTTTTGGACAAATGCCTTTTGAATGGAACAGATTACAAGCAAGATGCTTGAAGCTAAAGAAATTATAGGAGACAATTCTATTTAACATTCTACAGATTTGACTCTTATTCACTTTCTATTCAAAAAAGTTTTTGAAAAAGCCAAATTAATGGAATGGTCTCCAACTTCACCAGATATTAATCCAATAGAAAACTTTTGGCTCATCATTAAAAGATATGCATGTAAGAATGGAAAATAATATTCAAATAAAGATAGTCTCTGATAAGCAATAATAACTACAGCAATTAATGTTAAAGCACAATAGAAAAACTAGTTAAATTAATGAATGAAGGACTGCTAAAGGTCACAGAATTGTCAAGTAGTAAAATGTAAAATAATAATGTATTCAGGTTTATATAGTATTGTGCTAATTAAATGAATATTTACAGTATTTTCATTATTCAGACTATTGTCCTTAAGGACACATGGCCCAGTGGATATAGACATTGGTGAGTTCCTGTGACTTGACCCAAAGAGTTGTGAGTTCAATACCATTACAGCAGTGGTGAACAAGTAATTTACAGAGTTAGAGGGAGATAACTCATGACTACCAAAAGAGGTGCTACTGTGCAAGGAATGGAGTTCATAAACCCCAGTAATTGTAATAAAGGGTTCAGTTCAAAATTCCTAGCACCTGAAGAAGGCCGGAGCATACAACAGCCGAAACATTGGACAAATAGCAACAAAGATGAGGACAATAGTCCAAATAATGAAAATACTGTAAATACTACTTCATCTAAAAAATATAGAGAAATGAATATTTGTATGACCTATGTAATTTATACTATCTTTATTTGTTTGCATAATAAAACCTGACATCCCCAAAACTAATTATCATTTTTTTAAATAATAGATATAAAGCACTGAAAATAACAATAAATTGCTTATATAATCAGAAAATTCTACCAACATCAGTTTGCTTGCATATAAAATCTGATATAGTGCATTCTAAACATTGTTGATTTTATGTGTGCATGAATAAATGCAAACTATTTTCCTAGCATACAAAAATAGACACAAGTGATTAAAAGTCATGCATTTTAAAAGTGAAACAGTAAAAAACTCTTTAAAAATATTTTTTAAAGTCTTACAGCCAAGAGATGTTAGCTCCTGAAGTTAACATTAGAAAATATCAATTATTCAAAGTAATTCAGATTCTTTTTATTCCTCCATGAAGAAATATGAAAATTGCTTAATGCTTCCACATGACATAAAAATAAATCACGGTTTTACAACTCACCTAAAGCAGTACCGTTCCAAAAAGGCTCCCAAAGTGACATCATTTTTGCCATAGAATTCCATGGTAACAATCCTGAAATATAGGAAAAAAATCCCTATAAGCTCTTACCAATCTAATTATTTAACTAATGAAAAATTAAAACATATATTAGTATTTGATAGCAGCATTATCTTTGCATTGTTTTAGATGAAACATTGTCAGCCATTATTATTCATTTTTGACAAATATTTATTTTCTCCTTACAATGAAAGTCAATACTAGTTCAAAATGAATATTACTTAATGTATTTATATTAACATATATTAATATTAATTATAATTAATTTTTCACTAATATTTACTTCAATTTTAAAAAGAAAATTAATACTAGTCAAAACTTAATATTGGGTTGGAACAAAAAATCCACACCAATTTTTAGAGTGAATTTTAAGGACAATATTTAGATATCTATACATCTTGTGATTACTGGTGGCTTGTAAGAGACTGAGGGTTTATACTTGTTCAAGTATAAACCCTCAGTCTCTCTTCTTTTCAATCATTTTGAAGTATTGTCATTTACTGATGATAAAGCAGAATGCTTTGCTCAAAACTCCACTTTCAACTCATCAGAAATATCTGCTTGATTTTCTACTGAACAATGTGTATAACTCTGTCCATAGTTTCTGCTATCATCTCCAAGTTAGATCCCAGGCAGACTTAATGGTTTCCCACAGATATCTGAAGGAAATATCCTCCAGAACTGGCTTCTCTTCAAACTACACACACACACACACACACACACAAACACAGTGCGATGGATAAATTATCGTCTAATTTATACAAAAATGAAAAGAATACTTGTTGAAGTTTTTGGGTACCCTTGTATACTAGTGAGCCAGCCATGAGCTGACTCATTTGATAGTTCACCAATAGAAGGGTTAACCAATCAGAAGGCTCAAAATATTCAATGCAATGTGTATAAAAACGACCATATTTTCCCATGTATTGGTGATATAGTCAGATTCAGTAGAGTGTCTAACTTGTAAGTGTTAATCTTTGACATTGTTTCATTGAACAGATTACATACTGTGCTGTATTCTAGATTCATTAACTATGGTGGACATGGTCAACAATACTGACATCTTATTTTAACAGATACATTTACTAAAATTGCACTAAAATATATTGAAATACTAAAGAGTAAATTTATTCAATAAAATCTCCATTGGTTTCAACTATGGCCTCCAGACAACTTCAAAATCTCCTGCAACCCTTCTGACAGTCTCAGTGTTTAAGTAGGTATACAGCAAGAACAATCAGAGGGACTTTTCCAAGCTGCCAGACATATATAATCACCATTAGATTCATCCAACTCTTTCTGAATACTTTGCACTGTCCTAAGATTGACATCCAAACACTCTGAAATGTTCATATTAAAAATTCTGGCATGAATTCCAAGCCATATAAAATGAAGTTTCTAAAGTTCTGGCTGATTGAGTTGAATCATAGTGCTCTTTTTCTCACAGATGATACCAAACTGACCCAACTATATACTGTACAGTCAACAAAATAAAATAAAATAAAATACAATGTGCATGTGGGTAATTAAAAATAGAAAATAGTGACAATTTACCCATCACTCCCTGTAGTGTAAAAGAAAAATGATGTCATGAAATATAGTGATGGTTTTAAACATTACATTTGTTCTTTTACAAAACTGTCATTGTCTTTTGGTTAGTAGTAAAGCAGCTTGGCATTTACCAGATTTCTTTGAAGCATAGGTCAATGAATTTGAACTGCATCAAGAGTTTATCCTTTACTTCTTAATAGCCCGAGTAAAGTATTAATCAAATTAATTAAGAAAATGAAAAAAAAAGATGACTTCTTTTATGTGACATGTTCCTCCAAGGTGTGAGTAATCAGAGATATCTACAACTTCTTGTCCCTTGTAGCTCTAGCTATGTCTGACTCTTTACCATCTCTTTTTGTCGCAAATATTTTATACATGCACACAAATTTATTATGTAGGTTATTTGATTTTTTTATCTGCTCTTCCTGCCTTTAGTATACAAAGTGAGTGCTCTTTTCTCATAATGTGTCCCAAAAATTTTCATATATTCTATAAACTGAAATTTTATTTTTTACCATGACCTTCAGTATTTTTTTAATCAAAAAGAAAAGATTGCTACATTTTTTTCTTTGTCTTAAGTTGTTTTTTTTTAACAGAATCTTTCTCATAATCATTTCTATTTTTTATTACGTAATTAATATTAAATGTATTGACTGTTGTAGATATGGAGCCTATAATTTTACTTAAACTATAAATATACACTGAAATTGAAGCAATTATGCTGATTCAACCTAACTTGCCAAAGAATATTTTTTACCAGAAAAATCTGAATTATTTTTACCTAACATTGAATTGTTTAATTCCATAAAGAAATCATTAAAAATGGTGTCTGCTCAGATTTGGGGAAGTAGATTAAGCTGAAGACTGTTGCTTCTTATAATTAAAAACAATGAAAGCTAAGAAAATCAAAGTGAGAATTTCAATGATAATTTTATCTGCATATTTCAATGCTTTTGAAATATACAGATAAAATTATCATTGAAGTTCTCACTTTGGTTTTCTTAGCTTTTATTGTTTTTAATAATGTTGGCACTTTCTGGATTTATGTATGCTTCCTTCTAGTTCTTTAAAACTTCCTTATCGCATACACGTTCAGTCAATGGCATTATCAGCATTTATCTGTAGAACTACATCTAAATCGCTTTGAGTTCCGAAGGTGACTAGTCAAAAAATTAATAATGATGATTAGTACACTCCAATTTTTCTAATAATGAATTAACTTACAAGAACAACCACTAAAAGTGACTGAAAAAAAAAAAAAGACATCATATTTCTTGAAGGTTACTTTTCAGGTGGATGGTATGAAAACGAGAAATATTTTTACTAAAATTACCACATAGGAAGATGTGTCTTTAAAATAATCTGACGTTTTGAAATTAGCAATGTCAAAGAAAAAAAATGATTATCAGGAAACTTACCAAGGGTTGACACATGGATTTGGGGCATTTGGAGAGGTGCTAGAAAAACTGCTAAAGAGAACTGATAAATGTTGATGATTGTTCAGATCTAGACAGTCACGCTGGAAAAAAAAAAGGATTGTTGATTAAAAAGAATTATATTTAAAATTTATCAATAAAAGTTTGTTCAAGAAAGAAAAAAAGGTTTCTCCTACCAACATTACTTGCTCTCATTCATTTGACCTGTACCTGATCCAATACAAATGATCTTAGTATAGAATAAATGCTTCACTTTGTAGACATATCATTTATATAATACCAAAAAGCTGGTTTTGTATTTCATGTAACTTTTAAGCAACCAAAAGCATTGAATTAAAATATTCTAAAATGGACTAGTTTGACAAATGCAGAAAACATAAACATACGATAGGGCCCTTACCCAAGTTTCCACCAACCAACAGCTACCTTATATTGCATCTCCATTCACATTTGTGTTGGTGTGAGCAAGAAAATGAGAAAACACCCTGTTGCAAGCACATGAGGGAACAAAAGATGAAAATAAATGGTGCTGCAAGAAAACTCAAACCCCATTTCTAATATAATTAGATGTTTTATTCAGGGCTTCACTTGCTCAGTAATTTCCATGTCATGTGAATTGATCAGTTCTTTCTTTCAATCTTTCCTCCTATCAACTCTCTGTCCATCTCAGCATCACGAAGCATGGCTGGCAACACAAATTGGCAGTATTGGATTTATTCAAGAGACAGTCTGTCCCTGAACAAAGGCAAACCAGAAATGGCTACTTCAATCCCAACTGTGGTTGTTAATATAGACCTGTATCCATATATTCTCAATACGTGATTTTGTTGTCACTTGACTCCAAAAGTTTTCTTTTAATTATTCATTTGTTCCCTTTCAGTCAAGTGGATGCCAACTTCAATGACTTTATTTGCAGGCCATAGAGCACAAAACTCCTGATATACACAAGAAAGTGCAATTTAAATAAGTTCAAATTAATTTCTAACTAGTTTTAATTTACAATGAAAAATAAATTTATTCCAAAAAATGTTAAAATAAAAATTTGAATAATAAAAGTACCTTTAAAAATCTATCAATTATGCAAATAATAATGTATGTCTAAACCATTTAACAATAATGAAAAATTTTCAGATATTTTTAGTTTTGATTAGTTTTATTTTTTTGTTACTTATCACATTTTTAGATAATTTAATTCTATACTTTTTTTACTTTGTACAAAATTAGAATCAATTTATGTTTATGCATTACCATTTTCCATTCAAACGATTTTAATATTTAATAAAAAGAATAATAATTTATCCACTGCCTACTTTTCTCAAGAATATTGGCAATTATGGCATGCCAATTTTGTCTTTTGTAACTCTTAATAAATTTTGTACTTTTGCTATCTCTCTCTTAAACCTTGATCCACAATCCATTTACACAAGTTCAAGTTAAGTTATGCCTTCAATCTGCCATATAAGTATCAAATTTTCAAAGCTTCCTTCCTCATTATATGCCCTAGAAATTTCAACTCCCTTCCTGATGTTAAAAATGAGTGTTCTTCCAGTTTCCATTTTTTTCTAAAACTTCATGTTCAGTCCATGGTATTCTCAACATCTTTCTGCAGAATCACATTTCTGATGTATCATGTTTATTGTTCATTTGTATGAAGATTGTCCAGCATTCACTGTGTTGGGTGACCAAAAAAAAACAGGAATTTTTTATTTGTTTATTTGTGATTTTTCCTTGTGGGGCTATCTCAAGAGTAAAGTGTACACAACTTGACCAACAGAGTTAAAACAGAGAATTCAGGATGAAATTCACAGTATCCCAGCTGAGATGTTGCAGCAGTCAATAAGGAATCTCAACAGTAGATTTCAAGAGAACGCCATCTACAGGATGTAATTTTTAAAAAAAAATGAAAATTCCATCATTGTTTCTTAAATGGCATTCTTTAAGGTTTCAATTACTTTGAATAAAATATTTTTCTTCCATCATTCCTAGTTTTATTGGATTGTTAAAAAGTTCCTGTTTTGGGGGATCACCCTGTACACATGGACTGACATTACATAAGAGTTCAGTACTTTTTTGTTTGTTTCTATTTTTTTTTTTTTTTTTTTTTTTTTAGTAGTTAGAAGAAAAACATGCATTGTACAAAATTAAACAGATGATAAAAGAAAAAAATTAGATTTCACTTTCTGTATTAGATTCTTATTACTAAATTGTTCATATTTTTCTCTCTAATAAGAAATCATTTTTCACTTCTTGACAGTTCAAATTTTATAACATTATGATCATAAAATAAAATGTCTTAGTTTCAAAAACTCAGGTAAGAAACAAAGTTTAACATGATGTACAAAGTTAGAACACATTTTTTAATCATTTCACCCCAATCTTATACACAAAAATATATATATAATTTACAATTTTTTCGTTAATGAAGCAAAAGCAAAGCAACCAATGATATTTTTTTAAACATAGCTCAAAATACTAGTTCACCTATACAAAAATCACTGTATATTTTGTTAAATAAAACAAAATTATTAACAAAACTTAATATTATTAAGTTTTCACATGTGAATCTTTAAACATATCTTTACAATTTATTATTATTGTTGCACTCTGCTCTTTTCTGAATTTGGCCTTTTCATCTGGTTTAAGGAGATATCTTCCACTGTCATCATAAAGACCCTGCCACTTTTTTGTTTTACATTATTATTCACCAAATACAGGGCTCAAGAGCTACTCAAAGTAAAAACTTAATAAATGAAGTTATTGTAAGGTTGTACAGGAGAGAATAAGAGGAGCCTATTATAAGGATATGTTGGATGGATAACAGTTGACCCTATAGTGATCAAGGAAGTATCCTCTCAGGAGTCCATTCCACAATTAAGGAAGAAGTGGTCTGAGCAGAACTTCCTTGTCACTAATAGAATATGAAGGAAATGAGAATAATTTAACTCAGTGTACATAGCCTGGCAAGTCCTTAGCTGTGAAGGTCTGGACTGGTTGAATGAAGGTATGTAGTTCATCTAAATATTTACCATGAAAAAAGTGAAAGTAGCAAGAGGCTAGTATCATTTCATCATTGGGAAAGGGACTGTAAGGATAGAAAACAATCCATCATGCACAAGACCACACAAACCATTTTGAATTCTGTCAAGGCTGGAAAGTGAAATGTGAAGGCAATATGTGAAAATGTGACAGCTATACTCCATTTTTGGTTTGTTCTAGTTCTTGTAAAGAGAGTATAATAGAAGTCAAGTATTTTCTTGAGTAGTACAAGGAAGTAGTACAATGAAGGAAAATAAATATGTTGTAGACATCATAAGCAAAAACAAAGTTACAAATACACATGGTATATAGTATTATATATATAGGTAATGATGTCAAATCTATAAACAAAGAGAATAATACAAAAATATATATTTAATATAAAATATTAAAGAGATAAATCGACATAGAGAGCTCAATGAATATTAACCAGAATAATATGATATACATAAAGGAAAATTCAACATCTAAAGCCATCTGAAGAGATGGGTATTAAAAGTTACCCGCTGAAGTGTGCATGTGTACATATGTAGATGTGTATTTTAATACATATATAGTTAACTTACTTTTGGTTCATAATACATCGACACATAGTTTGTGTCATTTTTCTGTTCAGAATCTTTTGTTTTCTTGCTAGATTCCTTTGACGTGTCATGGTGGCAAGTTCCATCTGCAGCTGCCTTAATACGACCACCTCGAGCACGAAAGTCTGAGAGTAAGTTCTGGTATAAAAAAAAGTATTGAAAACATATGTATTTACATAAAAAATAGCCAAAAAAACAAATGTCTCTAACAAAGGAAACAATTACAATATGACACGGCTCTCGTAAGGGAGATAAAACAGGAACTGGAAGGTATACATTATTATATGCTGAGCTAAATCTATATCATTTACTAGTTACTTACCTAGGAATAGAAAATCAGATTTGAAATCAAAAGAAAAAATATCTCTCTTATCAGTCTTACATTTATAAAGTCTGAAATAAGCATCTAAAAATAGATAAGAATTTACTCAGAAATGTGTTTTATGAGTGTGCAATTACATTCACTTTTTCTTTATCTTCACATTATCTGATTTCACATATTTGTTTAAATACATTGTACAATATTTTAAGTTTTCTGTATGTAGCATTATAACAGTTGATTCTCTGTCATTCTAATGTAATTTATGCACATGTCAAAGAGTAAAAAATCCATCACATGACAGTCTGGTTATAGTTGTAAAAATTAAGCTACCTGGCCCATCCATCAGTACATCATGTTAATTTCTATATCTCTGTTTTCTCTCACTTTTTATGCTCTGACAACTTCAATGATACAATGCACACACAGGTCAACTATCAAGTAAGACCTTTATTCACTTCATCTTTCTGTGTTTTTTATCTGTATTCAGTTCACTGCATGAACAAACTACTAATTCCAGTTCTCTAAATATGTACATAAAGTGTTTTCTCTCAAACATATATACATGTCCTTGTCTGTATTTAACTCATGTGCATAAGTGTTGCTATACTGCATTTATAATAATACTTATATTGGAAGGTTAGTAAATTTATCTTTACAAGTAGTTCCAATAAGTAGAAGGATTGTATTTTGTTATTAATCATTGGTTTTACTTTAAATTAGATCTGAAGAAAAAAAAGACATCTAGAATTCTATATCAACCAAAATAATAAACTAAATTACTTCAGTATTTTCACAAATAGTCAGTCAGTCAGTTAGATGCCATACATGATACACACTTGGGTGATCATGTCTCAAAGGAGACATGACTGACTGGGCAGATTATCCTGCAGTAGGTTGCCATTACTTTCTGCGATAGACTGGTTGCCAGCCAAGGTTACAGAACCCAATCTGTTCAGTTATTTAACCCAAAGCTGGAGGGAAGAGGCAGATTAATACCTTTCCCATGGGTATTTGTGCATAAATGAATGCAACAAATTCAACTGGAATTCGAACCCAGCTCTTTAATTTCTTGTTTTGAGCCAATATCCACTGCACCACAATGCGCAAATAGTACATGCTGTGATTTTGCATATTATTCTTCCCAAAATACAGACTTAAATGTAGTCACAACATCCAATAAATTAACCAAGCAAATATTCACTTCATCTCTTTCTTCTTGTTTTTGTTTTTATTTTACATATTCACATCAAGTTTCTGGTGGTTATCAACAAAAATTGTGTGACAAATCTCCCTAATAGTATTTACTAATCATCATCATTTATCCATCACACCCAATGGTGTATAGGGCAGCAACTTTTTGTTGCTGTTTCTGTAACAAACTGTTTTTTACGAGGCAGGGTTGTTAGCCCTGCACCCAACCCCCAAACCTGGAGGACTGGTGGACCATTCTTGGTCCTTATGTTTACAACACCTGGTATTCCCAAATGGTCATCCATTTAAGTACTGATCAGGCTCGATGTTGCTTAACTTCGGTGATCGGACGGGAACCAGTGCATTCAACACGATATAGCCATAGACCTATTTACTAATAATACCCTACTTACTACAGTATTTCAATAATTTTTAACAGTACTATCTTATGAATGTTCTCAAATATATTTCTCTCATTTTATCTACACTAGCCATACAATTGCATTACTTCCAAGTTTAAGTTTTCGTGTTTTCAAGTTTCCGTCTCCTCCATTCATCCCCTTCTTAGTTTGGAGATGTTCTAATTAAATTTTTACGATAAGCGAAATCCTGAAGTCCTTTTATAACAGAAGCAAGAGAATCCTCAATGATGACAACAACTCATCCTTCCATTTTCTTTTTATTGTTTAGAGTATTCTTATATAATCTAAAACATAAAACTTTAATCAAATTGCACAAAATCTATTTTGGGTCATCTTTTGGACTTCACTACTTCTACAAAATTCTACTCTAATCCCAAACAACTAATAAGAAGTTGAATTATAATGAAAAAAATATTTAGATCAAGTTGACAGCATAGATTTTACAAATACTTGACAGTTAATGAGTTAGGATGACCTGGTACTATAATTAGAGACTTCTTGCTATCAGATGGAATTCTGATGCATTTTAACAAAACAAGCATTGGAATATTATGATATACATTTTAAGTAAACAGTAACATTAATTAACTCAGTAAATGAAAAGAAAATCTCTACATTTTTGAATGGGAGAATATAATATCTAAATTCCTATATTTCAGAACAATGTTAGGTAACTGAATTTTTTTTTTCCTGTTTGTCTTCAATTATTTAACTGACCAAGATACTCTTGGAATGTGACCAAATGTGGTTTATTTTTCAACATAGTCCCCCTTGCAGTCTACACACTTCCATCGATGTTGCAGTGATTGGGTCTCGTTAGTGAAGAAGCTTTCATCCTGTTGGTCAAAACCTCATCAGCAGCAGATGATACTATCACATGATACTATTTCCAAGCTAAGTATTTTTTTCATGTTAGGGAACAGATGATAGATAGGGCCAAATCAGCAAAACAATGTGGGTGATCAACCAGTTCAAAGTAGCTACTGAAACCAAGTAGCTAGAGCATTGTCCTGATTAAACAAGATTTCCTTTTGTCAGTTTTCATGCATATTTCCTTGGCAAGTTAGAATAGAACTCTCAATTGTAAACACAATGCCTTTTTGCATCCCAAAAAACCGAAGCCATCTCTTACCCTGTAGATAAAATGACTTTGGCCTTCTTTAGAGAAGGTGAAGAGTAGTGTCTCTCTTTGTCTTTGGCTCAAAGGGATGAACCCAACACTCATTCTGGGTTATCAAATATTCAAGGAAATCAGCTGGAGCTGCTTCAGACAATGTTAAATTTTCCCATGATGTTATCAGCTTGGAGCTTTGATTAGATGTCAGAAGATGTGGTACCTTTGTCATGCCAAGTTCATTGTGCAGAATATTCTCAACTCTTTCACAAGATATACTAAGAGCATTGGCTATTTGATTTATAGTCAATTGTCTGTCAGTATTTACATTATTCGAACTATTATCCTCATCTTTATTGCCATTTGTACAACGTTTCAACCATTGTATGCTCCAGCCTTCTTCAGGTGCTAGGAATTTCGAACCGAACCCTTTATTACAAACACTGGGGTATATCATTCTCATCTCTTGCATAGTAGTAATGCAGAGGAACTCTTGATGAGTCAACGACCAGCTAACTAGAGGTGGTGTCTCAATAAATCACCATGGAGAAGGCAACAGGATACCACTCCACTATCTAATCAGGTGGATGATGAAACAAGGGTTGCATGGTATAACAGGAGAAGGCGTGCTAAGAGTCACCAGGGATAGGGAGACGTGGAAAGCCATGATCGCCTACGTCCTGAAGGGACAGGGCACATAGAAGAAGTAATGCCTTGATTGGAAGTCATGAGTTACCTCCCTCTAACCCTTACTTGTTCACCACTGCTGTACCTGGTGTTGAACTCACAACTCTTTAGGTCAAGTCACAGGAACTAACCAACATCTATATCCACTGGACCATGTGTCAATTGTCTGTCATCCAACACCATGATCAATGGTTTCTTCAGTAGTAGCAGTTGCGAGAAGACCAGACTTTGAGTCATCTTTAAGACTCCTTTCCTCTCAGCTGCTCACTTTTGTACTGCTGACAAAGCTGGGGCATTATCTCCTAATGTAGCAACCATGTCAACATGAATGCCCTTGGGGACTAAAACCTTTTTCTGCAGGTACCTGATAACACCATGATGCCTATTTTGTCCAGTTTCAGGAGAAGTAACTACTAGTTACTTCTGAAGTCTTCTTTGAACAGTCAGATGTCAGTTTTGCTGGAAAGAAACAATACAGCTATTAATAAAAAAAGTTGAAATTAATACATGCAAGATTTCAATACTTTATAGTCAGCCTATGAACTTTTCAGCCCAGCCTTGTATAACACTCTTCAATATAATGTTAGAACACAAGGTTATTTTGAGGTCTCTCATATTTTTTAGAGAAAGGTTTACTTTCCTAAAAATACTTTTTGATGTTTAAGTTTTTGATTCATATGAAGTTGTTTGCAGTTTGTTGCATTCCAGTGGAAGCCAGTTTAGCTATGTTTTCACCATTAAACAAGATATTAATTAATCTAAGTTAAAGGTTTCTTTTTCTTTGCCATATATTCATAATACAAAAATCTATAACAAAAATATGCACTTCCAGACAGTACATATAAGTCAGAGGCCATCAACTTTATTTAAGTAACCTCCACTCAAAACAATCAATAAATAATATGGAATTTTTCATTGTCCCACAGGACAACAGCCTAATGAATTTAAGCTTTATATTATGAATTTAGTAACACAGTAATTGTAAGTTCAATCTCTGGGCCAGGTAAACTTAGTGAGAACAAGATGAGATATCTTGAGATATGGACAACCAAATAAAAACAATATAATCACATAAATTGTATAAAGAACTCAATTTGAAATTCCTTAAAGGTTACATGGAAGAAGGTCAGCAGTCATAATGGCTACAATATTGTAATAATAATAACAAAAACCCACAACTCAAACACATCTACTCCTTTAAGTTCAATTTTTTTTTTTAGATAGTCATCAATACAAACAACTCTGGGTATGACTACATAATATTTATGCTGAAATTACTTACCTGCACAGAATTATGGCACACCGGTGAAACCAGTTTACTCAGGATGAAAGGATGTGCTTCTGTTATCTCCACATTCTTCCTGCTGCTAAGCCGAGACACCAAATCTGTGTCAAAGCATTTGGGTCGACTATCAATGTTTTTAATTTCGTTTAAAGCTGGCGAAAAGTACATCTCATCAGGGAAATACTTACGAAGAGAAGATTTCAAACCATTTGTTGACTCTAAATATGGAGGATCAATTTTTATATAAGGGGACACGGACAGCACAAGACCCTCAAGGGCCTTACGAATCTTCTGCTGCTGGGCCACTTTTTGTTCTTGCAGTGCCACAGAGCTTTGAAATATGGAATCATCCTCAGTGTTCTGATAATTATGGAGAGGGTCAGAAAAGTCTGTCAGCTCTTGGATTCCAGTATTCTTGCATTTAGAATCTTTATCCATTTTATCACAGGTTAGACTAGAATCCATCTGATCAGTGTTTGG
The DNA here is from genome assembly GCA_037127315.1 of Ascarosepion bandense. Lineage (NCBI taxonomy): Eukaryota > Metazoa > Mollusca > Cephalopoda > Sepiida > Sepiidae > Ascarosepion > Ascarosepion bandense. Next base: position 1,952,157 of record JBBBDQ010000479.1, read on the forward strand.
GTCATAGAAAGTGTCCATTTGTTCTGAATCTTGGTTGGCAGCATCACTATCAACCATTATTGAATCACCAATTTCCTCCACCAGCTGCCGTGACAGAGTAAGAGACGTGTTCTTATAAGCCTCTCTTTTGGAGTCAGTGTCTGTTGACTTATCACTATTTTCAGGAACGTACTCCTCTTGCTCCAAGCTACCATATTGACCCTTTTTCTCAGCACCATCAAAAGAGTTAAGATGGAAGCCACATTCTTCAGCTGAAGGAGGTGGCAGTCCAAATTCATCCATGATGAATGAAACTTCAAGTTGACGGTGATATGAGGCATAATTCATTAGCTGCAAAATTTTCTTTACCTAAAGAGAAAAGGAATATTGCTTCAAAGTTTATTTGGAAATCATTGCTAAAAAAAAAAAAAAAAAAAAAAAAAAAATTAAGTTAACTTGAGAAATCATAGAATAAAAAAAATGATGTAGTCTTTCTTATCCAAAGTAAGTCAAGATGTGCTACAGAAGTAATAAATTAAATATCTCTTGGAATGTTATGCATTCAACATATCCAATTATCTGGCTTGAAACTGTAGTTATATGACACAATATTTGGTGGAAATATAGTATTGGTAATATTAGCCATTTTCTTATAAGAAAACATTCAGCATTTATCGACTGAGCAGCCCATAATATTTCTGGTTGAAATTTATAAAATATTTCTTTTAAAACAATTTCTCAGAAAAATAGATTTCTCAAGTTTATTAACTGTTATTGCTCTTTCCAGTATTGCAATGGATTTCCTTCTTAACCTTTTGTTTGAAGTAGTATGGAACATCAAAATCTTGATTATGCTATTACTTTCTCTTTGTGATTTCCATTTCATTTGCTACTGTTATTGAAAGTCCTCAAGTGATATGGTTTCCATTATTTGGTGCAAAGAAGGGTGGTTCTCAGTGAGACCTACAGGCTTCATTCACTTAAATCCTTTTTTAACCATTGATCTAAGAATGTGGCTGCATACAGCCAACTAGCCTGCAATAGGGGTAGTTTTTCCCAACAAATTCAAAACATTAATCTAAAAATTTGTCTTGTTCATAAACAGACTTCATTTATTGAAATTTATAAATGAAATTGACATTCATTATTTTTTGAATCTTTTGAATGAATCCATTTTATTTATATTTAGAAATAATGAAAATGCATATGTAATTTTTATTCTTTATTCTTCTTATCACTATGCCATGCACAATGAAATTGGACAGCAGTCTCTAAGTGCACCAATATAGATATACACATACAAACACAATCAAATGTAATAACATTTAAAGTAAATTGATTTTTTGTTAACAAATTATTGAAAGTAATTGAATAATAGAGAATAATTAGTGTGGATTTATGATGTCTCAATGAGAATTTGATCTGAGTTACAAGACAAAAGAGATACTTAAGAGGGCAAATCTTATCAAAGCTCTTTAAAATTCATTAGAGACAAATAGATGAGCTACAAGATCCTTTTTTTAGATGATTTCTGATTACTTCTTCAATTAATTACTTACTCTTTTTAGTTCATTGCTGTGAGATCCCCTGAGAGTTACAGTGCAACCAAGGTGAGTAGCACAACCATCAAAATACAACAATGTCTTTGTGTCACCTGTAAATACAAAAATAAGAAAATAAATAGTTTTTTTTAAGATATTCTGACTTTTTTCAATATATCATGTTCAAAGAGTTTACTAAAAAAATCATTGAAAACAAAGTGTATTCAAGGGCCCATGTGAGAAAATTTAGATTTAAAAAGAGTTAAATTATATATTGTCATCTAAACTGACATTGCCTAAACCTTTCTTCCTCCTGACAATTCATTCAAAGAATGGCAGACTGGCCAAGGTATCAGCTTGCCTGATGGAGTCAGCCCACTATCTAAACTTATTTATAAATGGAACTTTGTCTCTGTGTGTGTGTGTGTCCATTACCTATAGACTCCAAAACGACTGAACTGATTTTCTTGAAAATTTACACAGTTGTACTATAAGCCTCTGCAAGTGTTCTTAGCTATGTTCTGTGTTGAGGTACCCACGATAAATATCGAAAATCGATAATCGAAAAATTGGGTTAAAGAAGAAGTGGTCTGATTTTAATCAAATTTGATACACTCATAGACAAAGACATAAGAAACGATATTCAGAAGTTTCAAGGTTGCAGTTCTTACAATAGTGCAGAAAATCGATAATATATATATATATATATATATATAAGGCAAGATGTTTGTGTGTGTGTCTGTTTATCTGCCTGTATGTCTGTATTTTTTCAGCCCTTTTATTTTAGTTTTTGCTTTGGGTTCGGCTTTAAGTAGGTATAATTGTAGTTCTTAGTCTCAGTCAGGATACCATTTACTCAGAGGACTTATTTAGCCTTCAAAATTCAGTTTACGACAAAAAAAAGCTTATTTGATATCAATACCAGGAAATCAAAATTTGACTTACATCCATTCATTTTTCTTTCAGTCTACGGTTTCGCTTTAACTGGAAACAACTATTGCTTTTTAGTCTTTCATGCCAATGTCCAAAGAGTCTGAGCTCCAGGACCATGGATTAGTTTTAAAACTTTCATTACACCCAAGCAACGCCAGGCTATACTGCTAGTATCAAATAAAAATGCAAAACAAACACAGACAACTCTTTCCATAATAAAGAGGATTAAGAACTTAATAATGTCATCTTCACACTATCAGTTACTCAAATCTAATGTGAGAGGATCTTTTCAAAGTGAAATATCATAAAGATAATGAGAAGAAATTTGCTCTCTCAGGAGAATTTGGAATCATACATGTTACTTTCCATTGAAAAAGAATTGTTAGATGAATTGAATGCAGAAGCAGTTATTAAGAGATTCAGATGATCATCTCGTAAACACAAATGATTGCTCTTAATATGGTAGAGTGCATGTAGGGCTATATTGTGCGTTTGAACTGTTAATGTCTAAATTGTACAGTAAATTATTTAAAAATCATCAGCCAGTTACTTAAAATAAATAAAAAATTCAGTTATAACATTCTGTATTTATATTTGGTAATATGTACTGTACATGTACACTGTAAATACATATTTTTCCACACAAAAAACTTTTAATTTCATCATTTTTTCCCAAACAAAATGAAATAAAAAATATAAAAAATAAAATAGAAGAGAGAAAGTCATTACCATTTGGAAGCTGAAAATTCTTGACTTGGAATAAAAGACAATGCCCTAATGTTGGTTTGTTGACCAGTCCATCAATAGAGTGGACAATCTCAGCTTGAGTACTGCGGGATATACGCTGCATCACACTCTAAAAGTATTATGTTTAAACAAACCAATTAGTTAAGATCTGACAAAGATTCTATTGAAAGAAAAATCATGTCAATTATCTTGTGATCTGTCACATCATAGTTATTTATGACCTTATCATAGCACTAATACATAATAAAAAAATATAATAGAAGAGAATGAGTATTCAATCACAAGTCTGCATCTTATATATATATATTTTATAACACAATTATCTGAGAAAAGAAATACTATTAACTGGAAATTAAAAGTTATTTACTATTAAACATTATCATAAAGACACTGGAGATGTACACACTATACCATATTTTTAGAATAAGAATAATATGTCACTATTATAAAATATTTTTTTAATGTACTGAACTATCATAACTAAAATTTAGCAATTTCTTCCCATTTTTTGTGTAAAAAAAACAATACAAAATAATTTTTAAGTTTACACTAGAAAAAAAAAATTATTAAATAATTTACACTAATCAAATGAGAAAAGTCCAAGAAAAAAATTTAGAAGTCATTCATCTTTCACATGAAAATGAAATATACAAGTGAATACTTACAGTTTTCGTGTGGAAAATCAAAGTGATTCCTGCCTCTAGTAAGAATTCTTGTGCTAATCGACAGACTGACTTTTCGACCACCACAACATCAGGTTTCAATGAACATACTTTGGCAACACTGTTCTTTAAAAATTCTCGTTCCTTAGGATTAAAAATAAAAGTACATCAATAAACCTAAGTGCAAAAGAAAATGAGCAACAGCTTCACCTTTTCTGAATAATAGCTGCACAATATGGAGTCTCACAAGCTGCTGAAGTTGTTGCAAGGCTTTTTATAATTGAACTGTATTTGTTGGCTATGGCTGCAGAAAATTTAGTGATGCCTACAATGTCCCATATTCAATGAAATGGACTTTAAATCTGGGGAGTACACAATGAAATATTTGAAAATCAGTCAAGTGTTCCTGAAACCACTTTTAGGTCACTTGCAAATGATTTGTCAAGGTTGTGTTCATCTTACTGGAACAAGTTAGGAAGCACTATAGAAGATGTACAACTCATTAGCAACCAGATTTATATATGCCTTATCAATCAAGACAGACTCCAGTTTCACTAGTGATTATTATGGACCCTATTATTTACATTGTTCAGACTGTTTTCCTCATCTTTATTGCCATGTCTACGACATTTCAGCTATTGTACATTCCAGACTTCTTCAGATGTTAGGAGTTTCTAATAGAACACATGCCACAACATTACATTCCAAAGGACATTCACTATCCAGAACTTTCGAATGGAAAGGAGAAAACCTGTGTACCTACAAGTTCAATTTAAGGTTTCTAAACGAGATCTCATATTGTTTAACATCAACTATGCCACTTTGGAAACACTACTCAGTAGCACCTTCAGTTAAAGCAGTTAACCTACAGTGCACTGCTGAGACATGAGACCACCTTGGCTCATCACAAAAAAGCCAAAAGGACAAGGAGGAAGTACAAACAGTGATAGGGCACCACATCATCATTGGGTCAGGCTGGTACATGCAACCTCTGTAACCATATCTGCATCTTAAAACATTGGAATTTGATGTCACATAAGATTCTGACCCTTGAACATGAAAAATCAATGGTTTTCTGAAATTGCAGCAATGCAAATGATGACAAGATTATAGAGCTACCATCAGCTTGCAAAACACTGTGCCAGCAGAGAAGATTCAATACACCTAAATGAACTAAAAATGTGACCCATCTGATGTCATGGTACCAATCTTCTATGGTCCAATAGCAATATGATACCAAGTAAGGTACAGTAATTGATTATATGGTATCACTAAGGATGACCTTATTGGTCGACAAATATAAAATTCTGTATAAACTTAATTTTGATCTAAATTTTTTTCACTGTATAATGTTCAAGGTATCTGAGTTACCATTAAATGCATTGATAAGAAAAAAGACTATGTTAAAAAATAAATATTTGTAAAATAACTGCTCTTTAAATTAGACTGATGTACAATGATATCAAGCACGCCTTCAATAGAATGAATCAGTATTACTTTAATACCACCAACGTTTCCTTTTTTGATGTATATGTGTTAAAAATAGATCAAACTGCTTGGCAATGTAACCTAATCTTCAGTTTCATTTTTTACTATTCATCAATGCAAAATATGTAGTGTAGTTATAACACTCATGATATACTGCAAGCAGTACTTCCTCTCATAAGATTAATTCTATTTGTTTAAATCTAAAAGCAAGTATATTGACTATAAAAATACTAGACACCTTATAACTTAAAGCTCATTCTAGAGTTATACTTGGATTACTGCCACATCTGGTTTGGTGCTTCTGCTGTGTATGTAGAGATTCTTGACAGGATCCAAAGAATCTGCAATGTTATTGGTCCTGAGCTGGCATCACAGTTTCAGTCAAAAATCCCACTGTTGTACTTTTTCTATAAATATTTTCATTGTAATTGTTTTGACGAGCATTCCTGTTTGATGCACTGACTTGACAAATTTAAGTGCAGTACTAAGTTGGCAGGTAGGTCACAAAATTTTACTGTTGAAATTGCTACTTGTAATTGCAAGTTCTATGCTAATAATTTCTTATCTCATACATCTTACCTACGGAACTCTCTTCTGACTTCTTAATTTCCTGTCAATAATGATCTTCAAAAATTTAAATGTAATGTCAATCATCTTCTGTCTACTTGAATCTTTTTTATTATTATACTCTCTCTCTTCAATAACATTTTCTTAGTTCGTTCTCAGTAACCACTTGAATCTTAATGGTTTTATTTCCTTGCTTGGAGTGAAATGATTTAAAATAATCATTATTAAAAAAACACCAACCTGGAGAATGAGGGGTTCCAAAGAGGAGAACTTGTTTTCTACTCGTTGATAGTCAATGGCTCCCTTCAGTAACAAAATCTTTGGATTAGCAATTGTTTGCTGCATCTTTTTATGGGCAACATTTTTAGAGCACACTACACCATTGACTACAGCAGTCTGGTTGCGCTGACCACCAGGTATCTAAAGAAAAATAAAGAACATTGATGTTAAATTATTAAAGCAAAGATATTTATGTACACTTTTATTGAAAATAATCATGTAACAGCAAGTTACATTTAGAGTAGTAATGATAAAATTAGAGATTAATTATTATGTCAAAAAGAGATTCCTTTTTGAAGCATTAAAAAACAGTTCAGTCAGTTGCAGTTATATAGAACTCTAGCTATTGGGCATGTTTATACATGCTAAAAAGCCTGCCTTCTTCTGCCGGACGCTCATGACCTAGGGGTAGAATCACCGACTGACGCCAATTCGGTCGGGCTTCAATCCTGGGTTAGGAAGCAAATGGAGTCTAAGCCGTACTGATGAGCTGTAATACAGCGAAACAGATCTGTCTGTGGATGACTATAGTATATATATTAATATATATATATATCTATTCCATCTCTATGGTGTTGAGGGAGTCTGAAGAATGTAACAGTTTGCAGTTTTAAAAGTGAAATCTGTGAGCAGAATACAAATTCCAGTCAAGTTCATTATGGTCACTTCCATACAAATACTCATGGGAAAAGCATAAATTCATATCTTCCACCCTCAGCTGTGGATTTGTGGGTTATCCTACTTAACTTTGCTATAAAAACTGTCTCTATGGTGTGCTCCTTAGGCCTATAAAAAATGAGTGTATTTTTCTCCCTAGTCACAGCTTCTGGCTATAAGATGTAGTCTCAGATGGGGAAAAAGTGTCCCCTACTGGGCATGTTCTTTTTCCTTTTTTTTTTTCTTTGTTGACTTTTTGTACTCTTTCACACACATCTATCACATAGGTCTACACAAATTTAACACACAAAAAAAACACATTCTCTAGTTTAAATATTTTCTATGTAATTAGTCTTTAAATGTTTTCTTCTTTTATTGTAATTCTTTCATGAATGCATGTGTTGTCATTTGTTTTTTATTGTTTTATGTTTCTTTCTTTTACTTGGATTCATATTGAGTCTAGCAATATTTTATGTGGGATAAATTTTCCAGGAGCTTGTAAATATCTACTATCCAAAGTGTTGATTACTGCAATTTAATGGTGACTAAATATTTACACAATCATACAAACAATCCTACAAGTTTAATACTAAAGCAAAATAGGCTTTCTAGCCTTTGGTAGCAACTAATATAAGAGAAGGAGAACTTTGAATTCAGAGAAAACCTGTAAAAAGAGATGGGCTCTCAGACACACCACAGCTGCAATATATGTGGTGCCCCCAATTAACCTAATAGGTTACAGGGTTCACACATGATGTAATGAATTACATATAATGGATATCATTTTATAATTTTTTTTATCCAATCAAAGTGAAGATAAAGTTAGGAAAAGTAGTAAAATCAACAAATGAAAAAAAAAAACTTATGCAAATTAAGATATGTTTAAAATATTGAAATATTTTTAGGAGTTTTATAAGTGATTTATAGCAATTTAGTTTGGTGAATGTATTACTAACATAAATCTTCAGAATAGAGAAAATAGAGAATTCTGATCTATTACATTTCATGTAAACTTACATATGTGTATTTTAGGAGAAAATATTAACATGATTAGAGCTTAGGAAAATAACATTTTCATATAAATTTTTAATTCATTTTCTACACAATATAAAGGTTTTAAAATAAAAACAAAAATTTAAGAAAAACAAAAGCGATTGATTGTATTAATTCCATGGTAGATCCTAAAACTTGTCCATTCCATTGCTCCTAAGACAAACTTGTAAGTACCTGAACTTGCTCAGTATTAATTTATATACTATTTCAGTACTTTATTTTTGTACATTGTTAGGTAATTTTTAATGACACACTTACTGCATCCTTATTTGCAAAATGTCCTTAGAGTTACTGATTTTATTGTAATTTTCATGACAATATCAAAGTTTAAGTACTCAAGTTAAAAGGACATACAGTTTCAATTTCAAGTCATACTCAATCAAGGAGAATATGATAAATTAAGTTTTCTATTACTTTGATATTTTTGTACTGGACATAATTTTTGTTAAATTTTGAGAAGTTGCAAAGATTTTTTTTCTTAATTTCTTCCAAATTTGAATTCCAATAGCAATAAGGAATATTTATATCAACAGGTCAAAAAACAAATACATTTTAATATTTACATAAATATTCTATAATTTATTCAGCCAATTTTGAATAATGTCTTCATAATACATTACATCTTTGTTGGCTTGATAAAAAAGTTTTAATTAAACTGAGGATTTATTAAATTCTATTCACAAAACATTTCAATGCATTTAATGTAAATTTATATTTATAACCTTGTTTCAAATTTACATTTGTTCCATTAGAAAATAAACAAGTAACAAAATATATTTTTCTTCTTGCTATTGCATGAAAATAAAATCCTTGATGTTGAGTCTGTAAATCATCATACTATAGTTGCATAAATACTGACTTCTGTTCAGAGTGTAATATACCACTTTCTTGGGTATATAATTCTTTTGAAACAATATTGCTGTAGATTTGGGGCTCTCTCACTATGACAACGATGATAATTCTGGAAAGTACAAGGCTCTAATTCTGGTTCCATGGAGCTGAACCAAGGAAGCTTGATCAAACAAATGTCGAATGCTGCACAACAATGTTGGGCTAGTGATGAACATTAAACTTCATAAATTCTGCGGCCTTCACTATGACTGCTATGGCAATTATTCTCAAAGTTCTTTGGCAACAATTAAACTTCAAAATCCGCAACAAATCCAGGACAATGATTAAACTTTTCAAATCATAAATCACTTTGTCGGGGACCACTCAACCCTACTTCTTCACAAAAATCAGTTTCACATAAACATTTCATAATCGTCTTCATATTCTTTGTCTTTTAGTCATCACTGTCACTATAAAACAATAAACTGCAGCAAATGCTTTTGTCAAAAAACAATAGGACCAGACCCAAATAAAATATAAAATATATCTTCGGTGACATGCCATGAGGTTGTTTGGTCAGAGTTGTTAGCACCCCTCCCATCGGGGAGACCCAATCTTACTCAAATGTAAGCTTCGACAATTGTGCCCAGATTCTTCAAAATAAAAATAAAAAAACTACTAAAGATTTTCTGTCAGCTTGACGTCACTTCGGCCTCATTGACAGACCTTCCAGTGCAAACTTGAATATGGGACATGAATCTCTGATCCCAGTAGACAAAATAAAAATCCAAATGCAAAAATGTTTTCCCTTTTGCGCACCTGGCTGACATTTTTCAACAAAATACATTTCACTCAAATCTCAAAATATCTGTCACCAAGGACAAATACACTTCATTGTCAAAAATTTCATGATTCTCAAAAATATCATCTAACAAGAGAAGTATACTAACATAAGCAAAAAAAAATTACATGTATTTTAAAGATTAATCTCATTTTTGTCCATTTACCATATTCAATCTTCATGCAACATTTTGTTTGCAAAAGAGATAAGAATAAGTTAATAATCAATTAAAAAAAAAAAGATCTAGCTAAAAAGAAAAAGGCATACAGATTGTTGGAAATATACTGCATACAAATTATTGGATTGGCTCAGCTGACAGTCAAAAGAGTCACAAAAATGAAAAAAGAAGCACATGTAGCAGTATCTTTTCACTGAATTGATGAATCAGCGATTAGTGAAACATAAAAATTTCCTGGTAAAAAAAAAAAGAAGTTCATTCTTTCAAAATGCTTTAATGAAGTTCTTTAATTGATAGCAAGCAGATAGTCTCGAAAAAAAAACCTGGGGTAGGAAGGTCCTCTCATTCATTGTGCCCTCTCCATCACTAATAAATAATGGGCAACGTTTCCGTCGTAGGGACAATAAAAGTGGTCAATATTAAAAGAAAACCTTTCACCTGGTGAAAAGACATTTGACTTTCAGTGAGTAATTCAGACAGTGCAACTTCGGAGTATTGGCCTGAAGACACCCAATAAAGCCCACTGAGAAAGGGTCATAGTTTGCCAAATACCAGTCCAAGCCACACATCATGTCGTGACAAAATAGAACATTCAACAATTTTTTATATTTTACTTCCTTGACATTAATTTTTCATTCAATTACCAAACTTTAAAATTGCTTTTACTTTCCCTAGTTTATGCTTCACTTATATCTAGATTTCTGTCTATATTTATACTAGCAGTATAGCCCGGCATTGCTCAGTTGTAATGAAAGCTTTAAAACTAATCCATGGTCTTGGAGCTCAGACTCAGCCTAAAGAATATTTGTGTGAAGTTTGGTGAGAATCGGATAAAAATTGTGGATTTGTATAAAGGACATATTGACAGATAAACAGACACACACACAAACATCTTGCCTTTTATATATATATATATATATATATATATATATATTATCAATTTTCTGCACTATTGTAAGAACTGCAACCTTGAAACTTCTGAATATCATTTCTTATGTCTTTGTCTATGAGTGTATCAAATTTGATTAAAATCGGACCACTCCTTCTATAACCCGATTTTTTCGATTATCAATATTTATCGGGGGTACCTCGACACAAAACCTAGCTAAGAACACTCACAGACACTTATAGTACAACTGTGTAAATTTTCAAGAAAATCGGTTTAGCTGTTTCAGAGTCTATAGGTAACGGATACACACACAGACAAAGTTCCATTTATAAATAAGTTTAGATTTAGATATTCTAAATCCATTTTCTTCACAGTGTGAGTATATATAAGTGAAAGCACATCTGAAAGCTTTACCTTCTTGATTTGAACATATTTCCTGATATCCATATCATCCTCTTCATTTCTCACATCTGGATTGACAAGTTTTGTGATCATGTTTGTGGTCTGCATTATTGTATTTTCCCAGGACAATGAAAGCCCTTCCTGAGTGAGAAGTTGACACACCAAGGTAGACAGGTGTTCACTGTGAACTTTGCTGCAAAAAACAAAATTTACAGAGACATGCTCTCAAAACATACATGTAACTTAATTAGTTTTATACATATTAAAACAAAATATTATTCTAAGACAAAATATATTTTAGCAAGTATAGAAGTTCAATTTAGACTGTATAATTCAAATAAATTTAATAAATTTTAATAAGATTTTAAAACAAGTTTATTAATACTTTATATTTGAGATCTTCCAATGTTTGCTAAAAAATATAGTATTTTAGACTCTTTAGTAACCTTAAATCTTTGGTTAGATCACTAGATGGAGACACTAACTTCCTCAACATCAAAGCAGAGGTTCTTCAGTGTGACAACCTTGCAACTTTTCATTCTGTTATCACCCTTGACCACATATTGAGAACTCTAAACAAACATCATCATCTAGGTTCTACTTTATCATCAAGACTCTCAAGTCAGATATTGACTATGCAAATTACCTAGCTATCACTGCAGACACCATTACTAATGCCACAATTCTCCTACATCATCTAGAAAATGCTGCCAATGATGTTGGATTCTATATCAATGCCTCTAAAACTGAATTCATAGAATTCAACCAGTATGGCTCAATTCAAACTGTCTCAGGTGAATCAATAAAATCTGTCAAATATTCTACATGCCTAGGAAGTAAGATAAATTCTATTGAAAAGGCTGTGAAAATCCACATAACTGAAAAACCTGGATCACTTGAATAAAATGAATATAATCTGGAAATCTGATCTACCAGACAACCTCCAGTGGAGATTCTTCCGAGTTACTGTAGAAATGCTGTTAATGTATGGTGTCACTACCTGGTCATTAACTAAAACTCTAGAGTCTAAGCTTGATGGAACCTACACTTGGGTGCTAAGAGATATGCTTCACATCACTTGGAGACAACATATAACTAAATCACAGCTCTATGGACCCATCCCTGATATTTCTACACTTATGTGAATGTAGAATGTGCTATGCAGGATACTGTTGGCAAGTAAAACAAGAACTCACTAGTGATCTACTGTTCTGAACATTTAACCACATAGCAACTACTTACATTGAACAGCTATGTTATGATACAGAATGCCTCCTTAACCCTCTAGGGCCATTCGTATCATATTTGATACAGTATTTCCCTATAAGGAAATATTTGGTATTTCCCTATAAGGAAACATTTGGTATTCATTGACTGAGCAGTCAGTACTGCTTTCATTTGAAATTTATAAAATATTTCTCTTAAAAAATTTTTCAGGAAAATATTTCTTTCAAGGCTTGTTTTCATACTGTATCAAATATGATACGAATGGCCCTAGAGGGTTAATGATCTTCTGATCTTGATACAGGACCATAATGGTTGGTGTGAATTAATGTCTGAGTTGGCTCAATCAAATAAAAAATGTTAAATTTTTTTTTAATAAGGCTGAAGGGAGATAACTTTAGAAGGCATTTAACAGCCCAATGACCAAAAAGGTTTCTCTTAATTTATCATATAAGGCATTTTTTAAAAAGAAAGGAATTAATTTTAATGCTTTCTCTCAGTAATCAGAGAACTTAAATACTGAATTTTCATCACAAAGAATAGTGACATCAACAAAAATGTACATAGAAATGAATTAGATTTTCATCAATTCACTTGTTGAATGAGAAGAACGTTTTCTCTTTTCATTTACCAAGTTTTTTTCTTCGTTTATATATCCATTCTCATATGAATAAATGATACATTAAAAAACCTACCTGAGTCTTTCAAAAGCTAAAGATTCACCATTCTCCCAATGCAGATCTTCAGAAGATCTCCAGCCCTGAGTACATACAAATGGTTCCATAGTATTTCCAGATTTTGACACAAGAAGAGTTCCTAAAATAAAATAAAAAAATATTATCAAAATATAAAGAAATAAACTTTCTCGTAATTCAGTTTTCAAGTAAAACTAATAAAAAAAAAAGCCTATCCAAAGCAAATAAGTTAAATTTTATGAAACCAATCCAATACTAAAAGATCAAAACATAGAGTCTAAAGATAGTATGAGTGAATGTTCATGAGAAAAAGTTAAAGGACTGAAATTAGTCAAATTTATGAAGCAAGAGAAAAATGTTTTTCTAATATTGTGAACTGGTATCAGTGTCATTGAAAAAAATTATGTTTTAATAATTTATTGACTTAGTGCAAGCTTCCAAAATTTTTGAATGAACATAAAAACTTTGCCTTTCTCTTGTGACACTGGGGATTGCCAAATATTGATCAAAATAAATTTAAAAAAATTTTTAAAAAAGAAAGGAAGAAAGAGAAAAGAGGCTACTAAGTGGATGATAATCATTGAAATTGCAGGAAGATGGATTTAGAAGAAAATTAAAAACAAAATGTGTTGAAAAATCATGTTTTAGAATAATTCCATGGAGAATCAAACCCGGAGTCAACTAGACAAAATTCAGTAAGATTGAGCAAAACCAAGGCTATCATCCCTCCCCACTTTCCACTGATAAGAAAGACACCATTAAATGTATTCTCAAAGATGGCAAACAGAAGAAGACATATGTTGTTGATAAAGAAAACCTGAAATAACAATTACAATTTATCTGAACAAAAAGAACCAGGAAAAGAAACATTGGTTTTGAATGGATCACCCAGAAAAGAAGTACCCCTACAGAAATAGAAGCCAGTCTGACACATTTGTCTATTATAATTTATCCAAAGAAAAATTTTATATACAAGTATTAGTTCAAATCTCCTTGGATGCAAGTGATAAGGAAAATTTAATTACTATTTTGAAGTGATCATGAACAAACAGGCTGTGAGGTCTATAGGTCATAAAAATGCATATATAGAAAAAAAGATAATTTATGTTTTAAGGATAGTGGAAATAATTTTCTTTCCTATTCTTCTAAATTTTTGAGTGGTCTGGCCAATGAAGAAATCACAGAATGAAATAAGTTGATAAAAAAATAAAGGCTAATGACTGAAAATCCCTTTTGGCTAGGCCATTTTGATAAAACAGATTAGGGATAAAGGCTGAGTAAGTGGGAGAAGGAAGAGAGAGATTAGCACCCTTTATATGAAGTGGTAATGTGAGATGAGACACGAAGGGTGTCAGAGTAAAAAAGGGTACAGTGATTTCTCTGACCACTCTCAAAAAGGGACTGGACAAGCCCAAATTTGGAAAACCACTTCAGTAAAGATATTTTGAGAATATGAAATTTTAGGAAAGGGTTGATGCTAATCGATAGAATACAACTAAACTCAAACTCTGGTCAATCCTTACCCCTGCTAGACACAGGACAAGATGCAGATAAGCTGAAGATTTGGACAGCTGACAGAAGAGACTGAGATATAAGATTAAGAAAAGACCAGATCAGGAGAAGATGAGAGAGACCTCCTGACCAAGACTTTGTGCCAAATCAGAAGATAAAAAAAAGCTTAGAGATTGAAAGAGCAGATCAGAAGAACTTAGTAGAAATTTGAGAGAAGAGATCAGGAGAAGATGAGCCAGAGAGAACTCATGATCAAGACCTTATGCTGACTGAGACCAGAACTAACAAAATTTAAGTTGCTGCTAACACAAGCTGCAGAATCTGAAGGATATTCCAGCCATTTGATTTTACATAAGGTTTAAAACTGCTGTATACAGCAAATCATATATAAATCAAATGGTTGTTACATTTTTAACCCAAGTTAATTATTTTTTTATACACGATATCAGCAACAAAATGAGCAATGAGTTAGTGAGTGAGAAGTCAGCTAGATGGTAACCATGGTGGTCTAAAGGAACATAAAAATCAACGTGGGTCATAGTGCCATACTCTTGGTTATTGTTGTCTAAGATTGATATAGAGAGTAATATATTTGGTTGCCACAGACCAGGATCGACCAGTGGGGTTACATTATTGGTTGCTATGGATCAGTATCAACCCAGGAAAACTAGCAGCAACTTAGAAGATAGCAACCCCCAGGAAGACAGAACCCAGCCTAACCACATTGTGAAAATATATGTAGTAGTAAGAAATAAGGAACATTTTGGCTATTAAGTTCTGAAAGTGCCAACATATTAACCCACCAGGCAGACAAAGGCAACTGGATCAAGTACAGACACAAGAGGTTACAAGGTGTGAAAGAATTAGGAACTGAAACATTAATGAATAGAAAGAAAAAAAGAGTAATTAGGAGGACAGTAGAGAGTAATTGCCATTGTATTTAAATTTTTGCAGATTAAAGTTGGATGAAAAGCATGGAGCCAGAAGGTAGTTCCACAAGCAAGAAATTCAAGAAAAGAAATTGTTAGCATAGAATTTGCAGCTGCATCTAGCCAGCTCAACTGTAGATTGGTAAGATCTTGGTGACAGTCTAGTACTGCACTTAAATTTAGAAAGTCTAGGTACCATAGTGAAGAGCTTATCTGAACAATTATCAAGAAAGGCACATAGAAACAATCTTACGGTAGTGGGAAAGTGGTTAAAGCTGAGTCACCAGGTCAGGGGTTATAATATTGCTGATTCTTCTTTAGATTTTATCAAGAAGCTCAAGATACAGAGCAGAAGCACCGAACTATATATGGCAGCAATATTCTAAGCATGGATAAATGGTAGACATATGAACATGTAAGATTCTGGAGAGAAAAATTGTCTCTCTCACTTGGCATGGTACAAAAAAGTAAATAAAAAATACCAGTTACATTCCCAAACTTCACCGTTTCCTTCCAGAATAATTAAGTCAAATCCAAGGGAGAAATACTACTAGATCATTCAGATCTTTACTAATCCTCCAATATTATCTAGCTTAATTTACATTTTAGAATATTTCTGTAATACAATGGATTAAGAAAATAATATATTATTTTTGTTTAATAAATTTCAAATAATAATTTCCTGTTTTAGATTATAACATTTTTAAGCATGTCAATGACATTCTACAATACTTGCAGATTAATTATTTGCCTTTTTTTCTAAAAAACAACTATTAATAAGGTGACAGTTCCATTCTTTACTTTAGTGTTTCTATCAATGTAAGACAAAGTATTAATAAGTGACAACCATAAAAAAAAATCAGTCCCATTTATCTAAATTATTATACACCCACCAGGTCTATTTAATCAAGACACACGATTAAGAAATGAATACCTTTCCAATTTCAACCCAGATATTTTTTATGTACAATTTTTTTTCTTTCCTCAGTAGGTTAGCCTATCATACAGTTCACATACCTCCCCTGTCTTTTGAACAGGAGTAGAGGTTTATTCCTCATTTCCTGTTTAGGATTGTGTTTCTGGCTTCTAACATCTTTTCATTCTCTTTCACTCTCACTAGCCTCTTGTGTATTAGTAGCATTATTGCCTTAATTGAGATGGATTGATTTTTAAAAAATTGTCTTTTTAAACAAAGCTACAAAATATCAGAAGATAAGAAGCCCATAATGTGCTCATTAAATAAAGGCTGACTATTTGTAGCCTTAAATTAGTTAATACCTGTGAGAAAATCATCTGGAAGATCTTTGGAACATGATGGAGAAGGATCAAAATCAATAGAGTCAGGAAATGCTGTTAAATAAATGAAGAATAATAACATAAATAAAACAAAGATATACAATTAATAATTTGTGTGGTCTTTTACAAAATTAATATTGCAAGAAAAAGATAACATCATTTTAAATATACTGATAACAAATCTATAAAAGAACTTGGTAATTAAAAGCATTATTATTTATGAAAAGCATATCTAACATGTAGTCAATCTTCAGATGTCATATTATGAAAAAATGTTCATGGTTTCTAAAAAGTGCTTGAAAGCTAATCTAATCTCTAAACTAAAATCAAATTTTGTATTAAAGTTCAAGATCAAAGGGTTTGAAGAGACTATAATTGTAAATAATAAGGACATCTATACTGAAGTCATAACATTTAACTTGAGTTTTGCAGTCAGTTTGAAATTTGATAAATGCAGTAGAAACTTAGTCATTCTCGAATGCTAAAAATAGTATTTTTAAATATTATGGTATTATATGAAAAATGAAAGAAAAATACATACCAGAATTCCACAGAGATAAAAGCAAAATTCTTATAATAAATAGGACCTACATGTCTACTACTCACATTTATCAATGCCTGCATTTTGATCAAGTTTTGATCTTCGAGAATCTACCATTCCATGACCTTGGTCAAAGTGATTGGATTTAACATAGAAAGTAGAGTTACTTGTCTGTTGCTGTTGTGATTTGGTACTACTTGTGAATATACTGCCTCTCTGGTCTTCAGGAAGTGATACTATAAGGAATACATTTGAGAACTGGTAATACATTGTTGGTCTTAAATATGTCAAACAATATTTAGAATGTTTTTAACACATTCTTCTACATCTTATTTTTTAAATCTAGGAAAAATATTTAGAATAATTTATTTTCAAACAATATATGGCTAGAGTGGTTAAAAACACTCATGAGAATAATAACAAAGATAGGAAGCTATAAAAATTTGAAAAGTACATAAATGTACTGACTACTAGTATGTAAGAATATTATGTAGCTTCAAACTTGAGAGTAAACATTCAAAATCCTAGCCATTACCCGAACTTAAATGCTAACCACAGGTGCAAGAGAAAATTTGCCAGTTTCATACACATGGATTGGCCAAAGGACTAGAAATTAACCAACTATTATAATAAAAAGTTTCTATTTATGTAAAAGATATAATTATTTTGATACATTTCACCATTCAATAACAATTTATGAATATGAACTTTTTTCAAAGTATTAGGTTTTCTTCTGCTTAATAAAAGATTGATTTTCATTCATTTCAAATATAACAGAAACACTTTTTGGAGTTTAGCAAAGTTATTGAATAAACTCCTAAATATTATATCTTCAATATGTCAAATTGAAATGAATGCTGGAACTCACAACTTTCATCCTGATCACTATCTTCATCAATTTCTTTTAACCAATTTGGCTCTAGATTTGGTCTTAAACATGACAGAAGCTCTGTAGGAGTGTTCTGTTCCAAGTTGTTAGCAGCCTGAAAATACAATAAACATTTATAAGTTTTCATTATTATCAATTCCTAATGAAAAAAAAACGTATTAGAAAGCAAGATCAAATTCCTAACAAATTAAAAAAAGCAGCAATTATGTTTGAATTTCATTGTTAGGCTGAAGAATAAAGATTCACAACTTCCAAGGAAAGAATTTCGAAGACTGTTAATCTTTGAATTCAGCCATTTTCGACTCATACTAAGTTAAAACTTAGCAATTTTCTGAGTATTTACAATAAATCAGTCAGCAAATACTATTTTTTAAATAGCGTTAACTACCTGATGAAACACCGCTCCTTCAATGTTGAAACAAAAAAAGACCCTCGTGTCGAGTTGAGTATCTTTTATTTGAAATATTGTTAAATTAAGTTTTTTTGTTTTTTTTTTCTTCTGCCTAATTTTAAATTCTACTCTTTTCATGTTCAATTGGTTTTCTTTAATTTTTTTTTTCTTTCAGTTGCAGTAGATAGATCTATCGCCCGGTTCACACTCCATCCACATCTATTGAACAAGTTAAGAGGCTCATCCCTTGTTCCCTGTTTAGGATGTGACTTCTGGCTTTCTCTTTTCCAATCTTCTCACTTTGTTTTTTTTTTTCAATTGGAGTAGATAGATCTATCGCCCGGTTCACACTCCACCCACATCTATTGAACAGGTTAAGTGGCTCATCCTTTGTTCCCTGTTTAGGATGTGGTTACTGGCTTTCTCTTTTCCAATCTTTCCACTATTACGTAACCCCCTGCACATCAGTGGCATTACTGCCTTGCTCGGGGTGATACGATTAAAAATAAAAAGTTAAGAGATATTGAAATTTTTTTCAAATGGAACAAGACATAATCAACAATTATGATTTAGAATTTATCACTATTTAGCTGGCAATGAAGAATGGCATGAGGAAGGAGGAGAAAAGAACAAATACCAGAAAATTTACCAAACATTGGGATTATCTGCTAAACCTAAAGACTATTTTACTTATAGAATTATATTAATTATAACTGAAAGTGCATTAGCAACTAAAAAACTGATATATCAAGGACAGTGTGTTAATTTTTTTATGTATTACATAAAATGCTTTAAAAAATTTATGAACTTCATGAATAGATGAATTTTTCTGAAGTCAGAAGATTTTAATAAAGCATCAAAATAGTAAATTCATCATTTAATCAATATCCAGCTGGTGCCAGTTTAAACTGTCATCTTTTTACTCATATACATAAGATATAATTATAAACTATAATTCAGGAAAATTGAAAATGTTGGAGAATTTCCAAGTTTTTATCTGGAATGTAAAGCTTAAGTAAAATGATTACATTGGGGTGGGGGGGATATGTCAGTTTAAATTGACATCAGGAGTATATAAGTTAAATATGCAAACAAAAAAACAAGTAAAACTGACTGTGAATCTGAGTTCAACTACACCTTACTTTATTGCATCTATATGCAACCTACCTATACACACAAAACCATGTTGATATGAAATAATTATGTTCATTATATAAGTAGAATATCTATCCCTATATGCAAAACACTCATGGATCTATCGATCAAAGGTTTCAAATCAGGACACACATTTTTCTATTGGTCAGTAGTTTTCAGACAATAAATGAACATTTATTAATTCACCAATCAATATTTAGAAGTTAGTGTAGACATTTATCTTTCTCATCAATCAATACTTTCAAACAAAGGTAGACAAGTCTTCTTTGTTAATACTTTCAGACAAGTGGAGAAATTTATCTTTCCCTCAATCAATACATTTAGACTAGGGCAGTTATCTTTCTATCAATCAATAGTTTGAGTAAAGAGTAAACATTTATCTTTTCACCTTGAAAAAATTAGTAGTAAATATTATTTTGCATTTAAATGAAAATATATTTCCAAAATCTGTTTTGTGTTTATAATCACAAAGCTATAAAGAAACACTTAGTTTTCAAAATTATAGAATAACATACAGGTAAATTTTAATAACAGAGAATAAAATATATTACAATTACTGTGATTTCTGTTTATCATTCTAAGTTAAATGTTTTATTAAAAAAATAATGTTAAGTTATAGATTAGTTAAAAATATAAAAGAAAGCAATTAAGCATTTCCAGTTCATTCAAATAAAGTCTAACATTCCATGTTGAGTTTTACAAAGGAGAATTTACTTACAATTAAATGTCCTACAAAATAAATCTAAATCTTTTTTTAATGTTTTCTTGTAATAAAACAAAATTTAATATTGTAATTTTTTATTATTCATACTGACCACTGCTAAAACATTTAATGGTATTCTATCAAATTATATAAAATAAGATAATGATGATAAGAATAATGTCACTTATTGATAAATGTAAAATTATATAATTCAATGTATATCAAGGTGAATAAAATATATATTCCTAGCCATTCTTATTCCTCCTCTGATGGACTTTATCAAGGCAAATGTAAGGATTTTATTTTGAAACAAGTATTTATAAACAGAACTAAAAATGTTAATTTTTGGGAATTTTAAAATTTAATAAAGCTCATAAATATACATTTGGTTAACTGAAAGTCAAGGTAAACTATGGAGGATGCTAAGTGATGTAATTTAATGTCTAATACAAGAGAAAATAAATGAAAGTAAGTATATGTTATTTTTATTGTTGAATTTGTTATTTCTATGATTTTAGTTTATATAACAGATATGAAATGTCTGAACACAGTATGTAAGATGGAATATGTGAAAACTATTTTGATGTTAGAGAATAAAAAAACAATAAAACCAGGTATTTTTAAACATTCAACTGGTTTTCTATTATTCCAATGCTGAATATAGTATCAATCACCTGTGACAAATTGTATAATATATATATATATATATATATATATATATATAAATATACTCACATTAAGGTACAGATTTTATTTTCATATCTTGTGAAACAATATCAAACATTTTTTATCTGAATTCAGGATATGTATAGACATTCTATATACATATATTTTACAAACAATCATCAACATGTTGAGTAATCAGCATGCCACAAATACAATGATTTAATTACAATATACTCCTTTTCTAGAATATACAAACATAGTAATAATTATATTTTCATATGATGATGATGATAATTACAGTAGTGATGAAGGGAAATTGGTGAAATTACCTCTCCTGGCTTGTACAAGGTATAGTCATCTTGAAAAGTGGTCAGCTGTTGACAAATGGGTTCCAGATAGGCTGCATAGATCAATGCTTGGCCAATGGCTACTGCTTGAAGACTGCAATAGAAATTATTACAGGATTTACTAAAAGATAATTTCCTTCCATTAAAACAAACAATAATAAATGTATTAGTGCTTTAATATTGTAGTTAAGCAGTTAAGAATCCTTTTTTTTTTGTTTTTTTAAATACCATGTTTCTTCAGAATGTAGTTGCTCATGACTCTCCACAGAGTCCTTTTATTTCTTATCCATAAATTGCTATGATTCTTGGGAAAGATGGTGGCATGATTTCCCATTGCCTTCTCTACAGTTTGGAATTCAGAGTTTTCCTTCTCTTAGAGTGGTTACCACCAACACTAGACAGCTTAGTGTACCTTATTATTTAACCAATAACTGAGAGGTGAAGAAATGGATTTGTACCTTTCCCTAGACTATAGATATGAAATTGAATGCAGCAGAACTTGAAAACTTGCCAATTCCAATTTTCTATTCTGATATTTATTACATACCTTGCACTTGCAGGTAGCTAAGAGTATTGATTAAAACATTAGTGGTTTTTAAATATTCAAAAACTGAACCTCAACCAGGAGTATAAAAATCTTTCAAATTTATTGCAATGTTTTAAAATAAAAATACAAATATATTTATGATTAGATAATTAAATAATCTGTTAAATTATGTTTATATTTGTCTATACTTTTGAGATGAGGTAGTATTTACATTATTTACACTGTTAGGACTATTGTCGTCATCTTTATTTCTATGTTTACAACATTTCGGCTGCTGTACACTCCAGTCTTCTTCAGATGCTAGGAATTTCAAACCTTTAACGCTTTACTTCGATCATCAGAGTATATCATTCTCATTCCACTTGTAATGCCATTTGTGAGTACCATATAGTTATCTCCATTTTAACTCAACTCTCTAAGTTATTTGTTCACCACTGCTGTAGTCAGGTATTGAACTCACAACTCTTTGGGTCAAGTCAGTAGAACTTACTAAAGCCTATATTCACTGAGCCATGTGTCCTCAGGGTTTGAGCCTAAATTCTTAGCACCTGAAGAAGGTCAGAGCGTACAACAGCTAGAACATTGTAAACATGGTAATAAGGATAAGAACAACAAAAACATTTATGATTAAAATATGTAAATAAAGAAAAATGCTCCACTGGATCATTTTTCTTTGTTTACGTATTTTAATCATAATGTTTTTTTTTCTCTTTCTTAATTTTACATATTTACAATATTCATAATTTTAAGCATGTTCCAGTACTGTCTCCATATTTATTTATTTCCGAATCAATCTGTTATAAGCAAAGTTGCCAACGACTGGTCACTGACAAAGCGTTGACCGAAATGCAACCTAGGCTCGGATATTTAAAAACAAAAAATTTGAACATGAAATAATATGAGATACTAAATAAATTTAGTTTTTTGAGAAATAGAGAATAATCATTACTAACTTCCAAAATTAAATCATTGTAGCTTGAAAGAACTTTGCCAGTAATAAGAAGCTCATGTCCAAATATTTTTATTATGAGACATCCTTGCTTATGAATTTGTTTCAGCTGCATTGTTCACATTTATTAATATTGTAATTTTTTATCTGAATCAACTAGATTTATATCAATTATCTGGTGAACTGGAGGGAATAGCAACTATTCAGTTTTGTATTCATTTATACCAACTGGTTACATATGATCAATAAGCATACATATAGAAACACTGCTATAAGAATAAATATGAACATATACAATGGATCTTTCTTCACTGTTAAATGTACATATACTACTAACACTTGTTATGAGATAAATTGTTGAAGTGATAGTGTGTAACTTATATGAGTTTGAAGTCATGTCAATGTTTTCACACACAAAAAACCCCAAAAGCAGAAGGAATGAAAAGTAACTGGATTTGTGACTTTGTAAACGTCTTTTTATTCTGACTTGTATATCTATCATATTTCTATATACAAGATATGAAAATAGAAAGAAAGAAAGAAGCTAATATGTCACAAGTCTTGTGAATGCAACTTGTCAGAGTGCTAGAGTTTTCACTTTATTTGAAAAATCATTAAAAATGAAAAATAACATTTAAGTAGCTGACTGGATCAAAATTCAGGAATTTATAGTGAATCAAAAACGTGGTACTTCAAAAAAAATTCACAAGAACTGGTAGCAGTTTTGTCAAGTTTCCATAAAAAAAATATTCACTTCCACTGGGAGGATTACTGTTTTCACAATAATCAACTGTTTTTGAACAGGAGTAGACTGGATTTCTAGTTTCTTCTAAAATCTTTTCATTCTTTTTCACTCCCAGTAACTTCTTGCATCTCAGTGGCATTATAACCTTGCTTGGAATGAAATGATTAAAAACAAAAAAAAATAAGTCCAAATCAGGAATTTAATATATCACAACCCACCCCTGATTAATAAGATTTGGAAAAATATCTGTTGACCAAAATGTAGTAAATTCTTTTAATTATTTTTTAAATTCACACTGAAATCAAAAATCAGTGCTTTAATTAAAATAATATATATCCAGTATATCCACTAATTCCAGAAAGATAATTTTAAAAAGCTAGTAAAATACATAGTGCAAAAAAAAAAAATTTACAAAGAAAATTAAATTATATGCAACTTTATACATTTTCTTTAACTGTTTTATCTACATTTATTTTGTCAGTTTAATTTAACAGTTTGTTGCATTAAGGAAAACAGATATATTGGACTAGCAGTGTAGCCCGGCGTTGCTCGGGTGTAATGAAAGCTTTAAAACTAATCCATGGTCCTGGAGCTCAGACTCTTTGGATGTTGACATGAAAGACTAAAAAGCAATAGTTGTTTCCAGTTAAAGCGAAACCGTAGACTGAAAGAAAAATGAATGGATGTAAGTCAAATTTTGATTTCCTGGTATCAATATCAAATAAGTTTTTTTCATTGTAAACTGAATTTTGAAGGCTAAATAAGTTCTCTGAGTAAATGGTATCATGGCTGATACTAAGAACTACAATTATACCTACTTAGAGCCAAACCCGAAGTAAAAACTAAAATAAAAGGGCTCAAAAAATACAGACATACAGGCAGATAAACAGACACACACACAAACATCTTACCTTTTATATATGTATGTTATCGATTTTCTGCACTATTGTAAGAACTGCAACCTTGAAATTTCTGAATATAATTTCTTATGTCTTTGTCTATGAGTGTATCAAATTTGATTAAAAACAGACCACTCCTTCTATAACCCAATTTTTTCAATTATCGATATTTATCGGAGGTATCTCAACACAAGACATAGCTAAGAACACTCACAGATGCTTATAGTACAACTGTGTAAATTTTCAAGAAAATCGGTTCAGCCATTTCAGAGTCTATAGGTAACGGACACACACACACAAAGTTCCATTTATAAATAAGTTTAGATAGATATATTTATTTATACACTGCATATGAATCTAAGTATAGGGCTATGCATAGATTATTAGTAATTGAACCTGAGATTTAATCACAACATTGAATACTTGTATAGTAAGCATGTAGTGGTTATTTAAGATTATGAATTTGTAATACCATTCTAATTACCAGATACTTATAGTTTGTGAATATATGAATGAGTAAGCTTTTTAATTGTGCAAGTTGAGAAAAGTGTTAGATGTAGACCTAGACAGAGATGAGGCTAGATCAGTGCTAGACACCCTAGCTGTGCCACAACAATTAAAGGAAGGACATGTTCATTATGGAAGCAGAATGTTTAAATATTTAGGTCTTAATGCAAGCACACTTATATAACCCTACATCTTGGTGTGGGATTAAATACTAAATATTTAAGATATATATTTCCAGGTGAAAAACCCTTTCAGCAGAAACGAAACATAATATTTTGAGTGGAGCACAGAAGAAGAGGATACCTGCAGAGGAGAAAGAGAAAATAGGAAAACTTCCAAAATTAACATTGTGACTCAACACAAGAGCAACAACAGCCACTCATGCCATTCCTTCAGATATAGCATCCACCCTTGCAATGTCAGTCACCAGTACTATTTTTTCAGATAAAACCTCCACATTCAATCAATCATCCAGCTTCAGCAGACATACTATCATTGCTTGTTGCTTTTGCAGGTGATATTTTACAAAGGAAATACCCAATTCTGTAACAATAAAAGACTTTGCAATCCAAGAAATAGATCCTGGGCTATGGAACATTAATGATACTAATACAATAGATTACTGGATTCGTAGTGGATCCTCCTCATGTCAGAATCATGATGGCAACCATTCAAACTTATATATAAAACAGCTGGAGTAGAGAATATGAAGGCAAGGTATTTGTCAAATAATGTGTTCAAACATGAGCTGCAGAATGGCAAGCGTTTAAAATGTGAATGGTTACTCTATTCCCCATCCCAAGGTCGTTTGTACTGCTTTGTATTTCACCTATTGTCCAAGAAAGAATCTCCCTTTGTTACATTGGGGTTCAATGACTGGAAGCACAGCAACGTTATTGTAGAACATGAAAATAGACACGTTGAAAATGCATGACAGCATATTTGATAAGGCATAAAGAAACTGGAAGTGTATTTTATTTATTACTTGAGCAATATCGCTCAGAGCAGGAATACTGGCATAAAATGTTGACACATGAGCTTTCTGTAATTCGCTTTCTTGCCTCCAGAGGTTTGCATTTTGGAGAGAAAATCAGATTATTGGGTCAGTAAAAAATGGCAACTATTTAAGTATACTAGAGCTGCTGAGTGAATTTAACTCTTTCTTGGATGAACATCTCAAAATGTATGGAAATCATAAGAAAGGGATTTTGTCATATTTATCTGCAAATATTTGTGAGGAATTTATTGAATTAACAAGTTTATTGTCCTATTTTTGAAGAAGTAAAAGAGTCCAAGTATTATTCAATATGAATTCCAGACGTTTCACATACAGATCAACTGACATTAACTGTCCAATACATTAAATGCTGTAATCCAGTGGAATATTTCTTGATGTTCATCCTCATCTTTTCTCATTGAGCAAAAAATCTAACAGACACTGTTGTGGATTGTCTTAATGAAAACAAAATTCCACTATTAAATTGTCATGGTCAGTCATATGATAATACCTCAAATATGACTGGATGATATACTGGATTGCATGCATGGATTGATCAACTCAGTAGGTTTGCCATCTATGCCTTCTGTGCTGGATAAAGCCTGAACTTGGTGGGAGTAAAAGCAATAAAGTGTTGTCTACAGACTGTAAAATTCTTAGACTTTGTTCAGCATCTGTATTAATTTTTTGCTGGCTCTACTCATCACTGGAATGTCTTGAAATCATCTCTAGGAAAAGATTTTGTGGTCAAACATCTGTCTGACACATGATAGCACATTTTGATGCTGTACATGCTCTGTATGGGGGTTTAGAAAAAATAGAACATCTACTGGATTCTTTATCAGCTGACAATGAACAGCAAGCAAATACAAGTTGAGAGGCAGAAGGATTGAGCCAAAAAATGGAAAACCTGGAAACAATCTTTCTCACAATTCTTTGGAATGGCATGCGAAAAAGAACAAACAAAACAAACAAGATCCTGCAGTTAAAGGATGCAAACACACGAGTTTCCACAAATCTTGAGCCTATGAAAACTTATCTTCAGGAAAATAGAGACAAATTTAGTGAATATGCCAGGAGTATGTGTCCAGATGCGGATTACAGTGATGGGAAAAAAATGGGAATGAAAATGAAGCGCGCGTCTTAATATATATGATAGATCAACTGTTGGGGCGCTCTCCACTTTTCCATGGAAACGGACTATTCGAATCACTATATAAAATAGTAGTGATTATACCTCGAGGAAGGAAATCGAGTGACCAAGTCCGTTGGGTATTTCCGGTATTGCCCCGGAAGTGTTCTACTAGTCAATCTATCATGTCTCTACGATGATACTGCATATTAATTCCCTTGTTCTGTATCCTACTAATCCTCACCTATTGTAAATACTTCTCTTTCCTGTCAATACACCTACTTTTATACTATTACGTTGTTTTGTATTATTTCACATAATTCTGTTACCCAACGTAACATCAACAGAAAAAAGTACTTCTCAGTCAAACCGAAAAGTTCAAGGTGGAAACTGCCCTCCCTATTCCGGACACTAATCTTTGAAATGATGTGTAGAGGCTTATTCACAGATTGGAAATCTGTTTACTTTCTTCAGTGAATTGAAAACTATTGCTTCTGATGTACTAAAGAAAAAGTGAGAACATCTGGCAAATATGAATCCCAAATACCTGAATTATAATGACCTTCTAATTGAATGTGAGCATCTTAAGCACTAAATGGCTCTTGATGAAGATTGTGAGACTCTCCCTGCACTGTACAGAAAAATAATTTCAGACAATTTGAAATCTGTACTCATAAATGTTGAAATTGCACTGTGCCTATGTGCATGATGGTGACCAACTATACAAGAGAACGTGCTCTTTCAAGACTAAAACTTATTAAAAAAATTTACTTTGCATCATTTGAACTGGCTTTCACTCATATGCATGTAAAAGGTCATCCTATTTCTGAAGACCATTGACTTCAAGTCAATAATAGAGCAATACTCTGAAAAGAAATACTATACTATAAATGCTTGTTATAATAAAAGTGGGTTAATGAGTATTATTGTGTCCATCAAGCCTTGTGTATTGTTCAAATGTTTATCATGTTGATTAGTTGCTGCTGTACCACATGGTTTTAATGTTTGAACACCAGTTTTGTTGAAGTACCAATAAAATAAATATATGTTTAATATTATCGACCATTTACATTTTATTTCTGTGAGTGGTTATCGTAGGAGTCCTAGCACAGTGGTTTTCCCAGGGGCATGTAATGCTGTTAAGACAGCCCAATGTATATATAACCAAGCTCTCCTATCATTTTGAAGATGAGATTCTGATCTCGAAATATTAATGAATAATAAATAGGTAATACCCAACATCTTCTTTACCTTCTTTTATTATACTGATAGCCTTCTAATACCTACCCATACACTATATATATATATATATATATATATATATATATAGTGCTGAGTTGTGATAGCTTTTTAGATGCCAAGATTGTTATTTTTTCAGTAGTTTTACTGATAAAAGATATGTTGGGTTTTTTATTATAAAGTGCTCAATATCAGGGTTGAAGTGTTGATAGTTTTAATGCAAAAAATTTGTTATTTTAACTGACCAGATTCATGCTGACTTTGAAGTTTTGTCAGGATACTGTAATGTCTTCACTCATTGGGGCTGTTTTTTTGTTTTGTTTTTTTGCTGTCCTATTTATAAGGAGCCTAGTGTAATTTGATATTTTCTGGGAGTGGTCCTGCTTGCAGTTGGTTGATTTTCTTTGTCTTTCTTTTTATTTTTATTGTGCAGTTGTTTGATTTACTTTATAATACTTTTTTATTGCTTTTAATGTACACATGAGTGTCCACTCAGTTGTTTTGCACTGAATAGATGTCTGCTTAATTGCTTTTTTTAGTTGGTTTCTTCTTATTGTTTAGGTTGAATTCTTTTATTGGTTTAATCTTTTTCTTATCTTGGTGTGTTTGACAGCTTAATGGTTTCTTATTTTTAAGTTATGGTTGGGTGTTTATGGACTTTATGTGTGTTTTTTTGTTTGTCTGGTGGTTGTTATATTATTTTCTGTATTTTGTATGACTGAGTGCTTTATGTTTTTTTTAAGTAAAAAAGTAAAAGTGGTCATCTATTTTAATGAAGAGTATCCACTATAATAACATTTGAAGTAATATATATGTACATGTGTGAAAATGAATGAACCAGTTGTACACAATAGCATCACTACATTTATTCTACAAGAGAAGTTCCTTCTTTATATAACTAATGAATAGAATATTTCACAATATCTTTCATATATGACAGATACATGCCTGGGGAATCATGTCTCTTTTGAGACATGACTGATTAGGCAGAAGATTTTCCCACAGTAGGTTGCCATTTCTTTTTGCAGTAGACAAGTTGCCAACCAAGACTGTAGAATCCAGTCTGTCCTGCTATTCAACACATAGCTGGAGGGAGAAGATTTGTACCTTTCCCAACAGCCATGTAATCAAATCATAATCAAAGCACTCTTTAAACATTTTCATCTTATTGAATTGTTTTTTCATTTGATATTAAAAATATTCTATTTTGATCAAAGGACAAATCACTATAACATAAACATTTAGAATCTGCCTTGATCACAAGATCATCCACTGTAAATATGCCCCCTGGCTCTTACATTTCACCATTTCTTCTCTTATTACAGTGTGAGATATCTAACAACAAAAGTGATAGAAACAGAAAGAAAAAGAATCTAAATGAAATTGGCTAGATTATATATAATTTAAATTGAAAATTTCCAGCATTTCTCATTTGTGTGCATGTGTGGTTACATCAACATAAATTTACTCCAATGAAGTCCAAAAGGAAGAAACTAGTCACATGAAAACTTTCTTCCACTTTGTCATACATTTTCCCCTAAACTTATAAGAGAAAGATTACCGTTTGACTGCTTTGCCTTTTTTTATAAGCCACTCAACAAGCTCTTTTCCAGTGATGCACTGCTGATAAGTTTTTAATCGAAATCGATGACTCTGCATTTCCACTCCATCAATAGGATGCTGTATCTGTCGCCATAGTTCACGTAACTGAGAAGAATTCTTAAAGGGTAAAAATAAAAAGAAATGAAAATATTACAAGTCATTCTAAATATATTCCAAATATTTTTTTTTTATTTTGTTTTGAAAAAAAGAACTTTACTTTTCTCAAACTTTAAGTAAAAAGAATATTAAAATGTTGACATTTTCTTTGCTCAGTCCTTGTTTTAAATGTTTAATGATCAGTTATATTGTTTAAATATTTAAAATAGAGAAAAGTAATACACAAAACACACACACACATATATATATATTGATAAAGGAGTTAAAACATATTCTTACTTGTGTAAGTATTCTGCTTTCATTGGTGATGTTTTCAACACTAGAGAATTCTGTTTGGTGAGATATATCGAAAGGTGCAGAAGCTTTGGTGGGTACTCCGTTAGTAATATCAGGAGAGCTGTGTGATCTGTAACCAATTTTTAAAAAATCATATATCATCATCTTTAAATACAATGATAATGATATTTAAAAAATCAGATATAATCATCTTTAAATACAATGATAATGATATTGGAGTTGTAATATTTTTTAACATAAGTATATGCTACAAAGAAATGTTTTTCCTTTTAAAACAAATTTAAAAATTTAAATACTTATTTGTTTAAAAAAGAGAGCAGAGTTTTAATATTTTGATCTGGATTTCTACAAGATGAAACATAGTCAAACACTAATTTTTAACCAGTATTTCTTTCAACTTAATTACTACTCATGTATGAAAACACGTGTTTTCTTGGACTTGATAATAGAGTGGTTTCCTGTTGCCTTTGTGATTTATTGAGACACCACCTCTAGTTAGCCGGTGGCTGACTCATCAAAAGTTTTTCTGCTCTTTGATAGGTTTTATTTTCATCCTATAGACTGTTTGCATCAAATGAAAAATAATTTCCAAGACATAAAATATCAGAACACTAAATCAATGTGGCCAGTTAGAAAATATAAAGCAGGAAATGAACAGATAAGATGTTAATATTCTAGGCATATGTGAAATGAAGTGAACAAACAACGGTGATTTTGTTAGTGACAAACACAGGATCATATAGAAAAAATACGAAAAAAGAGCAGGACTGATATTAGACCAAAACATGAAAAATGTATTTTGGATACTGTCAACTATCTGAAAGAATTCATGTCATTAAACTGAAAGGAAAGCCTTTCAACATATCCATTACAGTTGTATATGTACAAACAGAACAAAGTACAGAAGAAATTGAAAATTTTTACTGTATACTAAAGCTCAATGCAAATCACAAGAAATTACAATTGCCATGGGTGACCTGAATGCTGAAATAAGCAAAGAAAGAGATGGTGAAATAATTGACAAATTCAGCCTGGGGACTCATTATTAACATGGAGAAAAATGGGTCCAATGGTGCACAGAAAAAGACGAGGTAGTAGCCAACACTTGGTTTCAAGAACACCCAAGGTGTATATGAAGAAACCCAGAAGGAGAAACAAAAAAACAAAGACTATATAACTATTAATAAAAGATTCAAGAATTCAGTTTTACACATCAAAATATGCCCAAGTACCAACTGCTGGAGCAATTGTCTGCCAGTGATGTGTAAACTTAGATTGAAACTATGAAAATTGAAGCAGGTCAAAGCAGCACTTAAATTGCAATACGAATAACCCAAATGTGAAGGAGAAATATATGGACAGTTTTAAAAGCAGATACAATGGACAAATGAGAATGGAATCTCAAAGTCAAACAAATTAAGAGAAGCTTTACTAACATCAGCAATCGAGATCATCCCAAAGAAAAATAGACACAGAAAAAAAGAATGGATAACAGATGAAATTCTGAAGATGATGAAAAGGAAACAAATAACAATGCCAATGCCAAAATTCTTCTACAAAACACTATTTTGGCACATAGCCACCACTGATTTATCAGCATGCTATACATAGAAAATGTTGCTTGTCACACAAATTACTGTCACCACTACTGAAACAAATTACCCATTTAATAACTGCTCTCATAGTCACTGTTTGGTCTCAATGATTGACAATGTATACAATCTTTTATGTATATCAGTTAAATGCCATATGTGATACACGCTTTGGGCGATCATGTCTTGAAAGAGACATGACTGACTGGGCAGAAGATTATCCCGCAGTAGTTTGCCATTGCTTTCTGCGGTAAACTGGTTGCCAGCCAAGGTTATAGAACCCAATCTGTCTTGTTATTTAACCCATAACTGGAGGGAAGAGACGGATTAATACCTTTCCCAACAGTATTTGCATGTAAGTGAATGCAAGGAATTCAATTGGAATTAGAACTCAGCTCCCAGATTTCTTGTTTCAAGCCGATATCCACTGCGCCACAATGCACATTTACATATGTAAACATTCAATAAGACACCTCAGATATGTACACACTTTTAGATTAGATGCTATTTTGTCAGACTGCTGCTCAGTTGCTATCTGTAACAAGGCAAACAATATTAAAGTTATTGTCAAGTAGGTTCGACCTATAATGCCATCCCAATAAGATCCACCTCTGATGTCATAGGCCAGCATAATAAAATAGGAGGCATTACTTTTGGAGTAATTTTCATAGTTTGTCTTGGATTGGTTTTATAAAATTTATTTGATGTAAGCATTTATTAGTTGGAATAAAAAATCAACCGTATTAATAAAATATTTTAAAAGCATTAATTTTTGCTAATTACATGGAACAAAAGATAAACGACTGCTCAAGCTAAGAGTCATTGTAAAATTTTAATATCTTTTTAGATCTTTATATAAGATTAAAAAAATCTTTTCATTCCCTGTAACTGTTGATAAGCACATGAATTGTGATAAATAGAAGTAGATTAAGTGTGTTATAAATGAGTTTTTCATTATGCAATAAGAGCCATACTGAATCCATTTTTCCTGTCATTTTCTAATTTATCTAAAACTTTAATTAGCCTTTTTTTATGGTTGCTTACAATTTGTTCAATGACAAAGAAAACTGTCACTGAAGATAAATTATCACAATAAAAGTACAGTGGACCAAATTATAAAGAGAACAATATATATATTTTTGAAAATCATGGTTGACAGGAAACCTTGAGACTTCCATGGACAAGAAGTGCAAAAGAAACTAATAGCATAAAACTTAGTTACATCTAGTAATTTCAAAAATTAAATTATGAGACCTGGCTGCCAATCTAGTACTGCACTTAAATTCATAAAGCCGAGGTAATAATGAGAAATGCATAAAAATATTTATAGAAAAGGTAAAGGAAAGCTACATTACAGTGGTGGGAAAGTGACTGAAGGTTACATGACAATGACATTGCAAATTCTTCTTTTGATTTTGTCAAGAATTTACAGATATAAAAAAAGTAGCAGCAGTAATATTCAACATACAGATAAATGGTAGACTTATAAATGTACAAGACAGATTCTGATGAGAAAAAGCCTAGCATGACATAATGAACCAACTTTACTAGTAGCATACTTAGCAATTTATTCAATGTAATTTAAATTGTACAATATTTACTCAAAGGGAGAAAAAACAACCCTGAATACAGATTTTCAATAAACTTAATAAGCATAACATAAAAAAATGTAGAGATGATTCATTGGTTACTTAAATTATAAATGCTTTTTATTCAAAATTTCCTTTTTTATAAAAATCCCTAAAAATAATTTATATTTTAATTTGTTGCAATCAAAAGGCAATTATAGTTCTTTAGGTATTATATTGAAACACAATATTTTATATATATATATATATATATATATATATATATATATATATATAAAATGCACCATACCAAAATAAAAACATTACTTACTTAGCAAATATAAGAGAGTTGATTTTAAGCCTCTGAAACATTGCTCCTATATTAAGTCCAGCTGATGACATTTGTCAGTGTACAGTTGATTTCAACGGAATTAATACAACCCAGAAATATTTGTCAACTCATGTATGATAAGAGTCCTGTTTCTGCAGTTACTATTATCAGAAACCACAAATAGCAATCAGACATGAATCAATGTTTTTAACAGTCACTAAAAAAAAACGAAACATTCTTAAACAGAAATATTTTTTGGAGTAAATAATCCAAAATGGAAGGCTGTAGTCTAAATTAGGTTTGCCAAAGTTGGTACAAAATGAACAGAAATAGTTAAAACAATATGAAATCATTGGTATTAAATACAAGCAAAAAGTACAAGAAGATGCAGATAATTATTTCTGATAGCAACTAGATCCCACCCTTTTACAGTGAAACCGATAAAATGCAACCGCAACTTCTACTCCAACAGTTTCTTTTCTCGTACTTCCCGACTGTGGAATTCCCTTCCACATGACTGCTTCCCCGACGGCTACAATCTCCAGGAGTTTAAATGTAAGGTCAATAGACACCTCCTAACACAATAACTCGCTTCCATCAAAACATTCTTTCAAACACTCTTCCCATCCTCCCAACTACCTATCACTCCCCCTTCTGACATTTCCTATATCTAACCACACTTTCTATTTACCTTCCCCTATGTAGCCCCAAGTGCAATAGTGGCAGTGGAATGCCTTGCTTGGGGTGAAACGATTAAAAAAAAAAAGTTACACATGATGAAACCGTATCACAAAGAATAGTCTCTAGTATTAAGTGAAAGTGTGCAGACGAGTATGAGAAGGTATTGACAATGCAAAATGAAGAATTATTATAGAAGTTAGGATAAAAACTGTACAAACATCAACAGCAGCAGCAATGGTTGGTTGATCAAATGACAGCAGAAAAATGATAGCACTTGATTATAAAACAGACCTTTTTTTTTTTTATACCAGAATATTTTTGATAAGACTTCTTACTCTCGGGCCTTTGATAAGATTGTCAGTTTCCTGGGTCATTGATTGCCTATCTGTGTGACTATATGGGCATTATATGAGGTCAGTATACATGACAATAGAATATATATGAACAAGTACAAATAAAGTATTGGAGAGAAAGATAAGAATTTGCCTTGTCACATTTGTTAAATTTTTACTTTGTCTCATTTCCTGAATTGATGCTTTTCCAAGAAAGTGGATATAGGTTACAAAAGTAAAAATGTAAAACTGGGTTAAAAAAAAAAATTTAAAAAAATGAAAAGTCCAAATGCAATCCCATCAAGTCCCCTCCCCAACACCCGAGTGATTTAACTCTACCCACTACCAACATTGGTGCCACCAAATCATTCTTGCTTTAATATTTGTTCAAGAACACACCAAAAACTTGAGTCTTAATGTATCTTGGTAACTTTAAATTGATAACGTTACTGATTTTTTTTCTTTTTCTTTTCACCTTAATGTTGTTACATTTTAATAGAAGTCCTGCATGGTTGATGCTTTTAAAAGAAAGTGGATAGAGACTTATACTAAATTTCTCATTCGGAGCAAATATTCATTGCACCACAGCACACATCTAGGGAGTATAAGATGCAGTTTTTTTTGGTTTTTTTTAATTGTGTAACCCTAAGCAAGGTGATACCACCACTGATATGCAGGGGGCTACATAAGAGAGTAAAAGTTTAGGCAGGCAGTGTCAGAGAAAGGTCAAAAGAAGGAAAGGAACACAGGTGTGAAGACATCTGCACATACTCCAGACAAGTCAAATGTGGAGCTTGATGAGAATCTATGAGCAAAGTACTCAGTCTTGTCCACAGATGGCGTGAGGACCTCAAATTTATTGATTAAGCAAAGGAAGGAGAGTTTGCTGTTATTCAGTACGTGTTTGCAGAGCCACCAATAGTCTTTGGAGTTGAACTTGCGGGCAGCTATGTGCTGCCTTATTCTCTCAGCAAACAACAGCTTAGCATCATTCAGGATCCTCTTACATTCATTATGAGCAGAGGCACATAGGCGCCTATTGTGGTCAGACGCATGGCTCTGAGTTCCTGTGGGCAATGGTGGCCGAACAGGCAGGAGAGAACCAGGGGGATGAATGAGGTTTGTGGTGAAACTTATTGGTATAAAGGCATCAATGCCAGCTTTCACCCAGGAAGAGACCTCAGAGGAGAAATCCTCAACTGGGAGACTGAATATTTTTCCCAAGGAACATTGCACAGGAAATTGCAAAATGTATTCCAGTCTACTCTTTGGTAGCAGTAGGTGATCCTGTTGGTAGGAGGCTCCTGGGAGGAGTGAGAGTGGTGAGATATATTAATAGAAACAACAGCATGATCGGAGTTACCCAGAGGGTAAAGCTTCGAAACTTGGCAGGAGTCAGATACAGAGATGAAGCAGAGATCTAGTAGAGAAGCATGTTCTGAAGAGATACTGGGAAAGCACATGGGAAAATCCACCACTTGTGTAAGAGACTGAGAAATAGCAAAGTTCATGACATGAATGCCAGCTGAATCAGTGACAGAGTCTTTTCGAAACTTGGCATGATGGGTGTTAAGATCTCCGAACACAAATATGTTAGAAAATGGGTAGGAAGAAGTAGCCTTATCTATATTGTCAGAGATGCTGTCTAGCGAGGAGAAATCGGGAGAGGAGGTGGAATGGTTCAGAAAGAAAAGATAGCTAACCGATTTGAGAAGTAACAGACAGAGACACATGTAAGAGTGGTCAGGGGATTTGAAAGATGTCACCCTAGCTAGAGTGAGGTGTTCACTGATGTAAACCCCCAGACCATGCATATGGACAGTGGAGTACTTCCTTAAAAGGGGAAGGCAACCAGGAATCGAGAAGTCAGATGAGAGAATTGAGGGACTGAGATTAGTCTCACAGAGCACTAGGATGTCGGAGGACTTTTCATGGAGGAAAGATTCAACGCTACAAAAGTTGGTACGAATACCCTGGATGTTAGTGAAGGAAATGTTAAGAGGTTTGCAAAGAAATGCCAGAAAAAAAAAAAGCTTATTTTCATGTAAAGTGTACATTTTGTTTACTTTTGTGATTTGTAAGCATTACAAAAATATCAAAGTTAGTAATTGGTTGTTTGCAAAACTTGTTAAGGGGTGTTTATTGTTGAACAGTCATTAATTGCCTTTCGACAAAAAATTGTTTTTGATGACTTATTTTGAAATTATGCAGAATTTTTTTTTTATCGTAAATTAAATCATAATTTTACCTTTGAATGATTTCCAAACACACATTGGTGTCTACACTGAACAAAATCCAGAAAAAGTACAGCACCATACAAGAAACATTATGAAAGATTTATTTCCCTTTGTTGTAATACACCATTAAATAGATATTATCTTTCTAGAAAACAAATAAATGCAATTTGACCTTATTTTTTTTTTTGTTTTAAGTAATGGAAAAAATGGAATTGAGCTCTAAAGTAAAGTATAAGACACAGTAGACTTTGGGACATGATTCTAGACGAAAAACAAAAAAAAACTGCATCTTATACACACATGGTTATGTCACTTTTCTTCTTTATATTTTTCTTCTCTCCTCATCTTTTTCTTTTCTTTGCTCATCATTTTCTATTTTTATTAGATTTATTTTCATTTTCTTTTGTTTACACTCAAATATAAAGAATAAGAATGCACATCAAAAGCCATTTTATATATTAAATTATTTTTCAGGAAGTAATACAAAATTATAACAACCACAATAGTTTTTTATAAGAAAAAAAGAAAAGCAACAAGTTTTATAAAGCAACCAATGTCAGCGAGTGCAAAAAGCATTTAAAAAAATAATAAAAGTGTAAAAGCCTCAGCACTAGTTTAGTGTGGAGGTTAGTAGCCAACCTGTAGTGATGAGCTTGTTCCTCCCTAAGTGAATTTGTGTACCTCTTCTTAAGCACTGGAGTCCACCACCCAGAATCCTGATTACCAATGCTGCTCCCAGCTGATACAATGCTCTCTCCACCATCAATTGGGTAAAGGTTTTTCAGGTCTTCCTTTGAGAACTGAAGATCCCCAGCAGAACTGCCCTGTTGCTGGGCATAGTTAGTCACAACACGGCAACAATATGCACATACACGCACACCTCCTGAAAAGTGTTTTTATAATATTCAGAAAATAAAGAAACAAAGCCAAACAATTTTTTTTCTTTTTATCGCTTAATTTTTTTTTTACTTTTTTTTAAAAGGAAAGGAGTTGATTTATTTTTTAAACAATATTAATTTTTCTTATAATGCAAGAATTTGTTTTCCTTTTCTAATTCTTTTTAAAAAAAATACTCCTTTAATTATACTGAATAGAGTATCATAAAAAAGATAACATTGAATTTTGAAAAATTCAAAATAC
This sequence comes from Ascarosepion bandense, assembly GCA_037127315.1. Lineage (NCBI taxonomy): Eukaryota > Metazoa > Mollusca > Cephalopoda > Sepiida > Sepiidae > Ascarosepion > Ascarosepion bandense. Next base: position 1,990,464 of record JBBBDQ010000479.1, read on the forward strand.
AATAAGAGAAAAGAAAAACTATTTAAAAATATGAAAAACTTATTTTAACCACTTAGTAACAAAAATAATTTCTTTTTACATTGAAAAATTGACCATTAAAAAAGGATGTAAAAACAAAAGAAAGTAGACTTGGCTTCACTATCAAAAACAAAGCAAATGCATTATGTTCTGACCTCTGTATCCCATGATCTTTCCAGGTAATTCCTGATTGCAGCATTTGCTACAGAAGATCTGGCCACAGATCCGACAATGATGGCGTCTTCGCAATGTTGTGAATTTGTCTCCACAATCATAGCACTCACGACAACTGCTGTCTGGCATCCAGTATTGCTTGAAATCACTTTCTTTCTAGAAAAATTAAAATATATTTTTAAAAACTAAAAAGGAAACAAACAAAAAAGTATTTGAATTACAATAAAAATTGAATCTGCATAGAAAGATAAATAGAACAAAAATAAAAAAAGATGGAGTTGTAGATGGTAGACTGATACTTTTTATAGCTATTAACATCTAAGCAAAAGGTTGTATTAATTCAAGGAATAAGTGTTTTGTTTTTAGCAATAGCTAAACTCATAGTGAAATAGTAGTAAGGCCATTGAATGCTGACTGCTTTTCAAATTAGATAAAAATATTTTAAGGCTCAAGGTATTATCTATATTTTCTCTAAAAAGAATATATGATCATAAGTTTGTCAAAGTATGAATATGCAAGTTGAAATGTAGTATAATTATATTTGATGCCTTACTTGGTAAAATATCATCAAAAATATCATTAAAATATATTTGATGACACAGGACAATAGACTAGTGTATTAAAGCATTGGTTCATGAATTTTTTAATGCAATAATTGATAAAGAATTCAATTTAGAATTCGCTGTTGGTTACCCAAATCAATATACACCTGAGGAAATGTGATAACAATAACAAAGATGATGACCAAAGTGCTTATCCCAGAAATTCAGACAGAAAATATATCAATTTAAAAGTTGGGGTTTCACATGATAAATAACGACACAAAATATTTTTTCAAAATCGTTACCATATTTTGAAGAAATAAGTTTAAAGATTACATTTATGATCAAAGTCATAGTGTTGGAATTTCATTTCAGTGATCAGTAATAGCCTTATAAAATTTCTAATTTACTGAAGTTTTGCAAATTGTATATGGACAAGATGCAAGACACACATACATTAATACTAAATCATTGTACCATCAAATAAGACCCTTATTTACTTCAAAGGGAAAATTTACTGAATAATTTATTTATAAGATGTAATATGTTAAACAGTGCAGTAGTTTTAGTGTGATTTTCAATGAACAATGCAAATTTAAAATATATTATCTTATAATTTGTGCCCAGCAATATTATAGTGTTATATACACTTTTAATTTTTTGTTTTTATTATGATCTAACAAATCTTATTCATTGAGTAACCGTTTTTGTAATCTTTTACAAGTTTTTTTTACATTTTTTACTTATCAAATACAGTAAAAAAAAAAAAAAAGAAAAAATATTTTGCTTGTGGCAATTCATAATTAGAATTTTGGTTTGAATATATATTCCATTCAATGTATCTAATATAAATGATAATAACCTTATTTGGATTTTTTCTTGAAATAGTAATACGTTGAATCAGTTTTTAAGCAAAAAACCTGCAGAAATTAGGTATTCTTGTACATTTTTTCAGATGCATATCTTGATTAATTTTTATGAACTTTATCAGAAAAAGCCCCTTAATTAAAAAAAAATGAAGAGACATTAAATGCCTTAAAGCATTGTACCCTACAAATGCTTTAAAGCACAATTAGACTGGAATAACTCATTTTTATAGCAATTACAACAGCTGCTACAAAAAATCAAATAATCACATCAGGTTTTGTTTGTTTTTGTTTTTTTTTTATTAAACCTTTATCTGATAGATTATTTTGAGTATAGTTTAAGGGACTCACATAAATGCATGCTGGGATTTTTTTACCTAACCAATAAAATAGGCCAGTTCTCGGTTTTATCTGACACAGACCTGGTCTGTCTTGAAGTCATAATACTACATTCACTTGTCTGAACTTGCTTTTGCATGTCAATGTCAATTCAAATTGTGAAGTTTTTGACATTTACTATTGCTTGCTTTGTATATCTTGTTTGCTTGCTTTATATTATTTTTTACCCTGTTCTTTTATTTTCTTTTTATTGTTTATTGCAAACTTTGTCATTTCTGTTTGTTAGTTCTATTACTTATTTTGCAACTGACCATGGCCAATCTCTCAACATTTGGATAATGGTTATCTAGATATAATTTGTTTTATAAGCAATGCTCTGGCAAAATCAGTTAAATAGCAAAAATTCTAATACTTAAATTCAATAAAATAAATTTTAAATATCAGTGTTATTTTATAATTATTCATGAGCCAACTTGAATTTAATTTATACAGTACAAAATTATGCAAATTGCTTTCAGGTAAATGTTACAATGAAATAACAGTTGCAGTAGATAATAAAACCTAAGATCAGTGCCGTAGTGAGTACCTCAAATGCTAGTATAATTTTCAAGGAATAAAACTAGTATTGCAGTAAGTAGATGCCTATGTGTATTTTGTTAATACACAACATGATCAATTAAATCAGATTCAAGTATCTTATTGTTATTACTAGCATCATCATATTGTTCACTTTCTAGTCTTTTGTTTTTTTTTAATCGTATCACCCTGAGCAAGGTGGTAATGCCACTGATGTGCAGGGGGCTACATCAGAGTAAAAAGATTAAGTAGAAGAGAGTGAAGAGGAAGACGAACCAGTTAGAAAGGAGCAAGAGAAGGATGGGAATACAGGCGTGATGACAGCTGCAAAGGTGGAGAGAAAGGAAAGGATATACGGGGTGGTGAAAGAACTAGAGTCAAGTGGTTAATAGATGAGTATTGACATTGCATTTAAATTCCTGGAGGATGTAGCCGTCAAGAAAGCAAGAATATGGAAGTGAGTTCCACAGGCGGGAAGTGCGAGAGAAGAAGCTGCAGGAGTAGGAGTTTTGATAGAGTTCTAAAGTGTCTCCCAGTCCATGTTGGAGAAGAATTAGTTTCCACCCTTCAACCTCTCTCTCACAGGCAGGATGCAACAAGTATCTCACTTCTCTATCACTACTTCCATGGAAAGTGCTCAGACGAACTACATTCCTTTGTTGCGTCAGGTCTAACCTTCACAGCTAGGATCTACCATGCCACTTACCAAGTAACAAACAAGCCAAATTCCCTCTGTATTCCACTGGTGAGAAGTAAGTTCCACTCAAAAAGCTTCTCCTTGTGAACCACTGGTATGTGGAGCAAACTCTCATGTGGATATTTCCCCGATCACTGCAAGCTTAACCTGTTCTCATCCAGAGTTAACCATTATCTTTCCCTCCTATCCATATAAACTACCCTTTAACGTAACTCTTTATCTTAAATGGCCCCTGGGCCTTGTACAGAGTGAAGCTAAAAAAAGTCAAAATATTTAAAATTACTTACTGAGCTACCTCTGTCCAAAATGCTGCTCAGCCGGCTGAGAACATTGGTCAGTGTCCGCCGTTGACTAGCAATGGAACCATCAGAAGAAACAGAATGCTGACTCTGTGTATCTGTATCTTCAGATACAGATATGCTATCTTCTTCAGTTTCTGCAACAATGAATAATAAAATAAAATTATATTTTAAATACAGCATAAAAAACTTGAAATTCAAAAATTGATATGATTTGAAATTTTAAGATGAGATATTGTCATTATTATTCACTGAGTAAAGCCTCATCTTGATTTTTTAATATTTCCAGATTATATCAGCTATGGCAAACATCTCTGAAAAAGGCCAGAGGATACAACTTCCAAAACATGACCTCAACATCCAAAAAAGGGTCCATATTCACAAATATACTAATAATACTATGTCTTTGCTGGTCTGGTGCTCCTATATACTTAGAGGTTCCTGATAAAATCCAAAGAAGAATCAGCAATGTTATTGGTTCTGACCTGGCATCTTCAACAGTTTTTTCCATGTGCCTTTTCTATAAATACTTTCATGGTAATTGTCTGATGAACTTTCCTCTATGGTACCTAGACTTTATGAATTTAAGTGCAGTACTAGATTGGTGACAAGGTCTTATCATTTTACAGTTGAAGTGGATAGATGTAACTGTAAGTTCTATGCTGACAGTTTCTTCTATTGCTCTTTTGTCTTTCCAGTTAAGTTTGATCTTCAAAAATTTAAATACAATGTCAATTGTTATCTTTTGTTTTAATTCTTGTTCTTTTATTTCCCTCTTAATAACATTTTCTTATATTTTCTCACCTCAATAATCTTTTGTGTCTTAGTGGCTTTATTGTCTTGCTTTTATTATTTATTGTCATTTATTTGTTTGTAATTTTGTTTATTATTATTATTTTTATTGTTATCCATCTCTTCCTTTTAAGAAAAGATTCATTCCGGCAGAAATGTTATACCAGATGGAGGATATATTGTAAGGTCTGATGATATGAGCTAATTAAACTCATTGAAATGAACTATAGTTTATAACTGATATGACGTGTTGAGTTTTCCTTTATAAACTTCATATCGCTCTGGTTAACACCCATCAAGCTCTCTATATGGATTTACCAATTAATATTTTATATTAAGGTAATCTTGCTGGATTATCCTCACCGTTTACGGACTGACACCTATACCCATACATACACACACACATATATATTCTGCACTTTCATTTTTCATTAATTACACTCTTTTGCAATTTAATAAGGAAAAAATATGTACAAATATGAATGTTATAAAAATAATAATATTAACATTATTATGATATTGTTTTTTATGCTTATTCCTTATCTAATCAAAATACTTGGGACTTCTTTATTTTAATTTTTTAAAAAAAGAAAAGGATACATGTCTCCTTAAACTTATCCCATCTAAAATAAGTTTTAACATTTTAAATGCAATAAAAGAATAAAGGTCAATTCCATATCCAACTATATGTTCATAATTATTCTATATATTTCAAACTTTAACAAATATATCTAATGGATTAATATTTATTATTATTCTTTTATTTTAGCAAAAGATAGTTTAATCATATGAAACAGTTATATGTCAATAGAGACTAAATTATAGGAACTCAGAACAAAAAAATGAGAATTGAAGTCACATTTTAAATCTGAGAAATATATGTGCTGCCATCTTTCACAAATAGACACTGAAGCTGGATATTAGTACTGTAATGTAGTGATGTAAGACAAGGATGTGTCTTCTTACCAGATTTTATTCAGCCTATACAGTGAAGTGATTCTGAAAAAATTAGAAGCCCTATTAGAGTTCATTATTGACAGCCACAATCTTTACAATATAAAATATAGGGATGATACAGCTTTGATAGAAGACACAGAAAGGAAACTACATTATCTCCTACAGAAGGTAGTGAAAGAAAACAAGAAGAATGGACTAAATATCAATTACAAACAAGTATAACAATTTAAATATCTATGAAATTTTTATCAGAGGACAGAAAGTCTAATACTGAAATCCAAAGGTGCATTGGGATAGTAAAAGCTACCTTCCAAAAGCTAAACAAAATAATAAGAAACAGAAAAATTTCATAAGAAACAAAGAAAAGAGTACTGAACTGTTACGTAATATCACTCCTCCTATATGGCAGTGAATTCTGGACAATCACCTCACAGATAACAAACAGATTTGAAGCAACAGAAAAGTGGTTCTATAGAAGTATGCTGAGAATGCCACAGACTGAACATGTGAGCCACAACAATGTTTTAGAGAAAATAGAAATAAAAAGGACACATACTAAACATCAGAAAGAGACAGTTGAAATTTCTAGGGCACATAATGAGGAAGGAGAGATTGGAAGAGTTGATACTCACAGGACAGATTGAAGGCAAGAGGGATAGAGGAAAACAACACATCACCTACCTAGCAAGCTTGAATAAATGGATGATAAAACAGAGTTTAGGCCAGATAACAAAAAGACAAAATTTATTAAGAGCTACAAAGAACAGGGAACTGTGGAGTGTCATGGGTGCCAACATCATGAAGCGATATTGTACAGAGAAGTGTTTTTGTACATGCTCTTTAAAATGATTAACTGAAATATCATTAAAAAATGCACAATTTAAATGTGTTTGATACAATGGTTAGCATCTTGTAAATTACATATATCCATGACTTTTTTGTTGCTTTCTCATCTTAATAATCATTCTAAACCATAGTATAATTGTAGGCATCCATTTATCTCACAAGATAATGGTAGTACTCTCTTTGCCCAAACTTTAATCCTTCTGTGAGCACTATCTGGAGTCTGGAGTGGCTTAACAGATCAATTTTTGCAAAGCAATCACTTCTGCAGGTGTGACAGATGGCACTGGAATATGGAATGTAAGTTTGCCATTAATCTTTCTGATTCCTTTATTGTTTTCTAATCTCCAAGAGTTGCTTTTCTCTTTTCATGACTCCTCCTTACAGTGCTAGCCACTGAGAACGTCTGCTCATTGATCCCAGCTAGCAGATCCGATGCCTGTGAGTTTCATGTCCCTCTTGCAAACAAGTTTGAAACATAGTATTTTGCAGCCTACCAGACAGTGCCTTGCAATCAGCTCACTGTACATGATGTGATGTCTTTTGGTATATGGCTGTCATTCCTTCACTGTGCAATTCTAAACATACACATCATTATAATCTCTTGATTTCTAATTCTCTTCCACAAACATTAACAAATCTTGACAAATTCATTCTAAGTTATTACTTACTTTCTCTTTTAGAACATTTTCCAAATACTTTCTCACTAATTTTATATAAATGTAAAATATATGCAAATTATTGAGGAGAGCAATACAAAAATATCTTTTTCTTTTTAAATTTATTTACTGTAAATGGATGAAAAAAAAAACATCTTAAATCTTGAGTTCTAGTGAAAGCATATCATATTTATTTTAATCATTTCTTACCAAGCATAGCAATAAAGCAACTAGCATGCAAGAGGTTACTGAGTGTTAGAGAAAAAATACTATTAAGAAGAGAGGATAATAAAAGAACAAGAATTAAACAGACAGAAGATAATGATTGACATTGCATTTAAATTTTTGAAAATCTAAGTTGTCTGTAAAGTAAGAAGCTGAAAGAGAATTCCACAAGTGAGAAATGTGATAGAAAAAACTGTTAGCATGGAACTTATGGTTACATCTTGTCATTTCAACTGTAAAATAATGAGACCTTGCCAGGGAAGCAAGAAATGGAAAGAGAGTTCTACAAGTGAGAAATGTGATAAAAGAAACTGTTAACATAGAACTTTACAGTTACATCCAGCCATTTCAACCGTAAAATGATGAGGCCTCAGTGCCAATTTAGTACGGCACTTAAATCCATAAAGTCTATGTACCATAGCGGAAACTTCAAAAAATTACCATGAAGGTATTTATAGAAAAGTACACTTGAATCAAGTTCTAAGCTAACAGCATGATAATTATCAATGTTACAATTCATTATTTTAAGGATAAACTTCATTATAATAATCCTTTGTGACTTCAATAAATAGAAATATTAAATTTCCAAATGTTATATAATATGCATTACATGAGAAATGACATTGCAAGTCCATAAACAGTTTACCTGGTGATGTCGGATTCACCTCAATTTTCTTCTGTTGGATTCTGGTTGGCTCATTTCTTTCACTCCTTTCCACTGAGGTCTCTCGTGAAGACACCTGGCTGCCAGTAGGTGAAGAACTTGGAGATTGGTCTGAAGCATCTGTAAAACAATTTTAAAAAGTTAAAATGAGATTCAAATCTTTAAAAATCTCAAAGATCTGAACAATTTTTTAAGGATATCATAATTTTGATAGTGCTACAGCTTTATTAAAAAGTTAAATAATGCCTATGAATTAATCCTATAACCAACAATTTTAGCTTTGTCTTCTTATTTGAACATCATTTATCTTTCTTTCTACACATTCAACTTTTATCTCATAACAATCATTTCCAAGCTGGTCCTGAGAGATGGCTAAGTTGTTCCATGAATACTGTTAGAATTGTGAATATAAAGCATGTGACAAGATACAAAAATTAACTAATTAGAAATACACTTTTGTCAGACAAGCTATGACATCTCACCATAAATATTAATTTCTTTAAATATCTTCCTGTTTATTTGTAAAAGATCCAATTCTATCTGAAAAATATTTTAAGAGGATTTAAAGATCTCAAGATCAAAGTTAGTTAAAATTGATTTGATTGATTTGTTTTCTATGGCTTAGCAACTTTTTCAAGGTTGTTTAAAACCAGGAAATATTTTAAATTGTAAGAAATCTTTAGATATAATAATGATTTACTGATGCAAGTTCTACTAATTAACCAATAGATGAGGTCAGGAGAAATGGATTAATACTTTTACCAAGGGTAATTGCACATAAATGAATATAAAAAAAAAATGAACAAAATTAAAACTCAGCTCTTTTATTTGCAATTTTGAGTCATTATCCATTACACCACCCACACATCCAACCTTACAGCACCTGGTATTCCTAAGCATTCATTTATATAGGTACTGATAAGGCTCAGCATTGCTTAACTTCTGTGATTGTATGATAACCAGTGTTTCAATGTGATATAACCTTAAACCGAAAACAATAATAATTCTCATTACATATGGTCTAGCAATTTTCTATCTCCTTGATTCCCATCTTTCTCTTATCCATTCTTCAACATCCCCTGTACCTTGTGATTTTTTTTCTTTCCTGCACACCAGTGGCAGTTCTGCCTGGCTTGGAGTGATACAATTATAAAAAAATAATTAAATAACATACTTCTTTACTAATTTCAATGTTAACTTCATTATTGTTGTTGCTGTTAAGATTTGTTAAAAAATATTTTAGGATTTGTAAACCTAGCTTACAATCATGATAATTTATATATTTTTATATTTTATCAAATAATTTTCTTTTCAAAACTAAGAAAAAATTTTCAGTAAATTTAAGTTTTTCCTCACATTTTTCCCTTTTCACTGCTTAACAACTTTGACAACTAGGATGAAAGCTTTAGACATGACCAAATTGATATCAACAATCTGGCAGTATTTAATTATGACAACCTCTAATTAAGCAAACAAAAGGCACACTTTATTGAAAGAACATCCCTGAACTCAGGAAGTAGCTTGTTTTTTTAATGATGATAATGTTCCAACATAAATTAGCAGTGCTAGTTTTATTTTTTAATTACAAAACCTTTTAGCACTGACCCAAAATAATTGTGCTTAACTCCCATGATCATTTGGATTGACTCAATAGTTAGATTAAAAGAGAAGCAACCAAAAGAACCAACATTCTATGCTATATACCAGTTGATAATTATAATTTCTGTTACTTGCATGGAGAAAAGGTCTAATTACAAAATCTCCATGATTATAAGAAAAAATCTTTATAAAAGCAGCAGCATCAAAGGGTCATCAATAGAAATAAATAGAAATGATAATCTATCAAAGATACTCTATAAATAACTTTCCATCTTTAGTTTTCATATTAAAGCTAAATAAGAAACATTAGTGGTTAATACTGTTGCATGAAACAGTAAATATGAAACTTTCTTGTTTTCTTTTGAAGTAATTCTTACTGATAGTAAAACTTCAGTTCTTGTTCATTAGAATTTTTTCTCTTCAATCAATCATAAACAACTGAACCACTCCAGAGTTAAAAACATCCTGTGTTATTCAAAGTAGCTCAGCTTTCATTATAGTCAAGCACTTGGGACCAAAAATTAAAGCATAAGAGATAAGATACAAAAAGTAATATGAAAGCAGTAACAAGGGAAGCAATCCCGGCTACATAATTAGTTACTTTTCACATCACAATATGAAAATTGTTAACATTTTTTTTTTTAATTATAGCATTGAAGATTTATCCCCTACTAAATAATCTACCTGACCCCTTACTTTTCTGTGAGATGAAGAGGAAGAAATGATATGTTAATAATCTAACAAACCCTCACACTGGCAAAATATATACAGAGAAATAGATAAAAACTATTGTAGAGGAATTTTAACTCAGAGTGAATAATTCTAAACCCCCTAACATTTATAGATACAAAAATGCTTGTAAAAATGAGAAACAGAAAGACATGGAACAACAAAATAAATATTATCTATTATCTGGTTGTTATGTGTTTCAACATGGTGTGGCCTCAAGCCTTCAAGAATCTCTCTCTATATATATATATATATATATATATATAGCAGAAGCACAAGACCATATATGGTATCAATATTCAGCCAAATGGTAGATTTATAAATATGCAAGAAGGATTCTGACAAGAAAAATTGTCTGGCATGACACAGTGAAACAACTAGCAATTTCTATGACTAACATAAACAAAATTAAATAAGACAAAGTCCCTATTACCTATTAATGTTCAATGATAACTCTTCTGTTAATACTTAGGATGAAAGGTATAAAATGATATTACTAGTGCCACTTCAAAGAGACTTACTGTTACTTATTTCCAACAATACCAATCAAACATTTGGGATTGGAATGAATGTCATACAAGTGATAGGGGAATGTAACAGAAGATGAATGAAATTAGTTTTCTATTTTAAAATAAACAGCTAATGATCAAACACTATAAATCTGATTTCATATACCAAGTTTCATAAAATTCAAATTATAAACAACATTGGTCTGTTTATGATCACTCAATAATATAACAGACTCAGAATGAATATCATCATTAAAGGAAAGAAAAGCAATGCTCTTGATTATCAAATTATTTGTTAGATTACATTTAAAATATGCCAATTTGAAACCAACTTTCACAAAAGCAAGATTAAGAAGTAAATGAGAATACTCAGATTGTTTAATATATGTTCTATTAAGCTCCTGTATTTGATGGTTTGATCTCATGGGAGACAAAATCTTTAATGTACATTATGTCCCTCATAGTCTACAAGAAAATGATGAAAGGTTCTTGGATCAACCAACAAGGGATTAAAAAAATCTGATGCTTAGCTATTTAGTCAGATTTGGAGAAGTGGGGCAGACTGAGAACTTATCAGAAATCCAACTTGTAATATAACAGAATGAAGAATATTTATACTATGTACCCAGGTACAATGAACATGTATGAGGGCAATGGTTTATATCTTTCTGATAATTCTTGCTCTAGAAGACCAATTATCTGAGATATTATCTTTTTACAGTATCTCTTGAAGCAGATTCTCATCAAAATAGCAAACAAAAAAGGCAGATTCTTATCAAAATAGCAAAGGCAAAAAAAGGCAGATTCTCATCAAAGTAGCAAAAGTAAAAAGGGAGATTCTCATCAATGTAGCAAAAGTAAAAAGGCAAATTCTCATCAATGTAGCAAAAGCAAAACGGCAGATTCTCATCAATGTAGCAAAAGCAAAACGGCAGATTCTCATCAATGTAGCAAAAGCAAAACGGCAGATTCTCATCAATGTAGCAAAAGCAAAACGGCAGATTCTCATCAATGTAGCAAAAGCAAAATGGCAGATTCTCATCAAAGTAGCAAAAGCAAAATGGCAGATTCTCATCAAAGTAGCAAAAGCAAAACGGCAGATTCTCATCAATGTAGCAAAAGCAAAACGGCAGATTCTCATCAATGTAGCAAAAGCAAAACGGCAGATTCTCATCAATGTAGCAAAAGCAAAATGGCAGATTCTCATCAATGTAGCAAAAGCAAAATGGCAGATTCTCATCAAAGTAGCAAAAGCAAAATGGCAGATTCTCATCAAAGTAGCAAAAGCAAAATGGCAGATTCTCATCAAAGTAGCAAAAGCAAAACGGCAGAATCTCATCAAAGTAGCAAAAGCAAAACGGCAGATTCTCATCAAAGTAGCAAAAGCAAAACGGCAGATTCTCATCAAAGTAGCAAAAGTAAAAAGGCAGATTCTCATCAATGTAGCAAAAGCAAAAAGCAGATTCTCATCAAAGTAGCAAAAGCAAAACGGGAAATTCTCAACAAAGTAGCAAAAGCAAAACGGCAGATTCTCTAAGTAGCAAAAGCAAAACGGCAGATTCTCATCAATGTAGCAAAATTTAAAAGGCAGATTCTCATCAATGTAGCAAAAGAAAAACGGCAGATTTTCATCAAAGTAGCAAACAAAAAAAAGGCAGATTCTCATCAAAATAGCAAAAAGAAAAAATGCAGATGTTCAACAAAACACAAACTTCTGAAACAAATTAGAAAGAAATCTAAAAATCTAGGATGGGAATTTCAGTTTCCCATTAATTATAACAAGAAAATTGCACCTAACAATCAACCATTTGCAACTGTTGACCAAGAATAATAATCTCCCTTTTCTTCCCTGGATTCTTACAGAAGGTTTGAAACACAAAAAGTAGTAATTATTAACAATCTCAACATCAAAATCCAGACATCATTTAAAGAATATTTTATTCTTTATCTGTTAAAATATGATGTATTATTAACTATGTTTTACTAGATCCTGTTAAGACAATCACTGCAGAGAATTATTGTCAGCAATTCCAATATATCAATGGTGCATTACACAATGATTAATTTATCTTAAAAATTAAGAATGCAAAATAAACCCAGAAGAAAATAAAGGCTTAATGCACATTTGCACATCAAAGCTTACAACACCTGGTATTTCCAAAATGGTCACCCATCTAGGTACTGACCAGGCTCAATATTATTAACTTCTGTGATCGCATAGAAACCAATGTGATATGGCCATAAGTCATTGCTTCATGTTGAGCTGCTGTAATTGTTAATGAATGATAATTGTATCTTTGAATAACAAAATTATTCTTGCATATATATCACTTTCTTAAAATGTAAGATTCATAAATTCTAATTATAAACTGTTCTGATTATATTCACTTAATGAAACAGATTATGAATAAATACTATAGTTAAATAAAAGAAAAAAATTAGCTTCAAATGGAATTATAAAATGAATCCTTATTTATATATTGTAGCCTGTCAGAACGCCTGCCTTTCAACAAAAACAGAAGAGCTCACCTTAACAGCCAATATTTGAATGACAGAAACTGACTTAATTGTAGGGTATACTAGCACATACACTTCCAAGAGAAAAAGAATAATTAAAAAAATAAATAAATAAATAAATAAATATTTTTTGACCAATCAGCTTTAACCAACCATTAAATTTCAAACTACTCCAATATCATATAAGCTGCAATACAACTCCATAAAAGCAGAAGGCTATCATGGCTTCCTGTCACTCCCCTATTTTGACCAGACAAAGACAAGTAAAAGCAAAAAGTCACAAAAACACCAAGAGTCTGGTGTTAACAGCAGCAGTCAAGTTTACTACATGATGAAACCTTTTCATAATCATCCTTCAACTAACCAATGGTTGGTTGGAAATCCATCAACAATCCCACCCCACACAACACTGACAAGCATTGCTGTACTCAGACCCTGGTGCTGTGAGTGGATGTTATGGCCTTCATTCAATGGCTGATACAGACATAGATCACTGGCACTACACTGGCATTTTTATATATGAAATACCATCTAAAGGAAGTGTGCCAACCAAGGCACAAGGTTTTTCTAACCACCGATGACTCCCAAAGTATTTTATCTACCTAATGTCCCTCACAAGGCTTGGGTCAACCTGTTGTATGGTTTTTCAGGCACTTTCCAAAGGTGCTTCAAGTTGGGATTGCTTCTTCCAGATTGATAACATCAAGAAGTCATCTTTCTGACAAATCGACCATGGTGAGATTTGAACCCAGGCTCCATGATCAGAAAACAAACATTCTAATCACTCGGCCACACAACTAACTTCTACTCCTAAAGCTTGTACATGTGTATATTTTCCTCAAGTGATATTTATCTAGAACTACAATGTCATACTAACTCTGACAAGTGCAGTAGAATCCTGAGAAAAACTCTCTAATCATCTTTGCAAGGTGAAAACATAAGTAAAGCCTCTTTTTTACTTTAATAATGTCTCGTCTCCATCATTGTATCTTACCACACATTCCTTTTTCATTAGTATAAGTTATGTTATAGCACATTCAAGCAAGATTAGTTCATATTTGGCAGTACTGTAGTTTCCACAGCAAATGTCAATTATTTCATTCAAAAAATAGAGAGAGAAAATAAGTTCAATGAAGAAAAAAAAAGAAAATTGCAGTAGCAGTGTAAAAACAATAATTACTTTAAAAGTTACCCCCCTTATCCCTACAAGCTGATATAAAAGCAGAGAGTTTTAAATGAAATGGCAAATATAATGAAGCATATTAATATCTGCAAAGATAGGAAAGAATTCAGAATTATCTATAAAACATCAAAAGATATTTTGTAATTTGAAATTTTTCAACTAATACTTAGAGAATTGTTTTATAATACTTCAATAGGCTGTGTGGGTTGTGTAATGGACAGCAGCTTGGGATTAAAAATCATAGCCAAGTTCAAATTTTGGGGGGGTTTTTTGTTGTTTTTTTTTACCAAATTTCTATTAATTTACACACAAATACTTTTGGAAAAGGTATGAATCCATTTCTTCTACACCCAGAGATGGATTAAACAGCAGGGCAGACTGGGCTCTCTAGCTGTGGTCAACAATCAGTTTAGAAGGACAGCACTCAATTCACAACCCTACAGGATCATGATGCTATGACAGAGATACCTTAAACAAGATCTCAATTATCCTTCAACCAAAGTGCTTCATAAAAAACAACTAACTGAGCAAGAGTTATGCAAAGATCCATTTAATGGATTATGCAACAGTTGTATTATATGCCAGTGTTCACTATTTTCACAAATGTAGCACTTATAATTTTTTAAGATACTAATCTAGTATCATAAATTATACATATATGAATACAATATCAAAAAAGATTTAACTCAATAGTCATAGATAAGAATATTCTTTTCTGTGCCATATCCTTTCAGGATGTGGGTGATCGTGGCTCTCCACAACTTCCTATCCCTTATAAGTGTTTGTCACTTTACTATCACTTTCAGTCTTGTCAAAAAAAGATGGATTTTTCTTTTATAAAATATATTAATGTCAAAAAAGAAAGACAGAAGTAATTTGTTTTTTAAAAAGATAAAACTAACATATTAAAAAAAATGCAAAACTAATCAAAATATTTTTAATACAAAACCCTAAAGACACAAAATTAACAAATATTTTTTTAAAATACAAAATTAACATGATTAACTAGCAAAACTTACATATTTAAAAAAAAAAAAGAAAAAAGACAAAATAAATTTTTGTTGGGAACTTTCTTTGTTATCTTAAAGCTGAAGTTTATCTGTCTCTCTATTTCAATTTCTGTTGCAGTGTTTTAGCCACAAAACACTAGATACGGGTTATTGTACCATATTAGTTTGTATATTTGTATAATTAAAGAAATGTAGTTTATACTTCTGCTGTTGTGGACATACTTCTACATCTTTATAAAACTTACATTGCTTACTGTCAATGTACATATACATTTTCAAGACCACACAAAATGTCAGTCCATAGCATATGTGGTAAACTACCTAGCACAGATGTAGCATACAATATTATCTATTTAATTACATATTCTTATTATATTGTGTCGAGAGTGTTGTTTAGCTTAGTTTGTACTGCAGAGTATTGAATCAAAATCAAAACCATCAAAATAATAATATAAAAATGAAAGTGTTAATTAATTCACAAGGTTTATTTTCATGCTCTTCAGTTAGTTGAGTGCCATACGTGATACACATTTGAGCAGTCATGTCTCTTTTGATTAATGACAGATTAGACAGAAGATTTTCCCACAGTAGATTGCCATTGCCAGCCAACGCTACACAACTCAGTCTGCCATGCTATTCATTTCACAGTTAAAAAACTATGAGGTTAAAGTTGATCACAGGAATCTTTTATTTATAATAAAATTGAAAAACAATTCTTCCATGTAATTCCTTTTATCAATTATTTAAATATAACATCATCTTCTATCAGACATTAATCCAAAACAAGGAAAAATTCCACTGCAATTCATAATTACAATGTAAAGAAATAAGAAATTATTTAAAGTATAGTTCTGGAAATTGTGATGTAAAATATTTAAAAATTACTATTATATACACAGCACATTAAAGATTATAAAAATACACAATGTGCTTTTTATTAATATTAATTTAAATAAAATAGGATATCATTTCTATACTGGGATTATATTATTGCATTATGAACAAAAGAATGAGAGTTATTTTCATAAGTTCAGTAACTTTTGTAGACATTACATAATATATCTCAGTTGTTTACTCCCCAAAGTCCATACATTTTACTAAAAAACTAACAATGCAGATACAGCTCATGAAAGACTACATGAATTGAAACTGTTTAAACTAATCAATTTGATAATATAATATTCAAAGATAAATCAAAATATTTGTGTATGTCTTCAACCTTTGAAGCCATACAAAAAAATCTAAGAAATTCAGACAAGAAATGTAGTTTAAAAAAAAAACTATATTCATGTGATTAAGGTATCACATTTAAGTTTTAAGGCAGTTAAGAATGTATTAGTTTCTTTTTTCATCAAGATTTAAAAATAGCGAGTTGCAGGAGGCTAACTTTTTTTTTTTTCATCTAACAGAGCAAAAAAAACAGATGTTAATATTTGGCATTTGTCAATCAGTGAGAAAATAGAGGGAAAAACTGAGGGAAGACTCAATAAAATTGATCTTATTTTCTATTCTATACCAAATATAAATTCAATGAGTAAATTTGAAAAGAACAATTATGTCATTTTATCATGTTATATCATTTCATTTATATTTCTATCTATTAAGACAAAATTTAAAAGAATGTTAGTTTTAATAATTAAATGATAATAAAGATGAAATATCATTGTAGCAAATATTTAAAAAGGTTTGCTAAAAGTAAAAAATTCACATAATCCCCAACAATGGACATAAGAAATATAAACAACACATAAGAACTAGAAAATACTGTAATATGAACAATATTTTGACAAAATTCAGATTAATGTTTAGCACTCATTTTTTTTTTTTTTTAAATCGAGTTCACCCCAAGAATGACAGTAAAGCTACTAAGACACAAGGAGTTACTAGATATGG
This sequence comes from Ascarosepion bandense, assembly GCA_037127315.1. Lineage (NCBI taxonomy): Eukaryota > Metazoa > Mollusca > Cephalopoda > Sepiida > Sepiidae > Ascarosepion > Ascarosepion bandense. Next base: position 2,007,555 of record JBBBDQ010000479.1, read on the forward strand.
AAAAATTAGAAAATAGAAACATTACCAAGGACTGAGAACAAAAGCAGAATAATCAGGAGGAAAATATATATTGATTGACACTGCATTTCAATTTTTGAAGATTAAAGTTAACTTAATATTACCATACAGATAAAACCACAAAATCTTCAGCCTTAGACACTGAATAACAAAATCCAGAAGATCAAGAGTGTGAAAAATTTCTAATCAACACCTATTTTACTTCACTTCAGTAGATTCTATTATAATACACTAAATATGTTTATTAAACTTGCTTTTAGGAGAAGTATTTAAAATAATTTTTAAAAAGCCAAATCGTTAGTAAAAAAAAAAATTAATAATTAATCTGATATGAAATATTTTAAATTTTCTAAAGATAGAATGGCTCAAAAAAAAAAAAAGCACCAAAAATAGTCAGTCAAATGCAGATACTTTCTTTCTTCTAAGATTTAATTTTCAAATGTCAAAGAGAGATACATTTGTTTGTTTTTTACCAATGAAAAGGATGACTGCCACACATGCAAATTTAAAATTTTAGGCTCATCTGGACCCTATTTTGAGATTATATAAGAAGCTGAGTTGGTGGGAAAACCCAGAAGTTACAATAAGGTATAACAATGCTAGAAAAGCATATCACAAAGAAAATGAATTTTGGCTTTCACCAGTGGATTAACAAAGTTGTTCAGTAAAAATTAAAAAAATAAAAACAGAAACAGTAAGCAAATGATAAAAGAAACTAGAAAAGTGAAAAATTTCTTAATATGCCAGTGAATCATGAATCTGCCAACCTTCTCAGTTTTGACTTTCAAATAAGTAAGTGTATCTTCTTTGAAAGAATAGGTATTTATATCTTTCTTTTCAAGAATTGTATGTATCTTCTTAAAAGATTTTTCAGTTATTGAAAGTTTTGTTGAAAACAATTGGCTTTGATGAGTTATTAATATTGATAAGGTACAAAGAAGGAAAATTTTCTGCAAACTTATTTGTAAACCTTGTATCATATTGTTTTTATGTCATTGTAATAAATGTTTTGTTTTTTTTCAAATTTCACATCAGAGTTTAGTCTTGTTTGTTTCTATATGCACCTTATACAATATTCAGGATAAGAAAGATGACATCCTCCCTTCTCCCACTTATTCCCCACCCATCCTTTTAATGTGTGGTCAATAAGATTTAATTTTACATGGAGATTTTTTTTTTGGTAATAATTCTGTGTTTGAGTTACATAGAACTTTTTTAAAAAAAAGCTTTGAGTCTTAAAAATGTTAAGAAACAAAAAAAAAAAAGAGAAAATAAAGTGATATAAGTTCAAAAAAAGAAAACTATTGACCATGTAAATCAACCTTTATGAGTTGGTATTTTTTGTAGGATAAAATAAAAGCCTACAAAAATGATAATTTACATCCCTTAAGTATTTTACAAGCATGTTTTTCAATCATTTCACCAAGCAAGATGACAAAACCACTAAGACACAAGAGACTATTGAGAAAATATAAGAAAAAGAAAACATTTTTAAGAATGAGGAGCAATAAAAGAACAAGAATTAAGACAAAAGATAACAAGTGTCATTGCATTTAAATTTTTGAAGATTTTTTTTATGCTTTGAGTTTTGTGATATTCCATAGAAAAAAATATAAAACACCACAAGACCAGATGTTAGTGTCAATCTTTCAGAACCTATTACACATCTACAACAATAAAAATAATTCTTGAGAGAAGATGGATATAAACAAATCATAAAATTGATATTATGTAAGCATAAAATAAAAATAAGAAGTGGAAAAAAACTAAATGGAATAAGATATAAACAATGTCTACAGTTATTCTTATTCTGAACTTACAATATCCTAGTAAATATATAAAAGAATGTGTATAATAACAATTGTACCAAATATTTTAAACTAAAAATAAAAATAAAAAGGTATTAAGTGTTTTTCCCAGAAAAGATTTGATACACACTGGTTATTAACAAGAATAAGGATACAATGACTAACCAACACAACTTGAACAAAAGAATGAAAAAAAAATCTTTAAAAAATCAATTTTATAAGAAAATGTAAAATAAAAGGTAAAACAAAAAAATAAAAGGTAAAACAAAAAAATAATACAATAAACTAAGTTTGTTTATTGCTCTTTCTCTTGAAGAGAGGATATAATTTTTTTTATTAAAAAAATTTATTAATAAAAAACATAAGATAAGAAAAGATAAAATAAATATTATAAATAGACTAAGCTTTATTAAACTTGCTTTTAAGAGAAGTATTTAAAATAATTTTTAAAAAGCCAAACCATTAGTAAAAAAAAAACAAAAAAACTAATTTGATATGAAATATTTTAAACTTTCTAAAAATAAATTGAATCAAAAATAACCACCAAAAACAAGTCAGTCAAACACATATTTTCTTACTTCTAAGATTTAATTTTCAAATGTCAAAGAGAGATACATTTGTTTGTTTTTTACCAATGAAAAGGATGACTGCCACTCATGCAAATTTAAAATTTTAGGCTCATCTGAAGCCTACTTTGAGAGTATATAAGAAGCTGAGTTGGTGGGAAAACCCAGAAGGTTACAATAGGTATAACAATGCCAGAAAAGCATTTCACAAAGAAAAGGAATTTTGCCTTTCACCAGTGGATTAACAAAGTTGTTAAGTAAAAACAAAAAAAAGCACAGAAACAGTAAGCAAATGATAAAAGAAACTAGAAAAGTGAAAAATTTCTTAATATGCCAGTGAATCGTGAATCTGCCAACCTTCTCAGTTTTGACTTTCAAATAAGTGTATCTTCTTTGAAAGAATAGGTATTTAAATATTCGGCAACCAGTCTACCACAGAAAGCAATGGCAACTTACTGCGGGATAATCTTCTGCCCAGTCAGTCATGTCTCTTTCGAGACATGATCGCCCAAGCGTGTATCACGTATGGCAATTAACTGACTGATGTATCTTCTCAAAAGATTTTTCAGTTGTTGAAAGTTTTGTTGAAAAATTTACATCTGCTTTGATGAGCCATGTCTAATTTTTTTAACTAGTTATCTTGTCTTATAAGGTGCACAAAAGGAAAATTTTGTACAAACTTATTTGCAAAATTTGGATTGTGTTCTATTGTTTTTATGTCATTTCAAATTTTACATCACAGTTTAGAATTTTGTTTGTTTATATATGCACCTTATACAATATTCAGGACAAGAGAGGTGACATCTTCTCTTTTTCCACTTCTTCACCCAAAAAATTCTTTTGATGTGTGATCAATAAGATTTCTTTGTAAATAGTACATATTTTATTAGTACTAAAATTTAATTTTTTTTTTAAAATTTCACTATGTTTGTTTATACATTATGTAAAAGAAAATAAGGATATGCAGATAATGTAATGGTTATCAGTACAGAATGTGGAATCAGCAAGTCAAGTTAAAATTTGGGCCTAGAATCTGACAGTCACTTTGTACTAATGCCCTTAGAAAAACATGAATTAATCTCTCCTTTCCCCAGATGTGAATTAAATAGAAAGGTATACTGGGTTCTCTAGCTATGAGCAAGAACCAGTCTAGGAGAAAGACCTGAATTGAAAATAATGGGAAATCACTGCCATGACAATTCACAAATATTAAGAGAGAAGTAATGGAGAACCATGATCACCTAAATCTTGAAATGATATGGCCTTTAAAATAATAAAAGTGGGAAAATTACTTTTTTCACACACACACACACACACCCCTTAGGAGTAGTACAAACAAATGAGTTAACAGTCCTCTGTTTGTAGTAATTTATTTTTATGAAGAGTGCTTGATACTTAGTAGAGCAATATTTATGGTAATATTTTTATTTTAAGTATATATAATAAAAACATAATTTACTACAACACAAGAGCTGTCGTGTTTTGGTACTACTTGTTAGTACCTAATCAGGCAGTGAAATATTTTTTCTGTTAGGAATTATTATATATAGAAATTTGAAAATTTAGAAACACCACCAAATCCGGTCAGTTGGGGTGGGGTGGGGGGATTCAAAGAGTTGGACTAGGTTAATCAATAGAAAGCAAGCCAATGATGGGTAGGTAATGAGTTAAGAGGGTAGAGGCGGGATGGAAAAAAACTAGGTTTTTTGTTTCAGTAATTAAATGTTTGAATGTATACAATTGTATTGTGACATGTCAGTAATTGTATCAAATGTGCTTGTGGAACAGTTACAAATTTATTTATTAATATTATATGTTTTTGATCACTCAAAGAGGTGTAATTGTTATAAGAATGGAAATGTATTCAAATAATGTACATAAAACATATGTAGACAATATATCAGTTAAATGAAACAAAATAATTATCAGATGGGAGAATCGATATATTAATGCAAGGTGTAGGATTTTGATTGTGGAATCTAGTTATATTATAGTAGAAAATAAATATATTTTTATATATATATATTTTTTTAAAAAAAAAACTTTAATCCAAAAGGAAAAGTAGGAAGGTAAATCCCAAATACCCGATCCTAATTGATATTAATATTTTAATATTAAAAAATGATAGAGGTGGAGAGCTCAATGTAATTAAAATTACAGAGCCAATTATATATACATATATATATATATATAAAATAACTATACTTTAGGTAGGGTATATATAAGACAATGATGGTAGATGGAAGTTACTGCGTTGTGTTTGTTTAACAGGTTTAATTTAGGGACTTTAATAATTTGAAATTTTTTCTGTAAACTCAGAAAACAATGGCTATTTCAATGATGTTAAGTTATGCATGGAATGAGAATGATATACTCCAGTGATCGAAATAAAGGATTTGGTTCAAAATTCCTCGTACCTGAAGAAGGCCAGAGCATACAACAATCGAAACATTGTAAACATGGCAATAAAAATGAAGACAACAGCCTGAACAATGTAAATAATATATATATATATATATATATATATATATATATATATATATATATATATATATAGTTTTTAAGGTATGCTATATTTATGAGTTAAAGTGCTCAATATCAGGAATAGAGCATATGTAAATATAAAGTGAACACTGAAGTCAACACAAAATAGTGACAGTTTGTTTCATGCTTAAACACTATCTTCAGGCCATGTGTGTTGCTACAAAAACTGCATTTAAGCCTGAAACAGATTGTCACAGTTAGGATTTTTTCCCAGAAGATAAAGAGATGAAGATTATCTTATTCAATGAGATGTCACTGCTATTTCTCAACTATATATATTTATCATCACAGTATTTTCATTACTGTGCAATACTTTAATGAGAGTTAAGATTATTTTATGTTAACTTATTTTCTATTGTTATTGAAATACTTAACACCTAAATGTATGGACCCTGAACATTTTATATATATTTAGATATGTTTGTGTTTATCAAAATATTCATTTTTTTTATCATACAAAATGAGACTAAATTCAGACCCATCTAAAACAAGATTTAAATACTTATTGATTTTTTCCTTTGCATGAGTAGATAGTGTAATGACTAGATTTCATAGAAAGTGGGATCAGTAAGCCAAGTTCAAATTCCAGCCTAGTCAGCTGCATTCACTTTCACACTAATACCCTTGGGGAAGATATTAATCTATCTTTTTTCCTATAACTATGGGTAAAGAAACAGTAAATTGGGAACTCTAGCCTTTGGTGGCAACTAGACTAAGAGATGAAAAACTAAATTCCAAAACCATTAATAATCTAACAGAAAACTACTTTTCCACTCAAGAGGTCATGGTAATTCACAGATATTACAGAAAAGGATGATCATATACATTCTGCAAGGACATGATAATTTAATATAAAAACAAAAAAAAAACATTTTTCAGGCAAGTCTATTTCAAAATTAAGTATCCATTACTTAGTATTAGAATAGCATACTGAATTGTACATGTAATTTTTTGAAGTATTGCATATTACTTACCTGTTTCTTCTGGGTTATATGATACTAGTAGTAAAGAGTAAAATTGATCTATTGAGAGTAGTGAAATTATACTTTTCCCAAACTACCTTAGTTGAAAATTGAACTCAGTTTATAGATTCTATTTCAATGATGTTAAGTCAATTCTGCCTCTGTCCAAAGTAAGTTGTAATTTTATATTGCTCAAGACAGCAACTGCAGTATTTATTACAAAAATAATGCTCTATATATCTATAACCAGAAAATTAAAATTACAATTCACATTGTCAAGACAGCACAGTAGTATGCAATCATAAAGAGTAATTAAATTGTCTCTTTTGTGAATATGTCATCTCATGGAAATATTTTTGATTTTATTTACCTGACCTTCCCACTAAGACAGGATCTGACATTTCTTTTTTTACGTTTTTATGCAGGGTCCCCATATGCATGGACATGAGCCAAGGACAAAAATTATCTAATACTTGTGATCACTGATGCTGATATTACACTGACCCCAGCTGTCTTAGTTCAATGAGGAAGGTACTGCTGCAGGGTTGATATCCCCAGGGTTGGGTGTCTTCTGCCTCAAATTAAGTGAGAACATGTACTACTCTTTGATCATGGCAAAAAGTTGATAATTGGCTTTGTCATAAATTGCAATATTTATATGTCTGTATGTAACCAAATAAAACAACTTCCTTATCAAAGAATTTGATATTTAAAAAATTCCAAGATCAACTCACCTAAAAATAACTTAATTTCCATGATTATAATTAAGCAAAATATATATATATATATATATATTTTTTTTTTTTATAAGCGTTTCACCCCGAGCAAGGCATGTCACTGCCACTACTGTGCAGGGGGCTACGTAGAGTGGAGAAAGGCTGATTAAATATAGGAAATGTCAGAGGGTGGGTGATAGGCGGGTAAGGATACTGAGAATGAAGGTTGGGTAGATGAGAGTGTTCTGAGAATAGTTGGGAGTTAGTGTGATAGGAGGTGTCTATTGACCCTACATTTAAACACCTGGAGATTGTAGCTGTCGGGAAAGCAGAGTTGTGGAAGGGAGTTCCACAGGCGGGAAGCGCGAGAAAAGAAGCTGTTGGAGTAGAATTTACGGTTACATCTTATTTGTTTAACTGTAAAAGGGTGGGACCTAGTTGCTAATCTAGTATCTCATGTAAATTCGTGCTTAGGCGGCACCAGTGATCTAAGCTCATCGGAGCAGAAGCCATGAAAGTACTTGTAGAAGAGGCACAGGGAAGCCACATCACGCCGGTGAGAGAGCGGCTGCAGCCAGTCTGCCAAGTCAGTATCAACCACGTTACGGATCCTCCTTTGTATTTTGTCAAGAAGCCCAAGGAGAGCAGCAGGAGCACCTGACCAGATATGGCAGCAATATTCAATACACGGGCAGATGGTAGATTTGTATATGTGCAGAATAGATTCAGGTGGGAAAAATTTCCGGGCCCTGCACAGGGAGCCGACTTTCATAGCAGCAGATTTGGCAATGGATTCAATATAGTCATTCCATTTGAGGTCCGCCGAGAGTGTAAGGCCAAGGAGGCGTAGTATTTTACTCTCTGGGAGGCTAGCCTGTCCCATGCTAATGGGAGGTAGATGCGATTGTCTATGGTGATTAGTTGATAACAGCTTTGTTTTAGAGGCATTGAAATTTACCAACCATTTCCTACCCCAGGTCACTACGAATTGGAGGTCCCTTTCAAGTACGGCAGCGAGGTTCACTTTGTCGTCCAGACCTGGTTTCTGATCGATGCGGGAGTAGATTGTTGTGTCGTCGGCATACATGCCAACTTGGGATCTAATAGTGTCGGGGAGATCATTAATGTACATCAGAAAGAGTGTGGGACCTAGGATGGAACCTTGAGGGACGCCCGCATTCGTATGGTAGTTTTGGGAGGCATGCCCATTTAATACCACCTTCAATGTGCGGTTAGAGAGGAAAGACTGGATGAGGTCAAACAGGTGTCCAGTTATCCCATAGCTCCGCAGTTTGCACAAGAGGCCAGCATGCCAGACCCTGTCGAATGCTTTGGAGATATCCAAGGCAACGGTTCGGGCTTCACCATTCTTGTCGAGTGCCTGGTATATGTACTCGGTAATGGTTGTTAGCATATCAGCAATAGACCTGGTGAAGCGAAACCCATACTGTTTGTCAGAGAGAAGCCCATTGGCCATAAGATGCTGAATCACCTCGGCGTTGATAATGGCTTCGAAAACTTTGCCAAAGATTGGAAGGAGACTAATAGGACGGTAATTGGCGGGGTCTGAGGGTTCGCCAGAATTTTTAAATATAGGAACTACGCAGGAGGACTTCCAACAGGCAGGAAAGCAGGAAGCAGATAGGCAGAGGTTATAGAGTTTAGAAAGGACAGAGGAGAGTTCTGGGGCACATTTCTTCAGTACTATGACTGGGATTCCGTCTCCGCCGCTCGCTTTGTGTGGGTCAAGTTGTGCAATTATCTTGGCGACCAGCGAGGGTGTTATGTGGACGTTATTTAGTTGAGCCTTAGTTCTGGGTGGGAAGTCTGGTGTAGGTATTCCTAACGAGTCCAGTGTCGAATTGATTGAGAATCTACGGGCAAAGCATTCAGCCTTGTCGGCTGGGGAGGTGAGAACTTCAAATTCATTGATTAGTAGGGGTATTGAAGTCTTGTTCCTGCTGAGCACACTTTTGCAGAGACGCCAGTAATCTTTGGAGCCAAACTTAGAGGATGCTATGCGTTGCCTAATTCTGGTAGCAAACGCCCTCTTGGCTTCGTTCAGTACTTTTTTACACTTGTTCCATGCTGAGGTGAAAAGGCGCCTGTTTAAGTTAATTTTACAAGTTTCTTTAACAACCAACACCATTTTTTGCTATTGTAATGATTATTTTCACAACAAAATATTGATCTTGGTTATAGTATTCACAAGAACAGGCAATTTTTCCACACAAGCCAAATACAAATTTTGAAGTGGCTACATGCAGCATATTTGAAGTGGCTAAATGTTTCATAATTGAATAATATTGATATTTGATATGTTTCACACTAAATTTCAAACATGTATTTTAAAAAATATCAAAGTTATTAAGAAACTTCTGCAGAGATTTAAATACATTTAAAAACTTTAGTTATCATTTCATTAGTACAGCAATAAAATTAGTTTAAACTCACCATTTTGAGAACTTTAAAATATTTTTAATTATAATCGTGGAATAAAAAAAAGTAAACAAATAAATCAAATCTTAAAATAATAACTTTTTGTTTTCTCTTGTAAAGCATATTAATCAATATTTTTCTCCATAAAATTGAATGAAAATAAACTTGCTTTAATGAATTAGATGTTTAATTTTAAAACAATTTTCATTATATATGAAGTGTATGATTTATCTTTTCTCTATAAGTTATGTTTTTTGTTAAAGAGAGAATTAGTTGGTAGTTCAGCACCAAATCTAACCTTGAATAAAAGTCTTACATCTCATATTTTTATCTTCTCTCCTACCACTTAAACTAGATCAAAAATAACAAATTTGTTTTTTTTTTATTTATAAAACAAACATTCAGTTCCAAAACTAGTAAAAAAGTTCAACAATAACTCACCTTTGCTTTTCTTGAAGAACCAAGAAAATATTCCACTTCTTGATTTTACATCCGAGCTTAGAGGCCCAAATTCTGTTAATTCTGATGGAGTATTCTCCCAGACTTTTCTGCTGGCCATGTGAAAAATGTGGCATCCCTTGCAGAGAGACTTTCTGTGAAATAAAAATAAGCAGAAATCATTTTAATTCATTTTGTTAAATTTATTTTTCTGCAAACAATGTTCAAAGGAACAGAAAAATATTCATTCAATAAATGGCTTAGCTTGAATTACTTATATCCAATTAGCCTAACCAATGTGAGTGTCTGAGTGTTGGAATTTTAAATAGTGTAATTTTTTAACACAGAAATAACCATTACATATGTTATACTTCAAAGGTAATAAAATATAAAAATGCTTAAAGTTAGGTTAATATGAGTTGAGGAATGACTTACAACAAACTTGCATCTTTATTTTTACAATTCAGATTGATGTTCTAAAATAATGCAATGAATCATCAAAATGACGTCAATTTAAAAGAAAATGTTTGAATAATACCAATTTCTTTTTTATTGCTATATTTGTGAAAGCGAGACAGTACCAAGCTAAAAGATAAAAATAAGTAATCTCATAAAGAAAGCATGCTTGATTTACTTTCAAATTAGACTTAATGATTAAGACAAATCACAAGTCCCAAATCAAGTTTGCAGGCTATATGTTGAACATTTACACCAGTGGATAGTGGGAACTAGAGACAGATTAGCCTTTTTCATTTTAATGATTTGATAAGAGCCAAAAAAGTCATAAGTGACTGCTACTTTTGCCTCACAAATACTTGTTTATTAAAAAAAAACTTAGCAGAAATTCAATTACTCAAATCTGAATTTCCCACCAAATACAGAGAACTACCACCATCCCAACCCCAACCACCACTAGTTTTTGTGTAGGCTGAGATATTGAAAGTACAGTTCTGGATATAATCCTGTTTATATTCATTTGTGATTTTCCTAAATCCATTTTTTATTATCAATGATTTCTTCTGTGTGCCGCATCTCTTCCAAAACCTCATTGTTGTTTATATGTTTGATCCATGGTATCCTCAGCATCCTTCTGTAAAACCACATTTCAGTTGCTTCAAGTCTTCTTTAATATATATATATATATATATATATATAGATATATATGTAAAAACATGATTATAATTATGCTTGTCTCGAATACATTCCTTGAAAACTATCGAATGAAGGAAAAAAAAATAGTTGTAAAAAAAAGAAAGAGCTTAGGGCATCAAAAGTGTTCGGACTGAAATCAGCACGAAGCCCAAAGAAAAAAACCCGACATGAGTAACCATCTAACAGAAAGCACTCAATACAAAGGTAAAGTGAACTAAATAACACCTAATGAACCAGATAAACCTACCTAGGTTTCTCCTAAACAGAACATCAGGAGGCCAGCTTTTCCTGATGATCCGTTTAGGAGAAACCTAGGTAGGTTCGTCTGGTGCATTAGGCATTATATATATATATATATATATATATATATATATATATGATCACTTTCCAAATGTTATTACATTGAAAAAGTATGTTTAGTCCTTGCAAGACACTTTAACTTTCAATATCACAGAAGACAATAGTAAATCAAACAAAATTTGAATTCAAAGCACAAAGTAAATTAAAATTCAGTTTTAGAATTTGAAAACAGTCACCAAAAGCACAAGAATCAGTTTCAAAAAATTATCCTGAGATTTTGTTTTAACTTTATTTTTCACTCTTTTTATTTTGTTCAATTTTATGACATTTTATTTGAATAGTCTAGTAATATTACCAAAATAAGTGTTTAAAAGTAAGGAGATTTTAGCAATCAATTAAATGTGTGTCTTATTTCAATTGAAGAAAAATATTTAGAAATATGAATTTAGAAAAGTATTTGAAACCTCAATAATCAAAGTTTCTACAAAAGAACTCTTTTGGGGGTTTCATTTAGAATATTTCATAAAGGAAAAGGTGATTAAGTTCAAGGCCGGTTGGTTCTTCTGGTTGTGAACAGTAAACAATTGCTACCTCCACAATCAATTCACAATATCAGCAGCTGTTATAAAGACAAAGGTATCACGTTAAATATTGATCGTCGAGTAGACCATAATTTTTTTTTTTACTTTTAATAAATATACAGCCACATTATTATTTGAAGGCATAAAATTTGAGAGTAGCATGTAAAAAAAGATGTCCAGAAGTCTTTAGAACATCCAATGGAAATAATTTAAAAAACAAAATAATTGTGACACCATATTAAAAGTATTAAGAATACATTTGATCAAAATAAGCATATATTGTATAGAAAATAATTTTAGCACTGGATTAATCAGGGATAGTAGTTGAAGCATTCAAGCAAAGACACTATGATTCTACTGTAACAAGTTACTTTACTACTACCCACAGATCCTTTAATGACTATTGAGAAAAAAAATTATTCTTTTTATAGCAATAATAGAAAACTTTGGTTAAAAAAATTTACCATAGCCAAAGCCAATTTTATTATCAAGATGTTGCTACATGGAATAGAGTCAGGTAGATAAAAAGTTATGATAAAAAGTGGAATACTTTTTTTTTTTTTTAGAAAAATAGTCAGTTCCACTCTCACTCAAACTTGTCAAACTCTCTGCCTAGAGGCAGAGAGGAACCTAGATGAGGATATGCTGAAGAGTAAAGTCTAGTCTAGAGAAAAATAGACAAGAGCCCAACCCTGCCTTAATGTGTAGAGGAAGTTTTTGCCTGAGCTTAAGGACTTAGAATTTCCAAATTAAAAACCAACCTTGTGTCACATCTAGCCTCAGTGAAGATACAAAGGGGAGTAATTTTTCAGATATAACTTTATACTTATTCATAATAAAAAGAGTAAAAAAAAGTCAAAACAGAGTTTAAATAGTATTTTTGTTATAATAGTAATCTGTTTACTACACTAGAAATTCAGAAAATGGTAAATTATTTTTGCATATGCTTCATTGAAATGGAGTCACTTTTCTTTTTTCATCAGAAAATTTTAACTTCATTAAATGAAAATAATGTTAATTCTAAAAATTGGTTAACAACAAAAAAAAAAAGGTGCATCTACTATTCTCATCTCATTTGAAGAAAAATAACAATCTTTACATTGATTTGAGATTATAACAAGGTCAGGGAAAAGGATTCTCTATTGCTGAAATAAACAATTTTCTACTCAAAATTATTTCTTAATATCTTATCTATTCTTTCCTATTAATTATCAGGTTAAATAAGAAAAAAGTAAAATTTTTCTGTAAAGGCTGATAATCATTTCAGAAATGATTTTAAAACAGATAACATTGCTTGATTCCTTAAAGTTTAATGGTGTGACACTAAACTACATCCAGCAGCAAGGCCTCTGATCAGGAGGTTTTGAGGAGTACAGAACCACCTCTTAATTGTTGCTCCCAAGTCCACCCTGACTTGTGATGGTATCTCCTGTTAGGGTACCAACTAGGGCAAATAGTAATCCCCCACCTGAGGTCAAAACACTATGAAAGTATAAAGATATATTTTTATACTAAAAACACCAGTATAAGCATTTGTGTAAAAAATAAATAAATAAATAAAAATAAAAAATATTACCATCAATACATTTTTGAAAAAGACATGACTCATACTTTCAAGAAAATTAAATTTCAGCATTAAATGACCTACAAGGAGTTGATATGCTGCAAGACAATGTTAAGAGTTAAAGTATAACATGAATAAATAAATAATAATAGGGTTGAAGTGAGAAGAAACCTCACAAAGTGTTAGCCACGTCCTTGCTTTAAGCAATGTGATTGCTACAGCAAGAAATGAAATATAATCGAGAACTATTATTATATTTGAGATTTTGAATGCTCTAACATAAATCCTGTTTTATTCAATGGTGTGAAAGGCTAAATATCACTATGTGTTTAATTTGATCTAACTAATCCAAACATTGAGATAGGTTAAATATTGATTTAAGAAGAAAAACTTCTTTTTTCATGCAGCATGTTGAACAAAAATAAAAGAACCATTCAATAGGAAATTAATAATATATTTCTTTAATTTAAGAAAATAACTGTTCTAAAAACAGGTTTATATATTAAAATAATATGTATAGAGTACTTTAGAGTAAAAATAAGACTGAAAAAATCTTAAATTAGCTGCTAAGAATATAACTGAAACAAAACTTCTTACAATTTGTGTCTCAGTAATGTAGATTAATTCAGAATATAACAAGTGAAAAAATAATGATAATTGTGCAGCACAAATCTACAGACAATAATTGAAAATAAATCCATTATCTGGAGAGTTTCTTTTTAATATTAAATAAAAATCAAGAAAGTGAGCTTATAAAATGTTGTAACTCCAAATATTTGGAACAACAAAATATAACAAACACAGTTAAATATATTTTGAAACACAACATTCATTTTTTTTTATTCTCACTGATCAGGATACAGCAGGATTGGGTGGGATAACAAATTACTGTCTACATGTGGTGTATTGTTTAGCAGCCATGTTCTTCTTCTTTACCCTTTTTTGTAAAGAGTCAATGAATCTTTAAGGGAGAGTTGTCTCCCCTAACAGAAAATCTGAATTTCACACGACATATGGAAAGCAAGAGAAACAGAAGAACAGCACATTTTCAAATTGACTGTGTTTAAATGGTTGGCAGAACAAAGTTTAGAAAAGATAGCAAAAAAACAAAATTTAATAAGAACTACAATGAACTAGAAATTGTGGAGTCATGAAAAAACATGGCACAAAGAAGAAGAATAATGTGATCAATTTCAGCTACATGCAAAGTGAAATCACTTGTTCAAATGCTACCTATTGAAAAACACTATGAACTTTTGTTCCAACACAACTATTGCCTCAATGTCAAAACCTAATCAATTTCACATGTTTAGTTGTTTCATTTGTTTGTTAATATTTTTGGAGACCAACTTTAATTCCTTGTCCACTATTCAATATTTAATTTATTATACTTGTAGGAAAATACTTAAAAAGCTTCTTTTTTTTATTATTCCTGTTAATTTTATATATAAATTATATATTGGTACTAGGATGCATATGCATTTCATTTTCTAACTGTAACATAATAAATGTTTGAGTAACGTTAGTAAATAAATAGCTTACATGTGTTGTCAAAAAAATGATGATAACATTGAAGTAATTTTGAAATTGTACTTACAAACTATTAAAACTTTCATGCTTGCCTGCAGTTTCTGATTTATGTTAACTACTCCCTGAATATTAAACTCAACAAATAACATTCTATCCATCACAGAATAATTCAGGAGATTTATCAAATACAAGATGGTTTGTATATAGGTTCAGGATAGTTATAATGTTTCGATGAGAGGGGAAAGAAAAAAAAACAGAAAGAGGAGAGAAAGAAGAGACAAAGGAAAGAAAGTAAAAAGGAGGAAAAGAAATAAAATTAAAATTAAATGAATAAGGAAGAAAGATCCTTGGAAAAGAAAACCACAGTTATATTTTTATTCATATGAAATTAATTTTATTTTTAGAAAGAAAACTAACTAAATATATTTATATTTACTGCAGGATTTATTTAAACATTCTCATTAAATAGATTTGTTTACCAGTTATTGAGCATGATTATTCAAATTCCTAAATTTTTTTTTAAAAATCATATAAAACATAACATAAAAGAAAAGAAATACAATGATCAAGCGTTAGAAAAACTTGAGGTATATAAGTGACTAGTATTCATATTACCAGAACAACAGAATATCCCATGATACAATGATAATAGGAATGCATAAGCAATAAATAAAGTTACAGTGTTTTATATAATAGAAAAGTTTATAAAAGCTTAAAATTATAAATCAAAATATTAAAAAGAAAATCAATAAATAATAAGTATAAAGGAAACATCAAATGAATGTTATTGATTTTATTCCAAAATATTCCTTGCCATATTATCAATATGAGTTATATGGCAAGAAATATGATGTGAGAGAAAATACACTTATAAAACTCTTAGGAAAAGTTCCAATATTGATCTGTGTTCAGTATGTACATTATAAGGAGAATTAAAAACTGATAAAATTTTCATTCATTAATAATCATACTAATACTTATGCAAATTCTAAATGGGAAAACAAAGAATCAACCTTTACTCTTGTTCAAAAGACAGGGAAAAAATATGAACCAAGCAATAGCCATCTATACCTATTATCCCTACAAGATTAGAGGCACATCTCTTATGAGACAGACTTCTATTTACACTGTAATGTAGTTGTGCACATTATAGTTATTGTGAAAGGTTATTCAGAGGATCAGATAGCATTCTGTATTATTCAGTGTTGAGAGTAGATTCTACTCTCATGCAAGTAATAGTTGTTCATGTGTCCAACATAGAATTGGTGAGTGACATATTCCAGATTGTATTTAACCATGATACACAGGTCCAACACCAAGCATCATAGATACTATATCAGAAACCTTTGCTCAGCTTCAGTATTTGTGAAAGGAAAGTTGAATACCAATATGTATGTATATCCAGAGCCATTCTGTTGCTATTCCTGAAACAGGAAGTCAATGTGCTTTCCCAGCAAGATAATGCCCACTCACATGTTACTCATATTACTCAACATTTTTTTTTATAATCGTATTGCCCCAAGCAAAGGCATTTTACTGCCACTGTTGTGCAGAGGGTTACATAACATGCTCTACAACATGCTCAAAAACTTATTTGGCTGGATGATCACCAGACCTGTCCACCCATTGACATGATGAAATAACACCTAACATGTTAAATTAGCTCACCTACAACTATAGCTAAATAGTATTAACAGATGTGAAACATATGTATGATGATGTTTCAGTCTAAACCTGCCTTAATGTCTATTAATTCAGGTACCAGTGTTGTTGCTACAACTAAAATTTTGGAACCTGTACAAGCATTGATTTGTATATCATGTACTAACATCTAGTGTGTGTGTATTTAAACTGGTTTACAAATACAAATATCTTCCAGCCACCGACAATAATGAAGCAGATCTCACAAGTCTTCCAATAAAACCATCTTCAATGAAGCAAAAAAATTATGAAACAGCCCTAAAAGATAGTGAATTTTTGGCAACACTCATAGACACATCACAACAGTGCAAAAAAGACAACAGGAAAAGAAGCATTATATGGTTTAACCCACCATACAACAAAAACCTAAAAACAAATACAGGTAAAATATTCATTACACTCATAGACAAACACTTCCCCATATCTAGCACTTTTCACAAGATATTCAATAGGAACATAGTAAAAATCAGCTACAGCTGCACTGAGAAAATGATACAAATAATAAAAAAACACAACAGAAAAATTAAAAAAAGCCACAAGGACAAAACAAACTCATCTGAAACTGAAGAGTCAAGAACAAATGCCCTTTAAATGGCAGCTGCTAACAAAACAATGTAATATACCAAACCACTGTAAAATCAGCAGATAAGAAAATATATGCATAAGAGTAACTGAAGAACCCTAGAAACAGAAACTATGTACACAAAGCATCCTTTACAAATAGTAAATACTTGTACAGCACAATGCTTCTTAAACATATATGAGGAAATTAAAAAACAAATTACACCAAAAATATCATGAGAAATAAGAAAAACAGCATCCATCTACAACAATAAATCCCAAAACTGTAAATTCTGTCTGGAGAAGAAAATAGCTATAATCACCTTCACAGATAAACACAAATTACTAAATGAACAATCAGAAGTTATCTCAAATTACAGACAAGGAAATAAATTTTTACTCCATTACTTAAAAATCAAAAACTAAAATTCAATACCTTCTAAAATACCACCATGATAAATGCAAATATATACACTATATACAATTTTCTAAACATATACTGTTAAATATAAGAGACAATGAATGTCTATTATGTTTAATCATGAGCCATTCTAAACGTCATATTTTGGCTTTAATTTCAGTTGAAAATAAAGGCAAAAATTCTCCAACATTTTGATAATTTTTTATTAATTTGGTTCTAAGCTTTCAGCTCACATTTCACACTATCACGCGGTGTGACATCATAAAACCGCATTGCAAATTTGTGAACTACGTTTGTTATTTTTGGTAACTATTGCCATTGCCTAGCGGAGTTTTATGTCAACACAAAATAAAATCATCAATGATGGTGGATGTTATTGTATTACTGTCTTAATAACCTCTCTGAAGATGGCTCATGTGAGCCAAAAGCTTAGAACCAAATTAATAAAAAATTATCCAAATGATGGAGAATTTTTGTATTCATTTTTAACTGAAATTAAAGCCAAAATACAACGTTTAGAATGGCTCATAATTAACCATAATAAGCATTCATTGTCTCTTATATTTAACAGTATATGTTTAAAAAATTATTTGCTGCCTCGATACACTATATACAATGCAGATAATGTAACATATTTTAGACAAAGGTAACTAAACTTTGAGAAAAATAAACAAAAAATCTAAATAAACAAATTAAGTAAATGATAAACAAATTAACAAACTACAAATGCTCTTATAAGTAAATGTAATAATAATAAAATAATAAAAAGTTAACGACACTATAAAACAGCACATTTATATTCACAAGTATTTCTATTAAATAGTCTCTAAAATAATTTGAAACATAACTCAATAACCATTAAGACAAGACAATAGATCTTATGTATCATTTACCAGCATACATAAATAAGCCAAAACACAACACACATGGCCTGAAGATTGCATTAAGAAACAAAACAGGCTGCCACTACTAGGTGTTGACCTCAATATCTACTTTTATATTTACTAAACATATACTGTTAAATATAAGAGACAATGAATGTCTATTATATTTAATCATGAGCCATTCTAAACATCATTATTTGCTGCCTCGATACACTAAATTTTATATTTACATACACTCTATCCCAAATATTAAGCACTTTTACCCATAAATATAACATACCTTAAAACTATATTTTATCATGTGTGTGCGTGTGTGCACACACACACATGCAAATAGTAAAAATACAAGCTAAAGCGTAAAATATAGAATAAACTGAAAGCTAAATGCTAAAATCAACAGGGCTTAATAATATAAAAATCCACTGTATCTACTACCACAGATGAATTTTTAATTAAATATTTAATCCTATACCTACATATACCAGGATTACTTATTTACTTATATTCATGTGATATAGTTTGTTAATTTGTTTGTTTATTTATTTACTTAGATTTTTTGTTTAACTTTTTCTCAGAGTTGACTATCTTTGTCTAAAATGTTACATTATCTGCACTGTATATACCTGCCACTCCTGGATTATATATATGTTAACATTAATGTTAACATCCCTGTAACCTCTCTGAAGATGGCTCATGTGACTTGAAAGATTAGAACCAGCATAACAAAAAAAATATTCAAATGTTGGACAATTTTTGTCTTTATTTCCACCTGAAATTAAAGCCAAAATAGGATGTTTAGAATGGCTCATGATTAAACATAATTGACATTCATTGTCTGTTATATTTAACAGTATATGCTTAAAAAATTATCTGCTGTCTCAATACACTATATATATATTTACACACATACATACATACACCAATATTTGTTTCGTGAAAAGTGACACATTTATATTTTATTCTTATTTACACATGAGAACATATGTTTACAGGTAATAAGTATAGATATGATAGTGATTCAACTCTTTCAATTATACATGTGGTCATTTTCAAACTCAAAGGCTATACAGATATATCATATTTTCTATATTCAATTAATTATAAAACTAAATATGACAATTATACTTCATGGTGACATAAAAGGCATGTGACTGGCAAGCAACATTCTTTACTTAATACATTTTCAGATGTTGAATATATTTAAAACCAGTTCTAATATTGAAGATTTTGTTTATTTTTATATTTTGTAATTAGGGTTTCTAATATTTGGGTGGGAGTTTGGGCATCATTTTCAAAATTGTAGGGAAATCATTTTGAGTCGTAATGTTTGCTTTGTTTATCTTTGACTATTGATTTAGTATCATAGATTTCTTTCCCATTATTTATCATTCAAATATTTTTAACAACATTTGCCAATAATTTTATAGTTTTATATTTTTTATTTGATTGTGAAATATGTAATGTAACATATTTAATGATGAGGGCATATTTTCAAATTTGTAGGAAAAGTGTTTCAATTTGTAACATTATCTAAACTTATTTATAAATAGAACTTTGTGTGTGTGTGTATCCGTTACCTATAGACTCAGAAATGGCTGAACCGATTTTCTTGAAAATTTACACAGTTGTACTATAAGCCTCTGCAAGTGTTCTTAGCTAGGTTTTGTGTCGAGGTACCCCCAATAAATATCGAAAATCGAAAAAATCGGGTTATAGAAGGAGTGGTCCGATTTTAATCAAATTTGATACACTCATAGACAAAGACATAAGAAACAATATTCAGAAGTTTCAAGGTTGCAGTTCTTACAATAGTGCAGAAATTCGATAATATATAAATATATATAAAAGGCAAGATGTTTATGTGTGTGTCTGTTTATCTGCCTGTATGTCTGGATTTTTTTCAACCCTTTTATTTTAGTTTTTGCTTCAGGTTTGGCTCTAAGTAGGTATAATTGTAGTTCTTATTCTCAGCCATGATACCATTTACTCAGAGGACTTATTTAACCTTCAAAATTCAGTTTACAACAAAAAAAACTTATTTGATATCGATACCAGGAAATAAAAATTTCACTTACATCCATTCATTTCTCTTTCGGTCTACGGTTTTGCCTTAACTGGAAACAACTATTGCTTTTTAGTCTTTCGTGCCAACATCCAAAGAGTCTGAGCTCCAGGACCATGGATTAGTTTTAAAGCTTTCATTACACTCGAGCAACGCCGGGCTATACTGCTAGTTTCTTTATATTTACTTCACTATTTTGTTTCTTTTTGGTAGGGGTGTTACTATTGGTTAAGAACAGTCAATTTCATCCACTATTATTTATCTTTGAAATATTTTTAATGATGAGAATAATAAAAAATGTTCTCATATACTTGATGATGATGTTATACTTTTCTTTTCTTATTTCTTGTTTTCTTTCTATCATTGTCATTAAAGTAAAATTTGGTAACAAACTGTTTACTCCAACATGCAGTGAAAAATATGTATGTGAGTCTATACATGTATGTTTCTATATGCATACCTCTGATGGTAGGGGCTTGTGTGGTCCAATGACACTGAAAATGGTGCCACTGGGAGTTGTAAACTCCTGGTAGGGTTGTCCTTAGCAGCAAGATTAAAGACAAGAACCTAGACTAAGTGCAACCAACACCAAAGACCTCAATGATGGAATAAGCAAATGATGATCACAACAGTTGAACCAGCAGGTGAAGAGGGCTATACCTGACAGACATGCTACAAAAGGCAACACTCAAAATTAAAACAGAGTTAGTGGCAGCCCATTGCAGTTTCATAACTGGATTCTACATGTCTTCAACAAATTCATGCCATTGGAATTTTCTTCTACTGATTTTCTTTCACCTTTAACCAACTCTTGCAAAGCTAAACAAAGATAAATGAATGACAGGAATAGGTTTTGGAAAAAGTAGAAGTTTCTATTCCTGAACCTGTATCATAAAGGAAGTGATCAATAAATAAGAAATTAAATTCTTGTATACAAGATAAAGCTGTCAACAATGACAGCATAACAATAAGATCTCCACTAACATAAAAACCTGTGAACAATCTGCATATACTAATGTTAACTGTTTCAAAAATGAAGAGAGATTCCAAATACTAGAAACCTTTGCAATAAAATTTTAAAAAAAAAAATCAAAATTAAATAAAACTTTTTCCAACATTAGAAA
This sequence comes from Ascarosepion bandense, assembly GCA_037127315.1. Taxonomy (NCBI): domain Eukaryota; kingdom Metazoa; phylum Mollusca; class Cephalopoda; order Sepiida; family Sepiidae; genus Ascarosepion; species Ascarosepion bandense. The sequence goes on from JBBBDQ010000479.1 coordinate 2,028,926, forward strand.
TAAATGTATTCAACAACTGATGATAGAATGGAGAATCTCACTCAACAGTTTCATGCCAAGGATGCCATCATAAAGTATGACAACAATGTTGAGTTTCATAAGTATTTGAATATGAGAAAGATATGTTAAAATGTGCCCAGATCATGACAATGAGTAGAAGTATGGTCGAAAAACTCGATCACTAACATTTCAGCAATATCTACTAATCAAGTCCAAATAAATTAACTAAAATATAAATAAATAATCCTTGTCTAATGTTTTAATAAAATATGTAACCATGAAAAACTGCCACCTAAATACACACACACACACTATATATATATATATATATATATATATATATAACTTTAAGGTATGTTATATTAAGGAGTAAAAGTGTCCAATATCAAGGACAGAGTGTATGTAAGCCTAAGAGTGAACAGTGATGTCAACACACAAGATCATTTTTAAATAGTCAAATTAAACCTATCTCCCACTTTATAACATTAATTTTAACATGATTCCAATGACTTCTCAAGCAAAAAGAGGCAGTAAAAGTAACTATCCAGAACTAATTATCTAAAAATAAATGATTATAAACATGTGAAAATGTTGATTAATTTCAACCAACTAATTCTTGGAGTTTTGGACAAAATTAAATTCTGAAAACTTAAGACTATCTACATTCAGACTAGATATAGCAAATATGACAGAGTTTGTTTTTTTTTTTTTAATGTCAAATGTCTACTTGTGAGCCCATTGTAAAGTGCAAACTTTACATGTCCATGTTTGCAGTTTACTCCTTATATGGAAGGAGTTCAGATTGTGAATTTAAAAAAAAATAATTTTTCTTCTCCTCCTTTCACTTATAAATTTTTTTTTAATCAAGTCAGTTCTCTTTTACAGTTCTTTTAGTTTTTTTTTATATAAACAAGCAATGTCAACAAATTAATTTTCTTAATAAAATAATGCATATATATATATATATATATATATATATATATATATATATATATATGAATAAGGACTTGACACCACAGAATTTGTAGACACTTATAAATAGGGAGAATATATTTTCAAAAAATCCCTGAGGAAGCTTTCAGCCAATACTTCATCGCAGGGTTTTGATGAGCAGTCCCCTGGGTCCTGCCTTAGTTAGCATTTTTGTTGGCTACTATGAGCACCAGTTGTTTGAGAAATGCCATAAGCCCCTAACATATTTACGCTATCAATGACACATTTTCTATCTTTAATTCTATTGATGATGCGACAGTGTTTTACACTAAGTTAAACTTAACTTCACTCTTCTTTACAATTTACCATGGAGGTAGAAAGTAACTGTACTTTGTCTTTTTTTAGATGTTTGTCTCAAATGTAAAGATGATCTGTTTTTTATGTCGGGCTATCATAAACCAACTTTTACTGGGTTGCACACAAATTGAAATTATTTTGTTCCCAAATCACAGAAAATCAACCTAATTGCTACCCTAGTCCACCGGGTGCTTATGATTTATTCCCCTTGGGCACTTAGCCAAGAGTTAGACAAAATTTCCCACATCTTGAGTGACAATGGTTACCCTCCAAATGTCACCAAACATATGGCAGAGCGTAAAATTAGACATTTTAAAGAACCTGTGGGTTTTTTTAACCTAGTTTGTGTCTTGTCTATCTTAAGTTACCGTGGCTAAGTAGGAAGAGTTAATTGTTTGTGGACAGAGTGTTTGCTTGCATTACTTCCGGATTCACTAGTGTTATATGTTGTCTTTAGTACTTGATCTGCATTTCCTTCTTTCGTTAAGGATGTTCTCTCTCACTTACAAAATGTCTTGTGTTGTTTACAAATATAAATGTTAGTTTAGCACTGAATACATGGGGTGAACCAATCAGTGATTATAAACCAGAATCAGGCAGCACATACCTACTTATATAAGATCCAACAATCAAGGATTTTCTAAAAGGACCACACAGTCTGCACATAATTCTTCCACTGGCCTGCATTTAATGATTAATTTGGAGTTCACAGAGGTTTACGAATAAAGCTGGTTCTCTATTCTGTTCAGGGCTCAGTCAGGATTCTATTTACATATTCTGGAATCTACCTGCATTAAAATACGGAGACCAAGTCTGTGCAGACAAAAGGAAAAAATTTCTGCGTTCGTTTTTGCTGTACAGTAGTAGGCTTTAATGAGTAAGTTTTTTTTCCCTTTTATACTTGTTGAAACTTTTTTCCTTTCTGAATATATTGTCTTTACAAATAAATTATTTCTTTTAATCACATTGCAACTTTGCCCTTTCTCTGTCCAGTGTCTCCTCACAAAATATAATGATTTATTATATTCCTGTTAATTATTTTGTTGCCAAAATGCTCCGATGAACTGTTGGTCAAAAGGTTTCTCAAGGTTTTTTTTTTTCAAAAACATGCTTTCCCTATTCGTGTATATATATATATATATATATATATATACTTTGGCTTTTCTTGAATTTAGCCTTCATTTATTCTTTCCCACATAAAGAGATTATGGTAGCACTGCAGTAATTCATCAGCACTGGCCACTGACCTTAGAAGAGACCAAAATGGTTATGCCAACCATGAACATTCTGGACGGACCATTCATTCCTTAGTCATCAGCCCTTTGTTGTGTCTGCTGCACCCCATAATATGAGTTCCATGGACATAATGAAAGTGGTGTAATCACACACACCCATCATGATGCTGACCTCAAGGGCTTGCCATTTGGTAGTGTAGTTACCAATGGTGAACTGCATAAACACTGCTCTGAAATATTTCATTATAATTTCTGGATCCTTACTAGGAAAATTGAAAATTCAAGGGACATTTGAATTAGTTCATGAGGAACTTAATAATACACATTAATGATCAAGCCAAATTATATAAAGCTCGATTTTATTTTGTTTGGCTGATAAAGTTGAGTTTGAAATCATGTGTGAAAGCTCCAGAAATCTGGGGAAGCCAGGTGACACATCACTCAATAAATCCTGGGCCTATCTAAGAAAATAACTTTTAGATAAAATCCAAGAACATGACTGTTAGACAAATTACATCCTTCCAAAGCAGCCAACAGATTTCACATTTACAGAAACAGCAGAACTGATTAAAACAAATCTTTGGAAAAAACCATCACTGTCTAATACCAGATTTAATTGTCTCAAATTTGAAAAAAATGACGAAGATGATTATGTAATGCTTGCTGGTATTGTAAATTAGGAATGTGAAAAATTTAAACTAAATTCCCGCACAGAGGAGCAGTTTAAATGTCTGATTTTTATCGCAGTACTGATAGTAATATTCGGAGCTGACTACTTTTCAAATTGGAACATGAAAGACATCACAATTCAAGCTCTAAAAACTGAATGCAAAAATCGTTTAAGCATTAAAATAGACACCATTTATAGCAAAAACTAAACACCCCATTGTTAACAGGAACTGTCCAAGCAACAAAAGAAAACAAGCCTCCATCAACTTGTTGGTTTTATGGTGACTAGCATTACGCACGTTTTCGCCTGTTTAAGAAACATAAGTGCAATGTTTTCCACCAGATTAGACATAAAGAAAATTTTTGTAACACAAACTTAATAAAAAATGCTGAAAGTGCAATCCACAAGAAACTTGTTAAAAAATTTGAAAGAAAGTCAATGCAAACAAACTTGGTGTTTGCAATAGTCAAGTGAGACTATAAAAGCAACAGGAAATATATTGCTGTTTCAGTGAACAACAAACCAGTTCATTTCTATTTTAACCGCCTTAGATTCAGAGTCAAACCAGCACCAGCCATTTTCCAATAAACAATGTCAGCCATACTGACCAGATTGACTGGAGTTTTTTTTTTTTTTTTTTTTAATCATATCACCCCAAGCAAGGTGGTAACGCCACTGATGCGCAGGGGGCTACGTAAGGGTAAAAAGAATGGAAAAGAGAAAGCCGGAAACCGCATACTAAACAGGAAACAAGGGATGAGCCTCTTCACCTGTTCAATAGATGTGGGTGGAGTGTGAACCGGGCGATAGTTTAGTCTATCTACTCCAATTGAAAAAAATAAAATAAAATAAAAATAAAAATAAAAAATAAAAAAGGAAAAGAGTGAAAAGATTGGAAAAGAGATGTAGCATTTATTGATAACATTATCATTGCAGCAACATCCCAAGATGAACTTTTGCAGTGTTTATTTTCTGTTTTCAGCTGGATCCAACAATATGGATTCCATGTTAAAGCTGAAAAATAACACAGAAAAAAAAAAGACACAATGAACATGGAGACAAGACATACATGTTATTGCTTGCATTTCTACAAATTACTGACACTGATTTAAGATCTGCAAAGGTCAGGAAATGGTGTAACACCATGATCACCAATGTCATGAATGGACACAGAGCATAGATTATATTCTTAATAATAAGATACAATAAAAAATATCCACAGAGATTATGATGCACACAGTAAGAATACAAGAAAATGTTAATCTTAAAAAGCCAGAAGGCTAAAAACATTATATATATATTCTGATGTCGAAAGCATGACTCAGAGTTTCATGCACTATGCAATCATCAGGTGCTTATGATGATTGCATGTGACATGAAAGTCATGCTATAGATAGAGGATAATATGTACATTTATTAATATATACTGTACAGCTGTTATATTACATTGACAACTGTTTTATTAAAACCAGAAATATATTATATTTCCCTATGTACTTGTCTGTATATCCATATGTATATGATATATATATATATATATATATATATATATACATACATACATACATACATACACACACACACACACACAAATTAATCAATATGCATTAATCAAATGAAATCTGTTCTTATGACATTCTATCATTATTTACAATCAATTATTATCTCAAAAATTAAAATTAAGACAAAACATTTGTTTTAGGATGATGAAGAGATAACAAGTTAAAGGAAACAAAACAACAAACAGAATGAAACTTAGTTGCTTATTATGTGATTTTGTTATGGAACAAAATAAAACAAGAAGGAAGAATGGTAAAAAATATTTCCTGTTTGTGTAAACAATGTAATCAGTTACAAAATTTGTTAAGAAAAAAAAAACAAATTTAACTTCAACCCAATTTTATATATTTGTATCAATATATTAAGTTTGAGTCATAAAAATGTTTACAGAAATTACTATCACAGTAAAAGCAGTTTTCTACTTAAAAGACTAGAACTTTCAAAACAATCTCAAGTGTTTAAATCATCTATAAATAAAAAAAATGAGCTTGATCAAGTGTCACAAAATTTCTAACAATGTTACCAATTTTACTTGAAATGTTTTAAAATCATGTTTAAAATTCAGTGGCCTCACACAATAGAGCCAGACATTTTTGGTTTTCAGTTCAATTATGGTACTATGTGATTTGCACTTAGGAAGAATTAAAACAAAACTTTCACATTTCTAATTAAAATATTATTTAAACCTTGGTCTGTAGTGAAGAAATTCCTAAAAAAAATGCTAAGGCTTTACATTTCACCCATTTAGACATTGAGGGAATTTTCAGTTCCAAGAATAGATTTAGAGCCTAAAATATATAGAAACAGAGGTCTAGTTCATGATTTCCTGATAAGCACACAGAAAATTATATCAAAAACTGATATATAGTGCCAAAATCAGGTAATGATCAATTTAGCCTATGAAATGAACTGAAAACGCTTTAAATATCTTCCGGAGACAATTTTCAGATTTAAATTTTTTTAATACTTGCAAACATACACTAAAAAAGAGAGAGAAAAAATATTATCCCAAGCAATGATTGGAATCAGAGACAAAATATGTCAAAAGATTATGTTCATTTGACTGAAATTTGTTGTAGGGCCCCAAAATCCACTTGATATAGGTCATTTTTTTAAAAGGCTACAGTTAAACTTATCTATTAATTTAACATTCATTCTTAACAAATCCAATAACTTTCCAAACAAAAAGAGATTAAAAAAAAAACAACTATCCAGAAATGATCATATAAAAAAAATTCCAACAATCATGACTTGACAAATACTTGCAAAGTTAAAAGAATTGTAAAATCCTGAAACTGGCTACTTTCAGATGAAATATAACATTATTCTGAATGGCCTCTCATCTAGATTCTTTCATACAAATGCAGGTGTCTCCAAGTATACCATTCTTTGTCATATGCTGATCTTAAATTTTCATTAACAACCTACAACATCAGCTCTCAACTTGGCACTGATGATACAATCATTTACTCCTGACTTGATAGTAAGGCTGATCAGTCTGACAAGGTCAAAATGGCAGCTGATGTCCAAAATGACCCATCACTTTTAAGACCGCCAAAAATAAACTTCTCTTCATTAATCATCTGAAAACCCTCTTCTGTCTTCCATCAGCATAGCTAATGTTAACTTCCAGGAAAGTGCACCTTCTCACGCTAACATTCTCAGCTGATATGAAGTGGAAAGACTATACTGAATCCACTGTTAGACTAGCTACTAAGAAAGTTCACTGTAGTAGGTGAGAATGTTTCTCTCTGGAATCTATCTTGCATATTGATAAGTCTACCATTCATTCATGCTTAGAATATTGTTGTTACAAATGATCCAGTGCCCCTGATATTTACCTTGAGCTTCTTGATAAGACCCGAAGAAGAATCAGCAATACTGTTGGTCTTGATCTGGCAGCTCAGCTTCAGTAACTTACCCAACACAATAAGGTTGCCTCTCTGTGCCTTTTCATGGTAATTGTTTGAATGAGCTCTTTGCTATGGTACCTAGACTTTATGAATTTAAGTACAATACTAGACTGGCATGAAGATCTCATCAGTTGAGATGGCTAAATGTAGCCATGAGTTCTATGCTAACAGTTTCTTATCTCTGCTAGAACTCCCTTCCAGCTCCATGTCAACTTTAATCTGTAAAAATTTGAATGCAATCTTAATCACTATCTACTGTCCTCTTTTCTCTTTCTGCTCACTATTATTGTTTTAGTACTGAATTCTTCCACAGCCTGTAACCACTTGCATTTTAGTGGCTTTACTGCCTTGCTTGGGATGATATCAATTATCAATAAATTATAAATATATAACATGATATTAAAAAAAATCACTTGGGAAATGTTAAAAAAATGCTTAATTCCACCTGTGAGCCTACCATAAGATATTTTTAAAATTCTTTTACTTTAAAAAATTTTAGCTGCATAAGAATGCATGCTTATATCTGTTTTGGAAACTTTGCTGAAAAGGCAAAAAAATGAGAGTGCTTTGAAAAAATTGAAAATTTATTTGGGTATATAAGGCAAGAGAGTAAGAGAAAAGCAGCAAATAAGCTACCTATTGATATTGTGCAAATGGTTGGCAGAACAGTGATTAGTATGGATAGCAAAAAGACTAACCTGACTAAGAGCTAGAAGCATTAAATCTTCTGATCTCATAAACAATTAATACAAGGCTTAATGCAGCATTTTATATTTATCATCATAATGAAGTCCTTACTATGAGAAATCAAAATTCACACATAATTAATGCTAATGAAATTACCCCATTGTACTAACCCATTGACAGTCAAGTGCAAAAATAATAAAAAGGATACAGTCTAATTATTAAATCTTAATAACTTTTACCATTAATAAATGTTTCTTTCTATATTTCAAATAGGTAATATTGTAATTATTTCTACTATTTACATTGTTCAGACTGTTGTCATCATTTTGCTGCCATATTCACATATGAGTATGCCAACAAAAATGAGGACAACAGTCTGAACAATATAAATAGCATAAATAATTACAATACCACATCACAAAAAGATAGAGAGATATTAAAAGATCAGTGCAGACCTGATCCACTAAAAATATGTAGACAATTAGAAAAGTTCCACCAGATGTTAGCATAAATGTTAAATCATCAAACATTCCGAAAAAACTTACAACTCATTTCTTCAGGCTTGGCACCAAGAAATCTGGTCAATTTAAGTGGAGCCTATCTGATCACAGAAAAAGCAGAACACACCCTTGTCTGAGAAAGAATGCATTACAACTGTTGGATACAAAAATTGCAATCCAATATCTCACAGAGGCTCAAGTCGTCCTTCAACAGAATTACTGACAAAGAAAACTGAAAGAGAATCAAGCATGATCTGGATAAATCTTTCAGACATGAATTTGATGCAGTCAAGTCCCACCAAGTACAGAAATTTAACAGATTCACCACCACCACTACTCCCCGCAGTGAATGCAGTAATCAATATCAGTCAACACCAGTTGAGTAGTTCTGAGTAATCAGTACTGGACAAGGGCCTCAACTTCACAACAACCATCAGGCAGATACCATACTTGGACATCATTGCCCGAATCAAGGAAATATCCTTGAACATTTCACAGGCTCCAGTGAATGAGCTAAGATGGAAAGTGAGAGAGATGCTGCAGAAAGCCAAACTGCCCAAATCAAACATAAAACTCAAGAGGCTGGCAATCAAAACCCTATAGAGAAATAACATCATCATCATACTACCAGCTGACAGAGTAATGCAACTGTAATGATAGATAAAACAAAACATACAAAAATACTGGAAGACCTCATTAGAAATGGTAGCTATAATGTAGTAAAGAAATGAAAACAAAACAAAAACTGTCACAGATCCTAATCAAGAACAAGGACCACTTTCCAGCTAAGACATACAAGCAGTTGTCACAACCTTATAGCAAGATCCTTCACAAAGACAGTATTATACTCAAGCCAATTGTTAGCTGCCAAGGATCTGTGTGCTACCCTCTGAGTTGCTTCCTTGTGTATATAATTAACCTATTAATAGGAAAGTCACCATCATATATCCAAAACTCAGCCCACTTCATGGAAATAATCAAAGATGCTCCCATTCAATCACACCAGATGGTGAACCTGGACATGGTGAGTTTGTTTACCAAAGTACCCACAGAGAAGGCACTATCGGCAGTCAGACAGACTGGCCTCAGTCTCACCCCTAAAGGAACGTAACAGTACAACAATAGATAATCTGATGGAGATGCTGACTTTCTGCAACACACTTCAGAAATGGGAAGTGTATATGTGTGTGTGTGTATATATATATCAACGGACAAGGCTGAATGCTTTGCCTGTAGATTCTCCACCAATTCAACACTGGACTCGTTAGGAATAACCTGCACCCGACTTCCCACCCAGAACTAAGGCTCAACTAAATAACATCCACATTACACCCTCGCTGGTCTCCAAGATAATTGTACAACTTGACCCACACAAAGCGAGCAGCGGAGACAGAATCCCAATCATAGTACTGAAGAAATGTGCCCCAGAACTCTCCTCTGTCCTCTCTAAACTCTATAACCTCTGCCTATCTGCTTCCTGTTTTCCTGCCTGTTGGAAGTCCTCCTGTGTAGTTCCTATATTTAAGAATTCTGGTGAACCCTCAGACCCCGCCAATTACCGCCTTATTAGTCTCCTTCCGATCTTCGGCAAAGTTTACGAAGCCATTATCAACGCCGAGGTGATTCAGCATCTCATGGCCCACAGACTTCTCTCTGACAAACAGTACGGGTTTCACTTCACCAGGTCTACTGCTGATATGCTAACGACCATTACCGAGTACATATACCAGGCTCTTGACAAGAATGGCGAAGCCCGAACCGTTGCCTTGGATATCTCCAAAGCGTTCGACAGGGTCTGGCACACTGGCCTCTTATGCAAACTGCTGAGCTACGATATAACTGGATATCTGTTTGACCTCATCCAGTCATTCCTCTCTAACCGCACATTGAAGGTAGTATTAAATGGGCATGCCTCCCAAAACTACCATACGAACGCGGGCGTCCCTCAAGGTTCTATCCTAGGTCCCACACTCTTTCTGATGTACATTAATGATCTCCTCGACGCCATTAAATCCCAAGTAGGCATGTACGCCAATGACACCACAATCTACTCTCACCTCGACCAAAAACCCGGTGTGGGCGACAAAGCGAACCTCGCTGCCGAGCTTGAAAAGGACCTCCAATCCATAGTGGCCTGGGGTAGGAAATGGCTAGTAAATTTTAATGCTTCTAAAACGAAGCTGCTATCAACTAACCACCATAGACAATCGCATCTACCTCCCATTAGCATGGAACAGGCTTGCCTCCCAGAGAGTAAAACACTATGCCTCCTTGGCCTTACACTTTCAGTGGACCTCAAATGGAATGACTATATCAAATCCATTGCCAAATCTGCCGCTATGAAAGTCGGCTCTCTGTGCAGGGCCCAGAAGTTTTTCCCGCCTGAATCTATCCTGCACATATACAAATCTACCATCCGCCCATGTATTGAATACTGCTGCCACATCTGGTCAGGTGCCCCTGCTACTCTCCTTGGGCTTCTTGACAAAATACAAAGGAAAATCTGTAACGTGGTTGATACTGACTTGGCAGACTGGCTGCAACCACTCTCTCACCGGCGTGATGTGGCTTCCCTGTGCCTCTTCTACAAGTACTTTCATGGCTTCTGCTCCGATGAACTTAGATCATTGGTGCCGCCTAAGCACAAATTTACATGAGATACTAGATTAGCAACTAGGTCCAACCCTTTTACAGTTAAACAGATAAGATGTAACAGTAATTTCTACTCCAACAGCTTCTTTTCTTGTGCTTCCCGCCTGTGGAATTCCCTTCCACATGTCTGCTTTCCCGACAGCTACAATCTCCAGGTGTTTAAATGTAGGGTCAATAGACACCTCCTATCACACTAACTTCCAATTATTCTCCCAACACTCTCATCTACCCAACCCTCATTCTCGGTATCCTTACTCGCCTATCATCCACCCTCTGATATTTCCTGTATTTAACCATCCTTTCTCCACTCTATGTAGCCCCCCTGGACAGTAGTGGCAGTGAAATGCCTTGCTCGGAATGAAAGGCTTATAAAAAATATATATATCAGCAGGATTAAAGTTAATGGCTAATATATACATGGAATACTTTGAGAAAATGGCATTAGAATCTACATCACTAAAATAAACTCTATGACTGAGAGAGTAGATAACACCTTCTTACTCTGGCTACACCAGGAATAGATCCAGCTACTGCTGGATCATGTTAACTCAATAAGATCATCGATATCATTCACAATGAAGAGAGAAAAGAACAACAAACTTGCATTACTGGCTGTACTAATATCTCAAACAGAGCATGAGTTCAAGATAGCTATATACCACAATCCAACATTCACCAGACAATACCTCAACTTCAACTCCTACCACCCTGACAGTGTAAAGAAAAGGATTGTCTGCTGTCTACAACATCAAGTAAAAGTCTTAAGTGAACAAGAAATAGTCAGTATAAGCAGTCCCCTATAATGTAACAACTATTCTGGGTACATGACAGCAACTCCATCAGATTGGGATAGAAGGGTGCAAGAGGATAACAACATTCAGAAAACAGCCTCTATGTAAAAGTATTTTCAGAAAAAAGCAAACCTTCAAAAATGGCTCAATACTTTACAGATACTTCTTCCAGGAAAGACCTCCTATAGAGAAGAACACTATTAAGGACTGCATGTAAGTCATCCTATGCAGCTGTGGTAAGAAATACAAAGAAATCAGCTTAATGAGCCACATAACAAAACTCATCATCTGGATGCTGGTGAATAGTGTGTGCAGCATAAACAGGTCAGAGATAGGACAAGAACAGTATGGGTTCATCAAAGACACTGGAACAAGAAACATGATATTTATGAATGTTATCAAAAAGAGCAATACAAATGCTGAAGGATGTGTATCTGTGTTTTATAGACTATACAAAAGCAGTCAACAAAATATGCCACAAAGACTTGATAGAAATGCTCAGCAACCTCAACATATTTAAATAATCAAGAATCTATACTGGCAGCAAACAAACTCTATATGGACAGGAAATGAATTCGGCATATATACAAAAATAGAAAGGGTCATAAGATGTACCTTCTCTTCGGATCTATTCAACCTTTACAGCGAAACAATTTTGAGATAACTAGATGTCATGCGAGTATTTGTCACTGGTGGCCACAATCTTAACAATGTAAGATATGCAAATGACACAGTGCAGAGATGGAAAGGGAAATACAGGACCTCTTACAGAAGGTAGTAAGGGAAAGCAAGAAATGACTAAACAAACTACTAGAAAATGGATGGTGGAGTTAATGATTTAATTTGTTTCTACAAAGACATTTACAGATATAAAAGTTAATCTTATCTATTATTTGATTAAAGGAGTGATTCTTAATTGCCATGCTGCAGCACACTGCCATGTGATAGTCTTAAGTGCACCACAAAATATTGTCACAATATATGTGAGTGTGTGTGTGTATGCGTGGAAGTAGTAATGGTACAGCATTAGTATTTGAATAAATGAATAAGTATTAAACTTTATTTTTCAAATAACTCATTTCACTCTTCTTCAATTATGTTATTTTAAATACTTTCTTTTAATATTCATTAAAAAAAAAAATGAAAGTCAGCTTAACACACATCCGACGAAACATTGAAGAAACTGCAAAAAGAAAAATCACCAGGCACAGGTTTCACACTAAATAAGCTGCACACATATTAGAATATAAACATTGAAATAAAGTAAGTTCATTTTTGTGAGTGTTTTATTTCTTTTATCTATTATTGTATAATATTTATACATATATATATATATATATATGCTTTAAAAATTTTGCTAAGTGTGCTGCAATATTTTCAAGAGTGCTGTTGTTTAAAAACATTGAGAAACACTGAACTGGATTAAACAAAGCAACAAGGAAAAAAAATCTTTTATGTGCGTGTACCAATGGAAATTCTAAAGAATATTGTAATAAACAAAGGAAAACACTGGACAATTATTCTTATAAGAAATTTTATACATTAATAGAACATTCATTCAATTGTTTATTTGTAAAAAAAAACAATGAACCTTATTGTCAACTAGTTCAGAATTAACAATGTGACTCTTAAAAGTTTCTACATATTTTTTTATTATTCTTCAATAAAATATTTGCTGTGAGTCACTTTCATACTAAATTGTTCACTTTATCTTTATTTTTCAGTGAAGTATCTCCAGACATTCTTTTGACATAATAATTTAAAAACTACAAAAATAAAAAGTTTACCAAATGGTAAAAATATCACTGCACTTAAGATATCAATTAGAAAATCTAATTAATTATACAAAAAATCCTATTACATGCTTTAATGTCATATGGCACAAAATTTTTCATATAATGTGTTGTTGTTGTTGTTCTGCCATATGCTATGCCCCTTCAGGAGCTCTCCTCAACTTCCTATTTTTTGTAGTTCTTAGTAAGTTTTGTCTTTTTATTATCTCTCCCAATTCCTATTCAGTCATCCATTTACACATGTTCATTAAGTAGGTTAATCACTGCTTTTTCTCTATCCCTTCTGCATTCAATATGTTCTGTGAGTGTCAGATTCTGCAGGCCTTCTTTCCTCATTGTGTGCATTAGAAATTTTGATGGTCTGTTTCTGATTCTAAGTATGAACATGCATTTTGTTTACTTATAACTTCTTTGTTACTTACATGTTCAGTCTATGGGATTCTCAGCATAAATAGAACCATACCTCAATTGCCTCAAGTCTGTTCTTCATCTGTGAGAAGATTCTCCAACATTCATTGCCCTTGAAGCGGACTTATATTACATAAAATTTTAGCATTCTTTCCTTTGTTTCTAAAAAAATTTTCCTATTTTTCATATTAGCGCTATTTGATAAAGAAGGGGTTATTCAGATTTACACTAATAACTTAATATTTACATTCTCCTGCTCCCACTATCCTACTAATTTGATCTATAAATCCATCATTTGCAAAAAAGTGGAATTAACTCTACCCACTCCTTCAATGGACACAGGTATATATATATATAATTTTCTAGACATATTCTATTAAATATAAGAGACAATGAATGTCTATTATGTTTAATCATGAGCCGTTCTAAACGTCGTATTTTTGCTTTAATTTCAGTTGAAAATGAAGACAAAAATTCTCCAACATTTGGATAATTATTTATTGGTTTTCTTCTAAGCTTTCGGCTCACATGAGCCATCTTCAGAGAGGTAGTTTAAACTGAAATATTATAAAATCCACCATCACCGACGATTTTATTTTGTGTTGACATAAAACTCCGCTTGGCAACGGCAATAGTTACCAAAAATAATAAACGCAGTTCTTAAGTTTGCGATGCGGTTTTATGACGTCACACCGCGGGATAGTGCGAAATGACAACAAAACCATCTAGTCAAATGCAATGTAATATGTTATTTCCTGTTTTAAAGTTGATTTTATTGAGTGTTGGTTGTTTTGATTTGATGTACATGGCCTCCAATATCTGCAGGTTCCTCTTACTGTGTGTATGAGTAAGGATCACCGTATTGTTGACCAAAATCTGTCTGATATTACCTACATGTTTATGTTTTTCAGAGAAATGTTGTTTAATAGTACTCTGATCAGAAAGATGACATGTAAGTCTACGGGAGAGCGTGGTTGTGGTAAAACCAATATATGTACTAGGTTTTTGAGTAGTATCAGAGATGCAATCTCTGAATGGGCATGTAAATTGGTACACTACATTGGTTTTTTGTAAAGAATTTAGTTTAGTGCCTGTTGGGTTATTATAAACTATGAGGTCAATTGTTTTAAACTTTTTATAATATATAATAGTTTATAATAACCCAACAGGCACTAAACTAAATTCTTTACAAAAAACCAATGTAGTGTACCAATTTACATGCCCATTCAGAGATTGCATCTCTGATACTACTCAAAAACCTAGTACATATATTGGTTTTACCACAACCACGCTCTCCCGTAGACTTACATGTCATCTTTCTGATCAGAGTACTATTAAACAACATTTCTCTGAAAAACATAAACATGTAGGTAATATCAGACAGATTTTGGTCAACAATACGGTGATCCTTACTCATACACACAGTAAGAGGAACCTGCAGATATTGGAGGCCATGTACATCAAATCAAAACAACACTCAATAAAATCAACTTTAAAACAGGAAATAACATATTACATTGCATTTGACTAGATGGTTTTGTTGTCATTTCGCGCTATCCCGCAGTGTGACGTCATAAAACCGCATCGCAAACTTAAGAACTGCGTTTATTATTTTTGGTAACTATTGCCGTTGCCAAGCGGAGTTTTATGTCAACACAAAATAAAATCGTCGGTGATGGTGGATTTTATAATATTTCAGTTTAAACTACCTCTCTGAAGATGGCTCATGTGAGCCGAAAGCTTAGAAGAAAACCAATAAATAATTATCCAAATGTTGGAGAATTTTTGTCTTTATTTTCAACTGAAATTAAAGCAAAAATACGACGTTTAGAACGGCTCATGATTAAACATAATAGACATTCATTGTCTCTTATATTTAATAGAATATGTCAAGAAAATTACTTGCTGCCTCGATATACTAAATATATATAATTATAACAAAAGATTTTGTATATGAGTATGCATGTGTGTGTGTGTGTGTATATATATATATATATATATATATATATATATAAAAACTTATTTATAAATACCTATAGACTCCGAAACGGCTGAACCAATTTTCTTGAAAATTTACACAGTTGTACTATAAGCCTCTGCAAGTGTTCTTAGCTAGGTTTTGTGTCGAGGTACCCCCAATAAATATCGAAAATCGATAATTGAAAAAATTGGGTTATAGAGGGAGTGGTCCGATTTTAATCAAATTTGATACACTCATAGAAAAAGACATAAGAAACAACATTCAGAAGTTTTAAGGTTGCAGTTCTTACAATAGTGCAGAAAAATCAATAATATATATATATATAAGGTAAGATGTTTCAGTTCAGTGTGTGTCTGTTTATCTGCCTGTATGTCTGGATTTTTTTCAGCCCTTTTATTTTAGTTTTTGCTTCGGGTTTGGCTCTAAGTAGGTATAATTGTAGTTCTTATTCTCAGCCATGATACCATTTACTCAGAGGACTTATTTAGCCTTCAAAATTCAGTTTACGACGAAAAAAACTTTTTTGATATCGATACCAGGATTCAAAATTTGACTTACATCCATTCATTTTTCTTTCAGTCTACGGTTTCATTTTAACTGGAAACAACTATTGCTTTTTAGTCTTTCGTGCCAATGTCCAAAGAGTCTGAGCTCCAGGACCATGGATTAGTTTTAAAGCTTTCATTACACCTGAGCAACACAGAGCTATACTGCTAGTTTCTTTATATTTTCTAAACATATATTGTTAAATATAACAGACAGTGAATGTCTTTTATGTTTAATCATGAGCCATTCTAAACATTGTATTTTGGCTTTAATTTTAGGTGAAAATAAAGACAAAAATTATCCAACATTTGGATATTTTTTAATATTCTAGTTCTAAGCTTTCAGACAGATTACAGAGACGTTAACATAAAGACATCCACCATCAGTGATAATACTATCTTGTGTTGACATAAAACATTACTATGCAACAATAACAGTCACTGAATAGCAGATGCAGTTCGTAAATTTGTAATGTAGTTCTATGACATCACACCACGTAAGAGACCAAAATGTTAACAGAACCATATGAATAAATGCATTTGCCAGTTATCTGAAAGAATTCTTGTTGTTAAACTGAAAGAGAGGCCTCTCAATATAGGGGTTATGGTGGTATATGCACTAACAACACCAAATACAAAAGAAAACAAATCTTTCTTCTCTATGCTGAACAATGCCAAAGCTCAATACAAGTCACAAAAAATTTGAATTATCATAGATCTAAATATAAAAATCAGCAAAAAGAGCAAAGGTGAAACAGTTGACAATTTCAGACTAGGAAACCGAAATGATCATGGAGAGAAATAGGTTCAATGGTGCACAGTGAATGACCAAGCAATAACCAAATCCTGGTTCCAAGAACACTCCAGAGGATTATAAAAATGGAGAAGCCCAGGAGGAGAAAAAAAAATTGAAAAACTAAATTGGATACATTACTATCAACAAGAGAGCACAGTTTTTCACTGTAAAACCTATCCAAGTGCTGACTGCGGAAGCAACCACCTCCCGTTATATGCAAATTAAGGATGAAACTTCAGAGATTGAAGAAGCCTAATGCAGCACCTAGACTGCAATACAACAGACTTGTGAATGACCCAAATCTACAGGAAAAATATACAAGCAGCATGAAAAAAACAATATAAAGGATAAATTAGATATGGAAACTTGAACTGGGATGTACTAAGAGAAGCTCTACTGACATCAGAAAAACGACTGATTTGAATATAGGGAAAAATGAGTGAATCACCTAGGAAATTCTTGACATGATGCAAAAGAAAAAGGAATGCCATGACATGAAACAAAATACAGGAAGCTACACAAGGAAATAAGGAGCAAATGCAGACAGGCAAAAGAAGAATAGCTCAATAACAAATGTGCAAAAATAGAGAGACTGAGCATGACAAAAAACAGATATGCATAAAAAAATAAAAGAACTAACAGAACAAAAGACATGCTCAGTTACAGGATGTATAAAAGCAAAGAATGAAACAGTCATATTAGAAAGAAAAAATACTTTAGTGATGGGACGAATATATCGGAAATCACTTTCATAACAAGAAAGAGAGCAAACAGCAATACACAGAAATACTGATGGACCAGAAATTTTAAAAATGGAAGTGAAAGCCGCACTGGCCAAATTGAATCAGAACAAAGCAGCATGACCAGATGGTATTGTAACAGAGATGCTGACATCCTTTGATGATTTTGGCATAGATCCAAGAACAAACAACAATCCATGAAATGGTAGCTCTTGGATTCTCCATGGACAAAGAAATTCAAGATACAAAAGTCTACAGGAAAAGACATAGCCATGGTTTCAGAGAATAAGAAAGATATCTTGATGATTGACTATCTTCAGAAGGGTTTAATAGTTAAGAAAGGATACTACCTTCACTTGCTTTAAAGGTGATTGAAAAAAACAAACAACAGACAGAGCTGTGAGGAAATATGCTCTCATTTTTCAGGATAATGCATCTACTCACAGAGCTATCAAGATGGGTGTTTTGAAGAATTTGAGTTTGAATGCATAGACTATACTTCAACTTAGCAGATCTTACTCCATCTGATTATCTCCTGATATCAAACTTTAAAAGGAGTTTAAAAACCAAGAAATGTTTGAATGATTTAGAGATGATAGCAGTAAGAGTAGTATTTCATTGACAAAACATCAGAATTTTTTTTTTTTTTTGAAGAAATAAAAAAAATGCAAAATGATGTGCCAAGAGTCTTGAATAGCAAGGTTAATATATGGAATAATATGTACATTTCATAGATTTAGGTCATTCCTTTCTTGGTTAGGTCAAAATTCTTTCATCAGCCCCCACTTCATAAAAGACAAATGAAACACTCTGCATTAGTGGTTTAATATATAACAAACTTCTGACTCAATGAAAAGAACTCAACATACAACTTCTGTATATACAATGAAAATATATGATCATGAAAATGTTCATGCAATAGTTCTGTCATGTTTTATGGCCTACATTTACAGTTCAGCTAAACCTGAAATACTTTTATAATAAACTTTCAATTCAGTAATTTGTGCACACCATTTCTTTATCCCATTTTATTCACAAGAATATAAAATTTTATTCAAAAGGACATAAAAAACAAAGATGATTTATGCTCTAACAAGACCTAACTGTAATAAGTTATCAAATGAAATCTAAAATATGTCATTAATTTTTTTTTGACGTTGAAAGTGTTGCTATTTTTGAAATTATAGTCTATCAAGCTGTATTCAGATTTGATTCAACAGAGAAGAATATCTTCTTACCAATTTATTTCATGTTACTGTTGCTGAGCTTAAATATTTATACATTAGAGTATAATAAAATGCTGCTATTTTTTAAAGGATGGTATATGAAAAGATAAGATAGAAAACAATTAGTCCATAGCTTAAAAGTAAATGTAAAAATATTGAAAGTCTGCTTTCAAAATAGAGCATCATTTTTATATTACAAAGTTAAATGTGTTGTATATGTATCTTCTTTTACCAACCACTTAGCTCTGTTTTATATAAATATGTCCAAATGGTGAAAATATGAATGTCTCAAAATGACTTTAAATTGCAAATTTAAATACAATGCAAAGTTCTGATTACATGTGACTGTCTACTTGGGAATACTGCCAACTGAAACACTAGTTTTGTAGGCACACAATATAACTATCACTTTGAAAATGTTTCATAACAGACAATCATTATTTCCAAACTCATCTATGCTATAATTGCTATAATTACAATGTGGATGTATCTCTTTGTTTACCTAATCAGCTGCCCAATGTTCAAAAGGAGCAACTATTTTTTTTTTTTATGATTATCATACTGTCATGACTCAGATATTGTATTACTCATCACTTTATCACTACAGGATGTCTCAAGTTTACCACAACACAACCTGAATCAAGTTTGTTTTCCTTTCTGTCTCTCTGTCTCTGTCTCTTATCATCTTTCAGAGTAAACAGCTCATTTTGTCAATACACCTATTTACACAAGTCAGAGGAACAGGAATATATAACTGCCAGGTTATGAAATCATTGGATTTTTAAAAACTTTTATGCAAATATAAGCAGATTAGTTCTGTGGCTGAGGTAGTAAAGATGTTGTTAAATCAATTCCATAATTTCACTTTTTTGAACATGTATGCTTTTGCTGATAGACTTAATATAAGAGTCAGATTTTCTTCCACCTGTTCACACAGAAATTTTACTCATAAATTTTCAAGAGAGAAACATTTTCATCATTCATGAAGCTCAATTGAATTCCAGTGTTCTCTAAAACAGATTTTACATCATCACTTAATTATTGCAAAACAGCCAAATATTAATACTGTTGTTGATAAGTTTATAAAGACATTGGTTGTTTAATGTTAGATATATCATCTTATATATAAAAATATACCTGATTGTAATTTTTCAAATATGGTGCAAGCACAATTATTACCTAAACTATATATTTTCTTCTAATTTTCAACTATTCATGATGTCTTCAAATAATCTATATTAAACACAGTTTGCAAATAAGGTAAATCTTTTATTAGAAAAGCAGACATGCTAAAAGGATATTCATAAGGAAAAAATTCATAATACAAAATATATATTACCATAAATTGGTAATACTGAAATACAATGATTAAAAAAGCTAAACCAGTTTATTGGTTCTCTTTCATCAGAGCAACAACCAAGGACAAACAAATATGCAACTCCAGACTAATGTTATATGCAAACAAAAAATATAACATTGAAGGCTAATTACTTCTAAGTCCACCAACCACTTATTCTACTTAAGAGAGAGGGTTGGTTGAACTTAATGTACAATGATTCTAAAACCTTCAAGTGATAATCAGTATTAGCCTTACTCAGCACAAAAACAATACATGGACTGGCAGAAAAATAACAACTTTTTATACTAAATGAAATTTGTTTGGCAAATCTCATACTCCCCTCACCAATCCGCAGTATGTACAAATTGATGAGAGATTTCAGTCTAGGCCTACAAAATTGTCACATTTGTTCTCTAATGCTGGACTCCACAATATCCAAAGGGTAAACATTCTTACTCAGGACCTTCCTAATAAATTCAATTTCTTGCTTTATAGAAATTGTGTGTGTGTGTGTGTGTGTGTGTGTGTGTGTATGCACGCATGAATGTACAAACATACACACACAGTGAAGGAATTGTTTTTCAGCAATTATTTTTATATTGTTTTCAAAACAGCCAGGAATATGTACCTTTATAAAAACGCACACCTATATATAAAATACCACCTTTTGTTCTACTATAAAAAAAAGGACATTTTCAGTATGCAATCTGAGAGATTTTTCATACATACAAAATACCCTAGTCTCAACCTCTAAACATCAGCTAGTTTCATAATAATTCATTGAAATAAATATAACACACTATGACTATCTACTTTAAATGAATCTAGCATTTCAGTGATAAACAATACAATATACAACAATGTGTAAAGAGGAATGATGTAAATCAGGAAAATAATAAAACAGGTA
This sequence comes from Ascarosepion bandense, assembly GCA_037127315.1. NCBI lineage: Eukaryota > Metazoa > Mollusca > Cephalopoda > Sepiida > Sepiidae > Ascarosepion > Ascarosepion bandense. The sequence goes on from JBBBDQ010000479.1 coordinate 2,049,959, forward strand.
TTACCAAGTATCCTTGCGAATAAGTGACAATTATGCATACAGATAGAACCAGTTTCCTTCTAACCATTAACGTAAGATCTGATCAACTGAGAGACCACTTGAAAATATTTTGTGCAGTTAGCAAAATATATCTCATAACTTGTATAAAAAAATGTTTGTCTTTAACTCATTACAAAGTATTATGAAGCTAGAGACCAAAATGAGTTTTGTAGAATTTCTCTATAAAAACTCATAAAAATGACTCAATATTTTTATGTTTTAGGTGTTTATTATATGTGATTATAAGGAGTTAAGACATAATTTTCTGAAATATTTAAAACCTGAACAGATATTATGAAACTGATTTCTAAACAAAGTAAATGAGTAATGATTGTAAAAAAATAAAAATATAATAATAACTGATGTATTTGTCTATACTTCTAAGATGATGTAGGTTTTAAATTATTTTCATTGTTTGAACTTTTGTCCTCATCTTAATTGCCATATTCATGACATTTTTGCAGTTGTACACTCCAGCCTTCTTCAGGTGTTTCAAATTTGGAATTTCCTTAAGAACATATGGCACCATAGATAAAAGCATTGGTTAGATCCAGGAACCTGACCTGACCCAAAAGGTTGTGTGTTTAACACCTGGCTACAACTATGATGTACGAATAACTTAGAGAGTTGAGTTAAAGGGAGATAACTAAGACGTCTGGAAGTTGCATGTTTCATAAAATGAGAATAATATACACTAGTGATTGAAATAAAAGGTTCGGTTTGAAACTCCAATCACCTGAAGAAGGCTAGAGTATACTGTTGTGAATATGGCAATAAAGATGAGGACAACAGTCCAAACAATGGAGATAATGTAATTGATGTATTATCAAATAAAAACACATTTCAAAAATCGAATGACAATGAAATACAAGTAGACTTAGCTGAGTAAAATGTAACAACAGATGTATTTCTAAGCATGGTCAGAGGGTCTTGAACCAATTTTAAATACTTAAAAAGTAGGTTTAAAAGTCATCAGAGCTATCAAATATTGAGCTATTAACAGAACAATTTAACATATTCTATTATATAGCAAGTAATAATTCATAAGTTTTGTGACAATTTGTGAAAATGTTATGATCATCAACTATGTTGACTAACAAGTGCAATCAGAAAATAAGATGCACAAGCAAGTTATAAAAAGACCAACAAATAACAGTTACTATTGTATAGAACATACTGACAAGGTTAGTGCAACCAAATGACCACTCAGGCAATTGTTATGTGGAACAATTACGCTGTCTTTTTAAATTTACAGTTAACATGTGATAAACGTAACACCAAGAGCATCATGTGACTATCACACCTACTTATGAAGCTCAAGTATTTTTACTTCAAAATATTCTTACTTCCTGTGGTTGCTATTCATGCCACAACCTACACAGTGAACTGATGAAATATAAATGAGTAAAATCAATCCCCCACCCCTGCCCAAAAAAAACTGTGTTAAGTATATTGCTTTCAGCATGAATGCAAGCATTTTGAAACAACTGAACTAATTTTGAAGCAACTTTAATTAAAAGAATTTCTGGAATCTTTACAATTGAAAATTATAAGCTGTTTTAATACCTTCAATTTGTTTGAAATGTTAAATGCTTATTTTGATCATTACAATAATGACAATTTTTTAATCAATAGCATCCTCAGCAAGGCACTAAAGCCACTAAAATGCAAGAGGTTGCAGTGTGTGGAAAAATTAGGAACAGAAACATTAATAGTGAACAGAAAAAGAAAAAAGAGTAATCAGGAGGACAGTAGATAATGATTGACATTACATTTAAATTTTTGCAGATTAAAGTTGGCTGGAAAACATGGAGTCGGAAGGGAGTTTCACAAGTGTAAGTTGATGAGATCTCAATGCCAGTCTAGTACTGTGCTTTAATTCATAAAGTCTTGATACCAAAGTGAAGAGCTCATCCAAAGAATTACCATGAAAGTATTTATAAAAAGGCAGAGGGAGTCAGCTTTGCAGCAGTGGGTAAGTGACTAAAGCCAAGTCGCTAGATCAGGACCAATAATATTGTGGATTCTTCTTTATATCTTATCAAGAATCTCAAGGTAAACAGCAGGAACACCACACCATATGTGGCAGCAATATCCTAAGCATGGACGAATGGTAGACATATAGATATGTAAGATAGATTCCCAATAGAAAAATTGTCTCACACAACACAGTGAACCACCTTTCTTAGCAGCTGACCTAGCAATGGATTCAATATAGTCTTTCCACTTCATGTCAGCTGAGAACATTAGCCAAAGAAGACACAACAAGTCACTTTCCTCAAGGTTAGCAATAGCTATGCTAATGGAAGACATTGTGGGGTCTCTCAGGTTTTATTTAATATTGTCTATATCCAAGACCATTTTCTATCTATGTGCACAGTAACATCACTTAATTTAATGATGATTATATTAAATTATTTTGTATGGTCTTATTTATATATTCTCTAAACTAGTCATGGGCAATCTGTGATCTGATGGTCTCATGCAGATCATTTGGTTTTCTGAATGGCACACCTAATTTCTTAAAGAAAATTGTTATTAAAATTTTATATTTTGTCTCATTCTCACTTGTTCACTCACACACTCTCTTGTAAATAATGAAATACATAAACAATAATTATGTACAGTTTCTTAGATTTTGTAAAATTTCATGGAAGGTAACATTTTCATCATTTTAAACCAGTAAATCTGTCTCTTCCCTCCAGTTATGGGTTAAATAATGACAGATTGAGTTCTATAACCTTGGCTGGCAACCAGTCTACTGCAGAAAGCAATGACAACCTACTGTGGGATAATATTCTACCCAGTCAGTCATGTCTCTTTCGAGACGTGATCATCCAAAGTGTGTATCACATATGGCACTTAACTGACTGACTTATTCACAATTTTTTTTTTTTTGAAAATCCCAGCAAAAAATATATTTTGAGATTTTTCATTTTTTAAGATTCATTTTAAGTCTTAGGTATCAAAATTTTTGTGGTGGTCCTTATATATGTCAGATTGATAGAGAGTGACAGAAAATGAGATGTTAGAGAAAAGAAAAAGACAATAAAAGAATAGGATTAGTTCTTTGAAAATTAAAAAACTACAAAAACTACTACTTAATTACACTGGTTCACTTATAAAAAATATGGAAAAACTTTTGTAGATTTATATTAATTAAACTTTCCTCAAGAAGTATTGTCAGAATCAAAAATGTTGATTATTTTTTTAATATCATTTTAGAAGGTAGGTTCTGTTCATATGGATAGAGTTTAAAATCAATCCCTGAATTTTAATAGAGTTTTAAAAAAAGTTTTAAAAATTCAAAAAATTAAGAAGCAAAAATATATAGATATCAATGATGTAAGCACGGTTTCAAACTTGACATTTGTAAATAACAACTAGGGTCAATAGTTCTGTAAAAATGTTAATTGATTTTACACTCTGTCAGTATTATGAATAGGATCCCACCATCTAAATTGATAAAATATTAATATTTTGCTATGGTGACAAATACCATAGCTTAAGGAAGGTCTAATAAATTCTAGTCTACAAAAATTATTCACTGAAAAAAAATTTCCATTTTTTTTTTGTTTAATAAATTTTTACTTTTTAAAAATTATATGTGTGTGTGTAAATATAGTAACCAAAATATTATTTGAAGCTTTTTAATTCTCATTAAACTTTCATTTGTTTCATATCAAATAAGACAATAAATTTTTTTTAAATATTGACACTTATAATAAAAAGAATACAGTGTCTTGCTTAATACACTACTACACTTTCTTTTTCAGGTGGCGATCAAAGTATATTTATATTTGTTATTTTTAGTTCAGTTATGTGTTGAATAACATTTAAATATCAATTTCAAAGTCTTCTCAAAATTTTGATTGAAAGTTTATCCACACAATAATAATAAAAGTAAATTTTCTTTTAGTCCCATCATTATTGCTTGAGTAAAAATTTATGCATTAAATTATCATTTATAATTTAAAAGGGGTATTACTTTATGATTAACCCTGCCTTAGATGGAATGTTTTGTTACCCCAATATTTTTAAAGTATTCATAATTTCTAGTTAACAACTTGTTTCTTTTGGTTCCTCCAACTACACTCCTAACTTAGTGAGGGTGTGTAGCATGTGGTGTGGCACAGTTGTGGGGCAGTTGTCATGGGAGGCAGATACAAGGGGATTATCCATTTCCAGAAATTCAAAGTGACTATCATAGGATTAAATCTAGCCTCAGAAATGTGAACTCATTATTTACCATCATGCATAAAATTAAAAAAATACTCTTATTTATGATGATATCACTCTTTATCTAACTGCTTTATTTTTTAATGTATTATATATATGGATACACACACACACACAGAAAAAAAACAGACATATTGAAAATTTGATATGGAATAAAATTGACATACTAAGGTTAATAGGCAATTGCCTTTTAGCATCATAAGAAATAAGATTATTTTCTGAGCTTTATGGTATATTGAAAGATATCAAGTTTTTTTCCTAATATCAGAATGAAATATGCAATACTGATAGTTATTCTATGAATGGGTCTGATGTTATTCATTCAGGCAGTTAAGTGCCATACGTGATACACGCTTGGGCGATCATGTCTCAAAAGAGACATTACTGACTGGGCAGAAGATTATCCCGCAGTAGGTTGCCATTGCTTTCTGCGGTAGACTGGTTGCCGACCCAGGCTATAGAAACCAATCTGTCCTGTTATTTAACCCATAACTGGAAGGAATAGACGGATTAATACCTTTCCCAAGGGTATTTGCCCGTAAGGGAATGCAATGAATTCAGCAGGAATTCGAACTCGGCTCCCCAATTTCTCGTTCCGTGTTGATATCCAATGCACCACAACACCTTTCTTAAATCATTTTTTGGCCCAACAAAGCAATAAAGCCACTAAGATGCAAGGGGTTAGTGGGTGTAAAAGAATCTAAGAAAAATAAAAACATTATTGAGCAGAGAGAATAATAGAAGATAATGATTGACGTTACATTTAATTTTTTTAAGGAAGTTGGCTGGAAAACAATAACCTGAAAGAGAGATCCACATGTGAGAAGTTTCAGAGAAGAAACCCTTAGCATATAATTTATGGTTACCTCTAGCTATTTCAACAATAAAATGATGATACCTAGCTGCCAATCTAGTACTGCACTTAAATTCATAAAGATCAGGTATCAAAGAGGAAAGTTACATTATGGTGGTGGTAAAATGACTGGTGAGATGCCAGGTCACTACTGACAATATTGCAGATTCTTCTTTTTATCAAGAATCTCTAAATATATAGCAGAAGTTTCAGATCTGATGTGAAAGCAATATTCAATGCATGGATGAATAGCAGACTTATAAAGTACTAATTGGAACATCAGGCAAATATACTCTGGATGAGTCAAGAGTAGAATTGTAAGAATTTACAAGCAAAACTTTCTGATTTATCAGTAGAAGATGGTAACACCTCAGACTGAGAGGAGGGATAACACTATTACAAAGCCACTAGTACTCATGAAAACCAAATATGCTAAAGGCTATATGATAACCTCCTCTTTGAGGATATTTTTACAATTATTATTGACTATAACTAATACATTGCTAAAGGCAGAAAAAGTAATTTCTATGGGCTATAGCAGCTGAACAGGCACGTGTGTATCAAACAGAAGATTGTGGGTTTACCTAGTATTTCCAAGACAAAAAACATCGATACCAGTTTTTACCAAAGAAATCGCTGTGGCACAATTCTCAATGGGAAAGTTAAAAATTTCACTCAAATAGGTGTTTAAGAAAATCATGATAAAAAAAACAATCAGTACACTGGTAACAAAAAAAGAAGACTTGTGAATAAGAGATTCACATCAAATAAATGAGTCAAAAGAAATATCAACAGCGTGATCTAAATTACCAAGAGAAGAGTGTTGCGATAATTAGAATGATTACGCCACTTGACTTGATGAGCATTAAAATCATCAGGCACAAAGATGTTTACAGAGCCATTTCTACACTGTAATATACTTTGTCTAATATGTTACTGTTCTGAGAAGAGCAATAAAGGGAAAAAAAAGATAGCTAACAGAGTTCACTAAAGAAATCTGAAAGCACATAAAAGAATCATCTGGAGACTCAAGAGACAATTCCTTTGTCATTGGAAGACATTTCCAGATATAAACATCAAAGCCATGCATATTTATCATAGAATGTTTCCAACAAAGGGAAAATAGTGTGAAGCAGAAAATTCATTCAAAGTAATAGAAGAGTTTAAATTAGTTTTACAAAGTGCTAATATATCTAGAGAATGTTTCAAGAGAAAAGATACTATATTCCAGAAATTGGTAAGAATACCACAAATATTGAGGAAAAAGCTTGAGAGGTAGGAAGTATTTTTTGTTTTCACCAGTTTATCTTTTTCTTTTAATTGTAACTGTCATGAGAAGACTATCTTAATTTTTAAATCCAAAATAATTATCACTGTCCATCATCTATGACAATAAAAACCAGACAGATCGTGGCTAAGACTAAAGCATAATGTGGCTTTAGGATTGCCTGCTGGGAGTACATGCAGGAACATCTATCCATACATAACACTACAAATATCCCAATATTATGCAGCTGATGACCAGAGCACACCCTTTAAGTGTTACCACAGAGTTTGGGCTTCTTACAACTAGTCAGGATGCAGTGACCAGAAAACCTGATACCCTCAAAATGAAAATTCAAAGCCACTTATCTGTCAGATCACCAAAAAGCTAAGACAGTTAAACCATTAAGGCCATGGGAGAAAGGAATTGGTAAACCACAACCTAAACAGGAATCAAGGGATAAACATCTACTCCTGTTCAATAAACATGGAAGGATTACAGGTCAGGCAATAGGCAAACATAACTACTCCTATTAACTTGTTCACATCAGTGGAGGTTGGGTGCATTTATCAAGACACTAAGACTAGGAAGGTTACCAAACAAGGCTGTAGACCCCTTCCAGGTCAAGATGGAAGTACTAGATTATTAAAACCTCTCTGAATGTTACCCCAAGAGTTGAAATCTAAGAAAAATTAACATAAAAGTAGATCACTTGAATTTAAGTACAAAATTCAAGTTTACAGTTTTAATTTTGTTTTAGTCAAGGAAACAAATAATGAGAAAATTAAGGAATTTAACATTGTGAAATTGAATTGAATTTCAAGTTTTTTATGTGTTATTATGAACAAGGAAATAATTTTCACTACTAATTGTATATATGTAATGTCATAAAATGCTAAAACTAATTACTGAAATTTTGATTTAAAAAACAAAAATATTCAGCCTTTTACTTCTCAAGGCCATTAGAGATTTTGAACAGATTCTTGAATATGTCGAACAAATTGACAATATTTCTTACAAAGTTAAATGTAGTTTAAAATCAAGTTATACCACTAAATAATATCACTGATATAATAATGCATATGGCTCACAGGTCTTCATACAAGCATACTTTCATTAAATAAGTCCTTTTTGCTCTAGGTATCTTTTACAGACTTTTTGTTGAGATGTTGTTCATGAAATTGGCATAACATGCTCTCATTTTCAAAATAAACCAATTAACCTAGAACAAATCCATAAAAAATAATTGAGTTACACAGGTGGTAGATGTAGTAGGTGGAATTTAAACAAAAATCTTCTTTTATTGAATATTATGAATAATAGGTCAACAAAATCTCAATGGACAGAGTTCAATGATTGAGCATAAAATTATAGTAACAAACTGTGAAACCCCATATAATTTTTTAAAAATGAACCAATCAAGACTTTTTAGCTATACACATGGCAACCTGAATATTTAATGTAATCCAAAGTAATAACTAGGAATTAAAAAAAAATTATCTAAATGATAAAATTGCAATTTGTCTTAGGTAATATAAAAAGTGTTTTAAATTAATTCTAGGTAAGATTATCCTTTTCGTGTATACTAACATACATCTCTATTTTTTGTTTGTGTAGACATCTGAAAATCAATATTTAACTTTTTCAGTAATTGTTTTTCCACATTTGATATTTAAAAATAAACAAATTTATATAGGCATCTCTTTAAAAAGAAAAAAAATGTGATAGCGATGTTAAAAAAATGGAAAATCTTTCTGGAAGCTTTAATTTTAGTTTTAATTCCAAATTAAATGTATTATTCTCAGTAAGCAAAATACTTTGGTGTATTTTAAATTAAATTTAAGTTGATTTAAATATTTTTTTTCTCCTTATCAGTAGAATTGATAAATTTGTCTATATTGACAAACATGTCAACACAAATTAATTCCCTTTATTAAAAGTTTTTTAAAAATAAAATATACTTTATTGAAATGATTCTTGATGAAAATTAGCTGATTTAAAGTTTAATTAATCTAAATTGAAACAAATATCAGTTACTTTTAATTTAAAATATCACAGAAAAGCATTATTTAAGCAAGGTGTGTGTGCGTTTTTCAGACGACATGCTTTTAAAGAACCACTGGGTTGTTAAAAAATTATATAAAAAAATAAAAAAACAAGTGGAACTGAAAAATTACTCAATGAATACAAGTGAACACATTCTTCTATGTAATTTTTTTAACTACCCAATAATCTTTAAAATATTTTAAACAATATAGCATTTTATTCAATTTTAGGTACTTTGGCTTTATGATCTTACTTTATTGGGGGTTTTTTTTCTTTGGCTTTATGATCTTACTTATTGGGGTTTTTTTATCCTTTCACTACAAGCAAGGTAATAAAGCCACTAAGTCTCAAAGGGTTACTGAATGTGAGAGAATATAAGAAAAATAAAGTGCTATTAAAGAGAGAGAACAATAAAAGAACAGAAATTAAGAAAAGAAAAGATAATGATTGACAATGAAAATAAAAAGCAAGAAACTAGAAGAAACTTCCACAAGATGTGAAAGAGAAGAAACTCTTAGCATAGAACTTACAGCTACGTCTAGCCATTTCAACTTTAAAATGATGAAACCTAGCCATAAATTGATAAAATCTAGCTACCATATAGAAAAGTTCATCAGAACAATTACCATGAAAAGATTTATAAAAAAACTAGCAGTATAGCCTGGCGTTGCTCAGGTGTAATGAAAGCTTTAAAACTAATCCATGGTCCTGGAGTTCAGACTCAGTGTAAAGAATATTTGAGTGAAGCTTGGTGAGAATCGGATAAAAATTGTGGATTTGTGTAAAGGACATACAGACAGATAAACAGACACACACTCAAACATCTTGCCTTTTATATATATATAGATATTGTTGATTTTCTGCACTATTTTAAGAACTGCAACCTTGAAACTTCTGAATATTGTTTCTTATGTCTTTGTCTATGAGTGTATCAAATGTGATTAAAATCCAACCACTCCTTCTATAACTCGATTCTTTCGATTATCAATTTTCGATAATTATCAGGGATACCTCGACACAAAACCTAGCTAAAAACACTCGCAGATGCTTATAGTACAACTGTGTAAATTTTCAAGAAAATCGGTTCAGCCGTTTCAGAGTCTATAGGTAACAGATACACACACACACACAGACAAAGTTCCATTTATAAATAAGTTTAGATAAAGGCACAGGGAAGCTATGTTATGACAGTGGGAAAGTGACCAAGGCTGAGATGTCAAGTTAGGATTATTACAGAATCATTACAGAGTCCATTAGATTTTATCAAGTTATTCTTGGAGCACCAGACCATATGTGGCAGCAGTATTTAAAGTATGGACAAATAGTAGACTTATAAATGTGTAAAATAGATTCCCGAAAAAAAAAAAAAAAAAAAAATAGCAAATTACATTGAATCAACATTCCTAGCAGCAGATCAAGCAATTGATTCAAGATAATTTTATCCTTTCAGCAGAAATCTTTGGTGCAAAAAGTCATTCTCCTAAAGGTTAGTATCAGCCATTACGATAGAAGGCAAAAATGGTTTTCTCAAATGATTAAAAGAAATCAATTAAAATTTATTGCAGGTAACTTTTCTAATAATATAGACGTCTATAGATGACATTTATAAAAATTAACACATTCATGCAAACACACAAAATTATTGTTGAAATACTGGGGATGGTTTAATTGTAGTGAATTTTTCCTTTTATGATTGTTAAATACATTTTTAATTTAACATTATCACTTGGCCACTACAAATAAATACAGGATTTTGTTTTTAAATTTAAAGTCTTTAAATTATTTTAATTAAAATTCTTAAAAATGAAAACAATTCTTGTAAAAATTTATTATTGATCAACTTTTTTTTTCTTAAGTGTCCATAAATATATTTTATTCCTAAAAACAATTAAAAGCTTTTCTAAGAATGTCTTAATTTTAGTGATTTTTTTTATTTTACAATTCAGGGCAGATTTTCTGTAACTGGGGTTTTTATTTGACTAGAAAGATTTAATGATTTAAATTCCCTGAGGACTTATCCTTATAACACATTAAGCAATAAAAAGAAAAATCTCTTTAAATTTCATAAAAATTAAATGAGTGGAGATAACAGACATAAAAAAGGTTTTACAAAGAGTTTCTAAAAAGAGAAACATTTCAAAAATAGATTCATTCATTTCTAAATAAGTCCTGAAAATTTCATTAAAATCCAACAATTAACTGATTTTTGTAAGAATTTCCAAATCAATATTTTTCACTGCAAAAAGATACTCAAATCAAAGTTAAGGTCCCACAGAACCAAAAAAAATATTTCTAAGCATATTTTCTATAATCCTTTGACCTTTTCTCTTCATTATGCAAAGATTTTGATGATAAAATTTTACTTTTATTATGTTTTGGGCATTTTATTTTTATCATGTATCCCCTTTTTTGTAGCACATTTTGAAGGCACATACATTTATATTGTAAAAAAAATTAGTAATATCAAAAAAATAATAATAAATAATTAGTTAAAAAATGTGAGTAAATAAATGTTAAATAGTCCAAGTTTATTTTGCACTTACTTTTGGAAGAAGCTTCTTATTTCTAAGAAAGCCAGACAATTTATTAAAAATTGTTTCATCTTGTGCGTAATTTTTTTTCTTTTTATTGAGAATTGCCTATGAAACAGACTACCAGAAATAACTGTCATGATGGACTGTTGGGGATTCATTTTTTTTTTTTTTTCAAATTCAGAAAAAAAATATATTACCCCCATAATTTTTGTCCACTGAATTTGAGTGGGGTTCCGACCTCATAAAATTTCAGATTAAAGCTTGTTTGATATCCCAATGATATTTAAGATGGTAAGCACAAGGTAGATTTTAAGGGATTCATTAGAATAGATGTTGTGTAACAGAAATGGGGCAAGGCTGGCTGTAGGTAGAAAGGTTTTAGGCTTTCTTATGTGCGTTGTGGTACAGTGGATATCGGCTCGGAACGAGAAACCGGGGAGCCGAGTTCGAATTCCAGCTGAATCCATTGTATATTCAGTTACGCGCAAATACCCTTGGGAAAGGTATTAATCCGTCTCTTCCTTCCAGTTATGGGTTAAAAATAACAGGACAGATTGGGTTCTATAGCCTTGGTCGGCAACCAGTCTACCGCAGAAAGCAATGGCAACCTACTGCGGGATAATCTTCTGCCCAGTCAGTCATGTCTCGAAAGAGACATGATCGCCCAAGCGTGTATCACGTATGGCACTTAACTGACTGACTGTATAAAAAGTCGCCAGCAGAGCAAAGGACAGAAAGATTTTGGCTTCTTAAAAACTATTCCGATGAAAGACATTTATTTCACAATAATACGAAATAAGTTTTTTTAACAAACAAGAACTTAAATCATGTAACTGATTGAACAAAAAATAGAGTGAAACACGTTTCCCGACCATAAGATCGATACTCTCCCTACACGTGTGATTCAGATTATGACGTTTTTAAATTAATCAATTGTTCATACTTCAATCAATCATAAATTGACAAGGGTAAGAACATTTTTTAGTCTACTCTAAAAATAATAATAAAAATTTTATTATTGTTTTTATAATCATATTTTATTCTTTTAAGATTAGGAAGGGATAATTTTTGTTTCCACGGTTCTACTTTTAAAAACTAAAAAAATACTATTTGATTTATTTATTTGATTTGACTTGAGCCTTGACAAACAAAAGAAAACTTTTTGCATCGATTTTTCTGTTGAATTTTGTTTGATTAAAATTATTTGGATTATTATTTTTAATTTTGAAAAAAAAAGAGAAACTTGATAAAGTTGAAAAGTAAAAAGACGAAGATTAATTTTTGTCTTTAACTCAAATCTTTTTTACAAATAATGTGCTAACGAGTCACTGTACACAGTGTAAAAGAGTTACCCATATGATTTAGTTTCTTTCTTTTTCGAGGGGAGGAGGTCAAAACAAAACTATTAAAGTCTGGACATTCTTTCTCAATAAATAGCTAAAAAAATATACTACATAAATTAAATTGCGCATTTTATTGGTTATGATTTTTTACAAGTTTTACAAGTATTCTTTAATTTAAGAATGTGAAATTTGAATGTGTATTTGGGAGAGCGAAAGGTGCCTTCCAAAAGTAAATAACAAGAAAATTTCGTTAGAAACAAAGAAAGGCGTATTGAACTATTTATCAGCCCTCCTATGCGGTCGTGAAATGCTAGAGACAATTTCCTCATGAAGAAGAAACTTGATAAAGCAACAACAGAAATGTGGTTATACGGAAAGATGCTGAGAATACCATGGACCAAACATGTGAGCAATGACAAAGTTTTAGACAGAGAAAATGGAAACAAAAACGACACTTAACATCAGGGTCAGTTGAAATTTTTAGGAATGAGAAAAGAGCGCTTGGAAAATTTTATACTCACGGGACAGAATGAAGCCAAGAAGAAGAAGGATTAAAGAAAAAAACGCATAACCTACCTAGCGAGCTTGAGTAAAAGAAAAGTAAATGGGTGGTGGAACAGAGTTTAAGAGAGATAACAAAGAGTAAAAAGTAAAATCTCACTGTCAATGTAAAAACAAAATTTATTGAGTTACAAAACAAAGCACAGGAAATTGTGGAGAGACATGATTGTCAACGTACCAGGAACACGGCACATAGAAAAAATTTCATCTTTTTCACCACTATTTCTTTTACATGCTTAATAGTTTTTTTAGTTCTAATTTTACTTTAAGTAAACAAGACAAACTGTAACTAACAAGAATCCAGTTAACGTCGGAAAGAAAAGGAAAGTTACAGAAATAAAAAGTGAAGAAAAGTCTACAAAGAACAGGAAAGAAAAATATGTTATATATTACATTAAATCGTTAGAATAAAAGAAAACTTGGAAGGTTGATTATCATTATTGCAGTGTTGTCTACATTTTCATTGGAAAGTAACTTTAAAATTCCCCAAGACAAGCTGTCGTCCAGTACTTTTTTTAAGTTAACCGAAAAAGTCATATGATCGAAAACTTTAGTTTCCTGCTCTCATTTTTTTTATAAACATTAAAAGTGAAACAATAAATAAGTAGTATTCTAAAACATCAGTTTTAAATTTCCATGAAAAAAGAATCAGTGTTGTCATTTTTCTTCGGCCTTTTTCTCATAAAATAAATTTTTAAAAAGTTATTATAACATTTTTCATTTAACAATTAGAAGCGTTAAAACTTCAGATTTCATTAGGAAAAGTGAAAAATTGAAATTAAAATGAATTTTCGTTTTAACATTATCCTAAACATTAATAAAAAAAGTAATAAACAATATCTACAGAAATAAATGGATAATCATTGCAAATAAAAAAAAATACTAAGATTGTTAGATTTTAGTGGCGTTTTGTTTGTGTTTATCCTCGATTCTGAATGAATCAAACTCAGTCAAAGCAAGAATTAAAAACTGCAACCAAACACCACAAAAATTAATGATCCATTAAAAGTTGCTAGAACAGAAAAATAAAAAGGTTGTAGCAATTTATGTAAGGAAACATTTTTATAATAAGATGATTTTTTAAAATCATAAACTATGACTTTTTTAATTAAAAGAAAACAAAACAAAACCTACTCTCTTAGTCTCTAATCTTACTTTGTCTCTACTCTACCCCAACATAAAAAGAAATGCTTGATAAATTACAAAGTAACAAAGTCAATGATAAATGTCTTTTTAAAGAAATTATCGGTATCTTAAAAATTAAACAATATAATATTTAGTTTTCGAAAAATAAGCGCCATTCTATTTTTATAAACCAAGGACGTATAGGGACACAAAAAAAAACTTTAACTTTATGGTATACAGTTAGATTGATGTCCACAAAGACAGGGACTAACTTACTTTGTACACATTATTGAATTTTGATCCCCCAGTTTAGGGTCATAACATGTACTGGAATGAATACAAAATAAATTGATGTATTTACAACGAAGGATAAAAAAGAACTAAAATATAAAATCAAATATACTTACAAATAAATATTATGCAGTATATACTCCAACGTAAACAGTAATTAATCCACACAAACACATTACTTCTTAAATGAATCACTGAGAATTTCAAAAAAGCATTGCCACAGCAAAATTCCGTCTGTCAGTTTAATGCAAAGTCATTGTTACATTTCTCTTTCCAAGTTTCGTATCATTTTTCAAAAGGTTTTAATCAAGAAATATTTTATAAAAATACCAACGCTCTTATAATTAGTAATATATTTTTGTTTTATTGTAAAGCTTATCTTAATTATTTTTCAAAATATTTCATAGCCATCAGAGCTAGTACTTCCAGTCTGGTTATATCCAGACGAAACCGGAATTCAAATGTCTCCTCGTGAATTCGTCTGAATTCAACGATTTAATATTTAAAGTGGAGATGTGCATAATGGATATTGGCTCAGAATGAGAAATCGGAGAGCTGAGTTCAAATTCCAATTGAATTGGTTTAATTCATTTACGTGCAAATATCCTTAGGAAAGGTAATCCATCGCTTCCTTCCGGTTATAGGTTAAATAACAGGACATATTGGGTTTTATAGCCTTGGTTGGCAACCAGTGTACTGCAGAAAGTAATGGCAAGCTACTGCGGGATAATCTTCTGCTCAGTCAGACATGAGTCCCCAAACTGACTGTCTGATTATTTAAAGTAATATTCTTCTTGTGAATTGTTTTGGAGGAATATATTTCAAATTGGAAATGATTTAACCTATTACTTTTCTAAGACCAGCTATGAAAAAAAAAAATTACCTTCTGCTTAACTTGTCAAAAATTTCTAATTGCTCACTTAAGGACGTGAGCAATCATGGCTCTCCACAACTTCCTATCGTTTGTTGCTCTTTGTAATGTTTATCTTTTCCCTATTTTTCCCATTCCCTGTTTTCACAAGCTTGTTAAGTAGGTTACTTGCTACTTTTCACTGTCTCTTTTGCCTTCACTGTCATGTGAGTGTCAAATTCTCCAAGGCCTCTTTCCTCATTATGTGTCCTACAAATTTCAGCTATCTCTTTTTGATTTTAAGTATAAGTGTTCTTTTTGTTTTCATTTAATCAATTAAAAATAATTAGGTTATTTCTAGGTAGCTGTGGAAGAATTAAAATAAAATAATAAATAAAATAATGATAAAAAAATAAAGAATTTAATTTTTCCATAATGCAAAAAGGAAACTGAAACAGGTTTCTTATCACAAGTGAATTTTATAACCCCACTTCCAGAAAAAAGATGACCATTCTCTTCTCACTTCCCAACTATTGCGTTCAGACGTGTTTGGTTAGCCGTCCTAATGAAAGGGAGATTCAGCCACCCTTACTCAACATCAAGCTGATCAGAAGTTGACCATTCTCAATACTTTACATCTTTGTACCTACATGTGTAAATAAACATTGGTGATTCATTTTAATCAAGTCTTTGTTTTTTGTTTTTTTGTTTATTACAGTCCACCAACATTCAACTTCTGTTAACAGCATGAAGTCAAATACAACCCTCCACAATTATTGACCCCAACACAAAAAGAACACACAAGGACTAAAACTCAACTATAGACATTTTTTTAAAAATCAAGAGCTATTAAAAGATGTAAGTCAATCAACTTCTGTACCTACTATACTATGCATGTAGACAAAAAAGAAAAAACTTTTGACAAAAATAATTTACTCTTACAAATTTGTGATTAAACCCGATATAAGCAGCAAAATCACAAATTTTAAAACTACATGACATACAACTATCTGGACAAGATTGTCTCCATGTCAACAAAAAAAAACTTTTTCAGCATGTCCAAAAAAAAAAATATTCCTAATAGCCATTAAAATTATTACTACAACTACCATGGTCAGAAGGTGAGCAACACTCTTTTCAACTCTGCTGCCTCTACTTACTCTTTCATTCGCACAACTAACAAGCCATGCTGGAAATGCAATATTTCTTGCACCCAATATTCTAACTGTTAAAAAAATAGGATTTAAATACTCCCAACATTTCTACAGTCGAGCCAGTCTAACACAATTCACTGACAGAAAACACAACTAGTGATCACAAGGAAAATTTCAGCATATAACATTGAAAACACAAAGTTGAAATATAACACGAGCTTACACACATACACAAATCTAAAAATAACAAACTGAGCCAATAAAAACAAAAACAAGAATTGGCAAATTCAACCAAAAACAATTTTATATATATATATATATATATACAAAACAAAAAACTTAATATTTGCCTTGCCACATGTGTTCAAAAAAATTATGAATGTTTACTTCACCACTTGTATTTAAAAAAACAGAAAAAGAAGGTAAAACAGACCTTTTTAAACAGTCAACCTGTCAAATGGATGAAATGGGCACAGCAGCAATGGCCAATATCAAATATATGAGTGTTTATGAAGATACCTACTGCTGGTTGATTTGCTCTTATCAAGGGACAGTTTTGCCTACCAAAAATATTGAACATGGAAAAAAATTTTAACAAAAAATAATGAACATGGAAACAAAATTTTACAATGTGCTTTTGGTCCTGCCACCTGAACTTGTAACAAAAATCCTGGCATCCATTTTAGCAAAATAATATTATGAGGACCTGAAAGAAAGCCATCAAAAGTTGCAAAAAAACAAAATTGGAACTTTTTGAAAAATTGATACATGACATGAGGATGGCAAGCAGTCCTTCTCATTATCGGAAAGAATTAATGGCAGCAGCCAACAAAGTAGGAGTGGGAGAAGACTTAGTCAGACATTGTTTCACACAAGCTATAGCGTCCACAATAACACCAAGCTAAGAATTTGATGTTAAATGAACTTGGTACCTTAGCTCTGATGAACTTTTGCCATTTATAAAAACAGATATAGTTCAAAACACCACATCTGAAAACTACAAAAGACAAACCCAATGGACAACAAACACCAATACTGAAATACATACCAAAATACTTCAATTTTATGAAAATCAAAAACTCCAAATATGCTATGGATACACCTATTTTAGAAAAAAATTCAAAACATACAAACCATTGTGTCAGTGACCAAATAAAGCAGTCTGTAAAATACAGCCAAATTTCAGATTGATGTCACCAACCAGAGGATCTATACCAAATGAAGAGTCTGGTTTGAAAAACTTTAATGGTGGATTACAATTGTAACTCGTGATTTGCCACTTTTTGAAGTTGCAACCCAGGTTGGAAGAAATAATGCTAAAATTCTTGATTAATACTAATCGTTCAGTGATAATACTACCCAGCAAATATGCCAATGAACCCTGCCCACACTCAACACCAGTCTGCCTATCATCAGCCAACAAACAAGATATCCAGTGTTATGAAGAAGTGTCTATTGACATGGACTTTCCAGGACTTCAAGCTCATATAGATGGACTGTAGTGGGGGCCGACACTGTCAACCCACTTTTGAGGTGCTAATTTTCAACAGCCTTATGGGCTGTCAGTAAACTATAAAGATGGAAGACTGGTGGACCCAAATACCAAACACTGCTTACAGTGTAAGCATACTGAGGGACCCATACACCAGATATTGATCAATAACAGTGATATTTCACAGAAACTGTACATCCCTTGTTCCAAGACCAACAAACACTACTTACACCAAGCATGAAGAAAAAAATAAAACATAGCAGACAATAGTTCACGCACATATGCTAAAGTGAGACAAATGTCTGAAGAAAAACTTAAAGCTGCTAAGAAGGAATTTACAACAATACTCTAAGTAGGAATCATGAGAC
Source organism: Ascarosepion bandense (assembly GCA_037127315.1). NCBI lineage: Eukaryota > Metazoa > Mollusca > Cephalopoda > Sepiida > Sepiidae > Ascarosepion > Ascarosepion bandense. Next base: position 2,068,118 of record JBBBDQ010000479.1, read on the forward strand.
AGTCAAACTCTACCTGATCATTACCCCTTCACAAAATCAAAACAAAAAAATCTAAAATCAACACCTAGAAGGTGGCACACCTGTAGAGTGTACAAGAATTTAAATGTACTGACAAAACCCAACAAATACTCAGTGCTGAACATCAACAGTCTTTCTGCTAAATTAAGTAAGAAAAATACATTTTTCAAAATTAACCTTCTACAAGCCTACCACCAAATATATATGAGAGAAAAAGATATAGAGAAAACAGCAGTGGTAACACCATTTGGCCTCTTTGAGTATATATATATATATATATATATATATATATATATATATATATATATATGTCTTTTGGTCTAAGAAATACTACAGCTACATTTCAAAGTTTTATTGACAATATATTTCTTCAAGTCAACTCTGTTTTCATCAATGTAAACTGAAACAGAAAAACATTACAATGATTAGAAAAAGTTCTAGTGATTTTGCAAGAAAATAATCTAAAAATATCACTGGACAAGTGCCAATTCTTTTAGAAGGGACTTGAATTTCTGGGCTATCACATTAGTCCAGAAGGCTTAACATCCATGAAAGAGAAAAAGCAGAAAATAAATGAATTCCCAGAACCAACTGATTCAAAATCACTTTAGCATTTCCTGAGAATGATTAACTTTTATAAAAAACCTGTTCCATGGGCAGCAGACATTCTTCTACCAATCACTGAGCTGATAAAGAAGCACCCTCAAAGTAAATGTATACAGCTAGATGATGCTGAAAAAAAAGCATTCACAAACATTAAAAATGTCCTGGGAAAGCTCACTGTACTTTCTTACCCAAACTCATTATCATCTGGTGTTGGCTAGATCAAACTATACAGCATTACATCAGATGATTGGCAACAGATCTGTTCCTATAGGGTTTTTATCAAAGAAACACTCTGAAAACTAAAGAAAATGGTCCATATTTGACCGGTAGTTACTAGTAGCTTATTTGGCAGTGTTGCAATTCAAATCCAAAATTGAAGATAGACATGTCATCTTGTTCACTGACTATAAGCCACTCACAATAGCTTTCCATAAATCAACATTGATGAAATCAAATAAACAATAGAGACAGCTGTTGTTAATATCTGAATATATAACAGATATCTTATATATTTGTGGAGAAGAAAACATTGTTGTAGACTACCACTACAGACCAGCAAATGCAATGACAGTCAAATTTGTGTCTTACCAGCCCTTGTTAAATAGCAAGACTGTTTACACAGAAATAAAGGCCTACACTGTCAGCAACAAAACTATTTTATGTGACATTTCCACACCCTACCCAAGACCATTTATTCAACAAGTATCATGCAGAGTGGTCTATGATACTTTCTATAAAGCTACATCAAGGACCCAAGAAAACAAAGCTGGTTAGATGCCTTGCTAACAGTGTTACTTGGCTTATGAAACCTACTACAGACCAAGGTTACTCACCAGCTGTCGCAGTAAGAGGAACTTCAATGCCTATGGTTGAAAAGGATTCTATAGAATTTACCAGTGAAAAGGTTCAGTAATTAGCACAAGAGATGATTAAACTGGAAACAGAATTTCTCTCTGAAGGATGCTAACACACTGTTTCAAATACTTTAATTCTCCAAGAACTAAATAAATTTACACATGTCTACTTACAGGTGGATAGAGTGAGGCACCATTTAAAAGTCTTTTGCACTGGACCATTTAAAGTCATACAGAGATATGAAAAATATTTTGTTATAGAGCTCCATTCTGGAAATCATCAAAACGTGTCCTGAAACTTGTAACACAATCAAAAATACCTCTATCTGATCTGAAATCAAAGGAAATGGCAACAACCGATTACAACATACACACAGATGAACTATCAACTGTGAAAAACACCCCAGATAAAGACTCCCCAAAATCAGAATAATTTCAAACTCAACCACACACTCAAGAAGACAGGAAACATTTTCTAAAAAGAATGAGTTTATATATTTCTAGCAAATAATGTATTTATACACCGCCACTTCCTAGTGGGAAAATAAAATAATAATAAAGAATTTAATTTTTCTATAATGCAAAAGGAAACCAAAAAGGTTTTCCAGTCATGTGTGAATTTTATGACTCCTCTTTCAGAAACAAGATGATCATTCTGTTACTTTCACTTCCCAACCATTGAGTGTTTGAGAGCCAAATGAATGAAAGGGAGACTCGGCCACCTTCACTCAATATCAAGCTGACTTGAGGTTGATCATTCACTATACCTTTGCATCTTTATTCCCACATGCATCAATAAACATTGTTGATTCATTTTTTTACTCAAGTTTTGTTTTGTTTATTGCAGTTCATCAACGTTCAACTTCTGTTAGTGGCACAAAGTCAAATACAACCCTCTACAAATTGTTATAAAAGATGACAAAAAATGTGACAGAAACTGGAAAGCACATTGGAAAAATAGAAGATATATTCTAAAAGCTAAACAAAATGTTGCTATGCAATATCAACTCTCTTATATGACAATGAATGTTGGATAATTTTCATATTAATGAAGAACGAGGATTTTATCATATACAAAAAATTCAATTAACAATACTTTAAGCTAGGTAAAGAAAATTGTTCATAAGAAAGTGGTACCACTGTAGGAGCTGAAGTCATAAAAGACCTTGATTGAGTGTAAAGGAAATAATTCCCTTTGAGACACCTATCAAAGGGCTACATACAATCCTCACTGCAGAAAACAAAGCCTGTCTTGACAGCTTGATGTTAGATTTCTTATTCCTTCCACAATAATCTGCAGAGAAGTCTTTTGTCAAAGCATTCACCAAAGGAAACTACACACAGCCTTAGCTACAAAGATGAAGCCTGTCTGAGCTGTTGCATACTTGGATTCCTCATTCCTCCTACAGGAACTAGTGGAGAAATCTCTCTCAACAAAAACGATTACTACATGCTAGAACATTGTTAACTTGGAAAACCTCTTTTTCCTCACAACTTACTACTATTTTACATTCTCCTTTCAACTGATTAAAACTGTTTGAACAGTCTTATTCAAGTATTTGGATTTTTGTACATTCCACTCACACTGCTGAGCATAAACACTTGCAACCAGGAAATTCTCATCAGGCAGGTAATTTAACAGATATCAGTGCAAAAATTCGAATTAATTAGTCAAATTTGAAATTTCACTTTCATACAAATGACCTTGAGAAATGCATGAATCCATCTCTTCTCCTTTAGTTTAATATCATGGCAGATTCTATTCTCTAGCCTTTGGTTTTAACCAATCTAGAAAGATAAATTCAAAACCAGCCTAAAGGGAAATGCACTCCATCAGACAGGCTTTAAAAGCCCTACCCCTATGGTTAAGTAGCAGGACTGACTGGACTCTTTATCCTTGGTTGGCAGCTAGTCTAGGAGAAAGACAACTCTGAATTCAAAACCAGTTTATCTTGGAGCTGGCAACTCCAACCCATAAAACCTATTATTAATGAAAATGATATTAGCAACACTAGCACTGAGGCTGTGACTCCTGTAGAGTATATACTCTACAGGAGTCTACTAGTACTAAGGAGAGGAAGGAAGTTTGTAGAAACAATCAAGCAATAATTATAATAATTAATTTTTAACAATATCTTATTTCAGAAAAAAAAAATATAGCCACAAACTTCACTGCATGAATACTGGAATTTAAATGACAATTTTTGCAGATCAGGTCAAAACAGTAAATTGCAATAGATAATAAAATGCAATGGAAAAACATAAGAAATGTTATCCATCAAATCAGAAATGCCGAGGAAGACATTCCAAGACCTTTTCTGGGGCAGTTCTTAAATAATACACATTCAGTTTGGCTTATCAGTAGTGACAATCATCACTGAAATTAACAATATATTCCATATACCATTTACTATTCACATTTATTCTCATATCCAGGGCTAAACTGTAAAGCAAAACAGATTTTGTACCTTAGTCAGTTTCATGGAGCTGATAGAAGAAATAAAAATATAGTCATACAGCACCCACAGCTGCCAGGGTTGAGTTTTAAACTGAGATATGGCTTTTTTGATATGTGACACGATAACTAGGCGTATATTAAGGTGGATTTGTAAAATATGTATTTTATTATAATAGATTAAGAATAGAAAATGGTTAAGAATAGAAAAATAGTTTAAAAACATGTGTTTTGTTTAACAAAAGTGAAAAAGAAAAGGAAAAAATAAATAAATAAACGCTTTTTCTTTTATAAGTAAATTTGTGGAAGAGAAAAGGGTATCAGATTACTGTTAAATCCTACTAGTCTTCCAATAAAATATTTGACTAAGTGATTTGATGTGATAAAAGATAAAGTTTGGAAAATAGATTTTAGGTGACCAGGTCAAAAACTGTCTTTACTGTATCTTGATCACACATTAAGAAAATAAAGAAAAGATAATAGAATTTTCCCAGTAGTTGAACATTTGCTAAAAAGCCAGCAATGTCTCCAGTCTTAATCCAAGACATCTCAGTACAAAGACATAATTCTGAATTTCATCTGAAGGTGTTGGAATCTGTTTACATTGAGTCCTATAAGCCATCTTTGTTAGTCAAAGGAATGGTTATTAGACTTAAAGTAATCATCCCATAAATTTTGTATAACATTTGGTCTGTTCATTTTTCCAATGTGTGCAGTTTTTGTTCTCAATTTTGCTCTGAGAGAGAACCAATAAACTGGTTTAGATGTCATTTTTGTTCATGTTGTATTTCAATATTACCACTTCACAGTTATTTTTTTGTTATTCTTTTGTTGTTGTTGTTGTTATTACTTTTTATTCTTGTTTTCATGTGTCCTTTTTATCATGTTAATAAAAGTATCTTTTTATCTTTCTTGAGTTCCCAGTATTTGCAAATAATTTCAAGTGGCTTATACAGGTCATGGTGTTAGAAAAAAATTAAAAGAAAAATGAACAACATTATATTTAGCAATGAGATCTTCTCCTCTTCTGAATGTTTAATAAAGCCATAGAGAGAACTACATATGTATATATTAACTCAGTCTTCTTTGGTTTCCTCAATTTATTTTTTACTATTAGAACTCAGTAGTCTGACCTTTCATTGCAAATGACTCTAAATGAGAAACAATTATGTATTTAAATTTTACAGTTGTGCTGTTATATCCAACTATAGCAACAGAACATGATGGATGAAATTGACATTTCTATTGAAGTTGAGGCACTTTGAAAGATAATGTAGTGAAACAAGCAGTCATAGTTGTGAATAGTGCTAAAGTACTAACTGATAAAACAATGTTTCAGTTATTCTATTGTCTTTCTCAAAAGTATGCTCCATCTTGTAATCCTTGAGTATTGTCTAGTATTTTTACAATCATCCTAACAAGAATAATTTGTTGATTTAAGCATTAAACCTTCATGCCATTGTGGAAAATTCTTGGGTTATACTAACCACTTCACTTGCAATTAAACAAAAGAAAAATGTGCTTATACCCCAAAATGTACAAAAGATTTCATAAAATATAATAAAATAAAAAATATGAAAATGCAAGTCTAAACTGTTTAAGGAATTTATTTTAGAAAAATAAGAATGCAGTTTTTCTAGTGTCTAGGTATGATGTGCTGCCCTAAAATTAAGGATCAACACACATGAAATTTTACTATTATTTTGTGAACCAATCTGTAATTAGCCAAAAAAGATGGTGAGAAGTAGATGGTAATATAAGTAATTTTTGTTCATAATCAGTTACTAGATACTTTTTAGTAACAAATTGTATCTTCCATGCAAGTTTTTATTTTATTAAATGCAGAAAGTTTTCACTGCATTTTGTCTATTGAACAGGTGAAGAGGCTCATCCCTTGTTTCCTGTTTAGGATGCGATTTCCGGTTTTCTCTTTTCCAATCTTACTTTTTTTTTTTTCAAGTGGAGTAGATAGACTAAACTATCGCCCGGTTCACACTCCACCCACGTCTATTGAACAGGTTAAGAAGGCTCATCCCTTGTTTCTTGTTTAGGGTGCGGTTTCCGGTTTTCTCTTTTCCAATCTTCTCAATTTTTTTTTTCCGATTGGAGTAGATAGACTAAACTATTGCCCGGTTCGCACTCCACACTCATCTATTGAACAGGTTAAGAGGCTCATCCCTTGTTTCCTGTTTAGGATGCGGTTTCCGGTTTTCTCTTTTCCAATCTTTTCACTCCTATGTAGCCCCCTGCACATCAGTGGCGTTACTGCCTTGCTTGGGGTGATATGATTAAAAAAAAAATTTTACTGACAAGTATCGATGCAAAAATAAATCTCATCCATGTAAAAAAAAACAAAAAACACAGAGACGCAGGAGGTGAAGTGTGCATGTATATGAGGCATGTACTGGATGCTCTAGAGCTTTTTCCAAGATAAATAATTTTTATGTAATAAAAAGTTTGTCGTGAGTAAAGAGGTAGTAGTAAAGCATATGAAAATATACCCTTTCCTCTTTAATAAAGTGAAAGTGAAGCTCTCTCGCTCTTTTTCTCTCAACACATACATCCTTACTCTCTTTCAATTCTTCCATGTTTCTGGTATCCTACACATAACCTAGACATAGCTTATTTGTTCAACTGACATCATGCAAAGTTCAACCAATGATTAACACTCCTGCCAAAATCAAATCAGAAATGCATAGGTGTTAAGTAAATATAAAAATAATTGTGAACACATGCATAGCAACTGGTCTACATTCACACACACATGCGGGTCAGAGATTCAATCAACACACCAACCAGCCAAAGAAAGATGTGCCTTAAAAATATTCACAAAGAGAATATGCAGAAAACCAAAGAATGAATTTATTAGTATAATAAACATACTAAAATACCGAGAACATAATATAACATACCACAAACTACATTCTACCAGACACACACATGTAGGAACAAATATGCTATATTTACATGAGTATATATATACATGAAAGAAAAACTCTTTATAACCTGAACATAGCAACACATATATCACAATGAACATTCACATAAATAAAGTAATTACATTCATTTATCTTGGGAAAGGTATGAATACGAGAAACATATCAAAGATGCAAAATACAAAAAGGACAAAAATGTTAATCATTCACAGATAACAAAATATGTAACCTGAAGGAGTCAGCAACAAAAATAAAAAGTTTGGTATAGTTAATAAAACTTGGCCTTTACTCATTTATTATTTCAACCTCATCTATCAATCAGTCAGTTAAGTGCCATATGTGATACACGCTTGGGTGATCATTATCTCAAAAGAGACATGACTGACTAGGCAGAAGATTATCCTGCAGTAGATTGCCATTACTTTCTGCAGTAGACTGGTTGCCAGCCAAGGCTGTAGAACCCAATCTGTCCTGTTATTTAACCCATAACTGGAGGGAAGAGATGGATTAATACCTTTCCCCAAGAGTATTTGTAAGTAAGTGAATGCAATGAATTCAACTGGAATTCGAACTCGGCTCCCTGATTTCTCATTCCGAGCCGATATCCGCTGCACCAGAACACATCTCATCTATACCATTAGTTAATTATTGATAATTTCTACTATCCTCCTTGTATGTGTGATAATTTTTCAATTTTTAAGTCTCACATTCTTCCATTTCTTCAGATAAATTATGAACAAATCTTCATTTAGTAGAATAATGTAAGCAGAGAATGCCTCTACTTCTGTATACTACTCCCATGAATTTGTTTAGTTTTTGTTTCTGCATTACTAAGATATATAAAGAAACATCAAATATGACAGAATCTATTTACATTACTAGCAGTATAGCCCGGTGTTGCTCGGGTGTAATGAAAGCTTTAAAACTAATCAATATCAAATAAGTTTTTCGTTGTAAACTGAATTTTGAAGGCTAAATAAGTCCTCTGAGTAAATGGTATCATGGCTGAGACTAAGAACTACAAATAAAAGGGCTGAAAAAAATACAGACATACAGGCAGATAAACAGACACACACACAAACATCTTGCCTTTTATATATATATATTATCAATTTTCTGCACTACTGTAAGAACTGCAACCTTGAAACTTCTGAATATCGTTTCTTATGTCTTTGTCTATGAGTGCATCAAATTTTATTAAAATCAGTCTACTCCCTCTATAACCCGATTTTTTCAATTATTGATTTTCAATATTTATCGGGGGTACCCCAACACAAAACCTAGCTAAGAACACTCGCAGATGCTTATAGTACAACTGTGTAAATTTTCAAGAAAATCAGTTCAGCTGTTTTGGAGTCTATAGGTAACACACACACACACACACGCACACACACACACGACCACACACACAGTTCCATTTATAAATAAGTTTAGATTAGATTTAGATTTAGATTAAATATACATGTGGACTATTTTCCTTACCTTTGTCATTGTTGTTATCACAATGTTTTGGTCTCTTCATCCCAGAAATTCAGACAGAAGTGAAACAACCTAACTTTCAAGAAAAATGAGAAATAAATTTTCATGGTTAAACTAAATATGTTGGTGTTTCGGTAACTGAAATGGTAAATCTGCAGTCAGAGACAAATATAGTAGTGTTGGGGCTTTGGGGTTAAAATGAACATTTGATTTATCCATGCCAAGAAGATTAATGGAGGATGATAATAAGAGGGAAATACATGGGTAATTTTAACAAAACAAGGTAAGGAATTTATTTAAGAATTTACACACTTTAAGTTGTGTAACGTAGTTTACTTCAAGAAAATAAATCAGAAATTTTTAAAGACTGTAGTTTCAATAAATTGTCATGAAGAGGAAATGTTCATACAACAGATTAAATCATCTGAAAAAATAATATCAAAAAATGTTTAAAACAAAGGCAAAAGAGATCATTGTTCACAGAAGGGATATATGGTTACATATTCAAAAGTAGATGAAGAAAGATAATTTTAAATACTTAGCTTCTTGGATTGTTGAAATAAATTTCTTTCAAGTGCTAAGTGCTTGATTAAGGCTGGTAATATAATTGACAAGTAATTTGACCCTTGTGAAATTTCAAGCTGGATTGATGAACAGAAACGAAACCTTTCGCATGAGTTCAGACATTCTTCTCTTGTTAATTTAATTTTTTTCCTTATTTTATATCAAAAAGGATTTCTCATAAGCTCGCTATTTTTTCTTTATTTTTTCTAGGCTCAATGGCTAATTTCTATGAAAACAAGGTTTTCATTGGTTCAAAGAAAGTTTCATATAGACTTGCAAATTTATTTCTGTCTTTTCTCAGCTCACTGCAGGCCAATCTCTGTGATGTCAAGGTTTTCATTGATCCAAAGAAAATTTCACATAGGCTCATGAATTTCATTCAGTATTTTTCTGCAGCTCACCCAAATTTGAAGGGTGTGGGTAAAGGGAGTTATTATTTTGTACTCATGACACAGGCTTACAAAAGAAAAAATATGCAAGTTCATGCCTGACCAAGAGTTTCTTCTTTATTTCCAATCCACAATGTTTACTAATAACCATAGAATGACAATCTGAGAAGTTGTGATATAGAGAAATTGAGATTAAGAAATACTAATGGAAGAAATACTATTAAAAATTATTAATAATTTAGACCTTTTCTTTTGTTTTATATTTTTATAAATGATTGTGACATATCCTGAATTGTCAATGTTGTGTATCTATAAAGTGGAATGTTTTATATTTTTTTATCATTATTGATTTTTTAATCAATCAGAATCACTAAAAATGAGAGCAGTGGTTCACTGCTTAAAATCAACTTCAGCTATTGATAAATCAAATGTTAACTTGAAGGTAGAACAAACCAATTCAATTCAGTCTATTTAGCTCTGGTTTGAATAATAAATTTGCTAAATCAATGTTATATGCAAACTGAGGTGGAGTCAGATTTGCCTTGTCAAAATGTACAACACACTCATAAAGAAAAAAGGAAAAGAAGAAAGCAGATAAAAATTATATTTCAGAATTGTTGAGGTGTTTTACAAATAATGTTTTCAATCTTGTGAAGACAAAATTTTTCATGCAACCAGAAATAGACAAGACAATGGAAGATTTTTATAACTTTACTTCAATTCAAATGTATACTTTGACAGACTACTGACATAGACCATCAGTTAATTGCTGTGCATGATATATGCTTGGGTGATTGTGTCTCTTTCGAGACATGACTTACTGGACAAAAGATTTTTCCACAGTAGATTGCTATTACTTTCTGTGATAGACTAGTTGCCAACCAAGGCTACAGAACAAAACCTGTCCTGCTATAGCTGGAGTGAGAAAAGAAGTATTAATACTATTCCAAAGTTTATTTGTGTGCAAGGGAATGAAACAAATTTGACTGAAATTCAAACTCTCTGACTTTTCATTTGGAGCCAATATTCATTAGAGCACAACACACATTTGACACAATGTCTCCTATCTAAACTTATTTATAAATGGAACTTTGTCTCTCTGTGTGTGTGTGTGTGTGTGTGTGTGTGTGTGTGTGTGTGTCCATTACCTATAGACTCCGAAACAGCTGAACCGATTTTCTTGAAAATTTACACAGTTGTACTATAAGCGTCTGCAAGTGTTCTTAGCTAGGTTTTGTGTTGAGGTAGCCCCGATAATTATCGAAAATCGATAATCGAAAAAATCAGGTTATAGAAGGAGTGGTCCGATTTTAATCAAATTTGATACACTCATAGACAAAGACATAAGAAATGATATTCAGAAGTTTCAAGCTTGCAGTTCTTACAGTAGTGCAGAAAATTGATAATATATATATATATAAGGTAAGATGTTTGTGTGTGTATCTGTTTATCTGCCTATATGTCTGTATTTCTTTCAGCCCTTTTATTTTAGTTTTTGCTTCGGGTTTGGCTCTAAGTAGGTATAATTGTAGTTCTTAGTCCCAGCCATGATACCATTTACTCAGAGGACTTATTTAGCCTTCAAAATTCAGTTTACGACAAAAAAAAAACTTATTTGATATCGATAGCAGGAAATCAAAATTTGACTTACATCCATTCATTTTTCTTTCAGTCTACGGTTTCGCTTTAACTGGAAACAACTATTGCTTTTTAATCTTTCATGCCAATGTCCAAAGAGTCTGAGCTCCAGGACCATGGATTAGTTTTAAAGTTTTCATTACACCCGAGCAATGCTGGGCTATACTGCTAGTTTATACTAAACACATGGACTGAGATGTAGACTTCAGGCTCCATGTGAATATTTAATAGAAATATGTTACATTCTACTTTAACTTGTTACTCGAAGAGAATAAAATTTCTAATAACTTAATAACTATAAATGCCTAAAAGCTAAAACATTGTTGATTAATGATTTGATGTGTTAAACGCTGTGTACATTTTAACATTCAGGGCAATTCTATGAGAGTGGCCAGAAGGGGCCAAGCTCCACCACTTCCGAATTTAGACTGCTATCATGGTTACCCCCCCCCCACACACACACACACACCTACTTTTATAAGCTTCAAAAACTTATGAAGCTGATCAGTCTCTGATTTTGATATGAATTGATCTTCAGAACTTTCTCCTCTGGGTTTTCTTTTTCATTTAGTTTTTTAAGGACACATACAAAGACCAGTTTCAAAGTAAAACAAACAAAATAAAACAACCAGATAGATAGAAACAGACATGTTGTTAGGGAGGGAAAGAGACTTAATAGTCATATATTCTTATTTGAAAGAAAATGTTAATTAAAAATAATGACCCCAACTTGATATGTAGATACATAGGCAGTCAGTGATTTATGGTTGAGTAAAAGAATTGGTCAATAATTTTCTTCAATCAGCTGAAGACAATTGGCACTAAATTCCTAGACACTAAATTTCTATATCTCAGAAGTATGCAGATTGGCTTGTCCACTACCACATAGAGAAAGCTACACACAGCAGGTGCCCTGAATTGTTTATCAAGTGTCCCAATCAAGATCTTCAAGGCTCATAAACTTTACTTGCTTGGTTTGACAAATACCAATTGGCTGAATATTCACAAGAACATGATGCAATGTTCTGTTCTGCATGTAGGCACTTTGCACCACCAACATATGGCAATACAGATGATGCATTTACAAAAACTGGATTTTGATGATGGATAAAACCACATGGAAAAGATGAAGTAATTCAAAAACATATGAATTCCCAATTCCACAAATTCTCCTGTGTTGCATGGCATGACTACCAATGTAATATATCTGAAAAGACATCTGTCACACGAACTATCAGTTTAGCTTATCAAGAGAAAGTTTAAGAAAACTGTCATTATATCAAGACCATCACGGAAATTGTCCTGTTGTTGGTAACTCAGGATGTTGCTCAGAGAGGACACAGAGAAGGAGACAATAAACTCAACACAAGAAATGTTTGTAAAATTCTCAAATTTGCTGCCAAACATTGCCGACTGTATCAGAGACGGTCCCAAGAATGAAAAAATATACCAGTCATGTGATACAGAATGAGATAATTACAATTTTACAATGAGATAATTACAATTTTACAATGAGATAATTACAATTTTACAATGAGATAATTACAATTTTACATCTATGGTGAGGGAGGAAATAGTGGAAAATATTAAAGCTTGAAAATGTTTTTCAATACAGGTCAACGAAGCTAATGATGCCAACCAAACCCTTTGATTTTGATTTGAAATTAACCTCTCATGTGTTCCAACAGCTTGAGAGTGGAAAAGAGGGCAAGAGTAGATTAGAATTCCTCTACTATGAATGAAAAGTTATTCTGTTTAATTTACTGAAATAACATACTTATACTCAAACTCATTCCTAAGTTGTGAATACGATAGTGGCATAGTACAAAAATGAAGAGGCTGCCTGAGTTCCCCCCCCCACTCTTCCTCAGAAAAATATTAGCTCTTAAGTGTCCCTCCCTCACTTTCAAAATTCCACAATCACCACTTGATATAGAACCAATATATAAATATATTACATTCAACGAAATTGTGTTACAGAAAATAAAATTTCTAATAACAACCGTGATTTGACGTGTTAAATGCGCGTTTAACATTCGAGGCTATAGAACAATAGAAATATATTACATTCAACAGGTGTGTTGCAAGAGAATAAAATTTCTAATAACGTATTGATTTGACGTATTTAAATGCTGCACACATTTTAACATTCAGGGCTATAGAAGACAATAAATATGGTTACATTCAACTTGAAATTGTGTTACCTGAAGGAATAAAATTTCTAATAACCAATAAATTTTGACATGTTAAATGCTGCATACATTTTAACATTCAGGCTGTAGAACCAATGAAATATATTACATTCTGACGGCGGGGTGTGTTACCTGAAGAGAATAAAATTTCTAATAACTTAATAATGATTTGACATGTTAAATACTGCACCATTTTAACATTCAAGGCTATAGAACAATAAATATATTACATTCAACTTGAAATTGTACCTGAAGAAAATAAAAATTTCTAATAACTTAATAATGATTTGACATGTTAAATGCTACGTACATTTTAACATTCAAGGCTATAGAACCAATAGAAATATATTCATTCAACTTGAAAATTGTGTTACCCTATAGAAAATAAAATTTTAATAACTTAATAATGATTTGACATGTTAAATAACATACATTTTAACATTCAAGGCTATAGAACCAATATAAATATATTACATTCCAACTTGAAATTGTATTTACCTGAAGAGAATAAAATTTTTAATAACTTAATAATGATTTGACATGTTAAATGCCTGCGTACATTTTACAACGACTGAGAGCTATGAAACCAATAGAAATATATTACATTCAACGGGGTGTGTTACTAGAGAATAAAATTTCTAACCAATAATAATGATTTGACATATTAAATGCTGCATACATTTTAACATTCAAGGCTATAGAACCAATAGAAATATATTACATTCAATAGAAATTGTGTTACCTGAGAGAATAAAATTTCTAATAACTTAATAATGATTTGACATGTTAAATACTGCGTACATTTTAACATTCAAGGTATAAACCAATAGAAATATATTACATTCAACTTTGAAATTGTGTTACCTGAAGAGAATAAAATTTCTAATAACTTAATAATGATTTGACATATTAAATGCCATACATTTTAACATTCAAGGCTATAGAACCAATAGAAATATATTACATTCAACTTGAAATTGTGTTACCTGAAGAGAATAAAATTTCTAATAACTTAATAATGATTTGACATGTTAAATGCAAATACATTTAACATTCAGGAGCTATAGAACCAATAGAAACCTCTTACATTCAACTTGGTGTGTTACCTGAAGAATAAATTTCTATTAATAATGATTTGACATGTTAAATATAAGCTGTTTTAACATTCAAGAATATAAATAATAGAAATATATTACATTCAACTTGAAATTGTGTTACCTGAGAGAATAAAATTTCTAATAACTTAAAATATAAATGTCTAAAAGCTACAATATTGCAGATTAATAATTTGACATGTTAATTACTGCGTATATTTTAACTTTATTTGTAAATTAGAAGTTAATTAAATTTTACTTTAAGTTGATAACCCTTCAATAGGGATATTATATTGTATACTATAAGTAATAGTAATTTTCAATGAAAAAGGTTTTATTTTGTTTGAAATTAATTAATAGGATATATTCTATCCACTATAATTTGAACAGTATGTTTTGATTATTTTATCAAATTTTAATTTATAATGATTATTAAATTTTTTTCTTCACAAACACTACAGATTAATCAGTTTAATCTTTTATTCAGATAAAAAAGATTCAAGTTATTATAAGTGAATCGCATAGTAAAAACGAGAAAAATCGATCAGGCATTTTTTTACTAGTATTGGTTTTATTTTAATTTCACTTGTTTTCTATTGCAACTACTCAGGAAGATATTATATGGCTGTTCATACCCAGCATGGACTGGCAATAAAGAATAAACTCTTGACAAAAATCAATCTTACACATGTTTTTCCTTTTGAAGCTGATATTACCATGACAGCTGTTCTACCACGTGCTATGTTAGCCAACAGTTACAAAATATAAAATCTGCACCAAGCACTAGAATATACAAATATACTATAGAAAATATTCAGTCAGTCATTTAAATGCCATATGTGATACACACTTGGACGATCATGTCTCAGAAGAAACATGACTGACTGGTCAGAAGATTTTCCCCGCAGTAGGTTGCCATTACTCTCTGCAGTAGACTGGTTGCCAACCAAGGCTATATAACCCAATCTGTCCTGCTATTTAACCTGTAGTTGGAGGGAAGAGATGGATTGATACCTTTCTCAAAGATATTTGCACATGTGAATGCAACAAATTCAACTGGAATTTGAACTTGACTCTCCGATTTCTTGTTTCATAAGATAGTGAAAAGAAAGTTATGTTTTACCAGCATATCAACCCTCTTGGCTCATTTAATGCTGGAAATAGGATTTTTATTAAATAATATCTTAGTAAGTTTTATAAAACTGTCAACACTTATCAAAGGTCAAACCAGAGTTTCATAATTTTCCTATTATTTATTGGGACTCTTGAATGATTGTATTGATCACAGGTAATATGTTTTATAAAGTGTTGAACATTTTTACCTCAATTTTAATAATAATTATTATTGCTAGCCACCATTTTTATTTTATTTACACACATCATATATATATATATATTGAACATTTTTACCTCAATTTTAATAATAATTATTATTGCTAGCCACCATTTTTATTTTATTTACACACATCATATATATGTGTGTGTGTGTGTGTGTGTGTGTGTGTGTGTGTGTGTGTGTGTGTGTGTGACCGTGCTGTTGAGCTGTGGTGCAGTGAGGCAGATCTGTCTGCAGATGACTATAGTGGGAGACTTTGAAAACAGTAGCTACTCCGGCATATACGCATCGCTCATTCAATAATGAATTAGATAACTATGGCTATTGTGCATGTATAATGATAAATGCGCTAAAATGTCTGCCTTCTTCTACCGAATGCTCGTGGCCCAGAGGTAGAATCGCCGACTGACGCCAATTCGGTCGGGTTTCAGTCCTGGGTTAAGGAGCGATCGGAGTCTGAGCATGCTAGTGAGCTGTGGTGCAGCAAGGCAGATCTGTCTGCAGATGACTATATATATATATATATATATATATATATATAGATCTGTAAATTCAGATAAAACTTAATGGGGAAATAGCCATTTTTAACATGTCATTTAAAACATGCATTCTTCAACCCCTTGTAAACAGAGAATGAGGAAAAATTCTAAGCCCAGAGGTTAGCTTAGGTAAAGGAAGGGGTTGGGAGGTATTGGTATTATCAGGGTAGGGCTAGGGGAAAATTTAGTAGTAATTCCTCTTTGGTAGTGAGAGGTATGTGGCTTGACCCTTGAGTTAGTAGTGGTAGGTGGTGAGGAAGTAACTGCTTGGCCAAATTTTAATAAAAACCTTAATGTGACTATTTGGAAGAATAGGATAATTATTGTAATTTGTACTTATTTCTATGGCGGCACATACTTATGATCTCCCTTATATGATGAGGGACTCCCTCGCCAATTTTGACTTATGAGGATCGAACAACCTCATTCAATTTTTTTATGTTTCTGTTATATGTCACCCTTCAGTCTCACCAGTGACCTGCATACAAGTCCACATATTGTGCAACAGCAAGAATTTGGGGACATAGCCACAGGAAAATTTGCTGAGGCTTTTTGCTATTGTCTTTCATCTCTTAGCTGGTCAATACAATTGATTTCAAAATTTCTGATCCCACTCTGGCACAAATATCCCCAGTTAATTCTATCCAGATCAACTTACTCAAGGTTAGTATGAGGTGCATTGATAGTTGAGAGGTTACTCCTTAGCTCATCTTTATACCTGAGCCGCAGCCATCCAACAAGCATTTGTCCACTGCCAAGTAGGTAATACATGAGGATCTTAGGCATTCTGTTGTCACTCATCTGTACAATATGAACAGATCAGTGAAGTTTTGACTGGATAGTCTCAATTCTGATAATGTTGCATTTTGTGAGAAAATCAACATTGGATACCCCCTCATCAAAAGTATATCCACAGATTGTATAGAGACAACTTTTGTGGAAGATATCAGGCTGATAGATATGAGCGCTATATAAGATCCATGATTCTGAAATGTACAATAGTGTAGTCAAAATAGTTGCTCTATAAACCCATATTTTGGTGTCAAATTTGAGACCTCTCTCATTTTATAGGCAATAGCAAAACTTTCTAAATGCATGTGTAACTTTGGTGATCCAATTCCTTATTTCATCATCAAAGGATGCATTTGCATTCAGCTTACTTACTAAATATGTAAATGACTTTATCAATCTGTATTTTTTGTTGTTACTGGGCTCTATTCCTCAAACAATTTTTAGATTTTTTTTTCGGTTCACCTAGAAGTACTGATGCTGGTCTGAGAATTGATGAACTGGTGATTGTCTGACACCTTGAATCTGCTTTGGACAAGAAGATGACTGGTAGATTACCTTTGTTTTTTTTATGCTAATGGTAAGGCCAGAATCTTTGTATGCAGCAAAAGTGGTTGACAAGTTATTGCACTTTCAATAGGGATATTGCCACAACTGCGACATAATCAGCAAACAACAGATCACGAATGGCTCTTGTTCAAAGAAATGTTTTAACTTTGAACTACTGATGGCTGAAAAGGCCACCACGGGTTTGAAATTGAAATTTAATACCAATGTCCTTGTCACCAAAGATATTTGAGCAATACTGAGAAGAAGAGAGCAAAGAGACGACACAACCTTGCTTTGTGTCATTTTTAACATCAAGGAAATCAGAGAATCCATCATCAGATACAACAGCAGCTTTCATGCCCTCAGGAAAGGCGATTATAACACTCAACATTTTGTCTGGAATTCCAAACTTTTTAAGAACTTTCCAAAGTTCTTTACGATTTACAATGTCAAAGGTCTTAGTAAGGTCAATAAATGCCATATAAATAAATACCATATTCAACTACTGGTTCTTTACTTTTTAGACTACATAATGGAGTAGGAAGATCATGTCACTCATGCCAAGACTGAATCTGAAACCACACTGTGATTCTGGGTAAATCTCATCGATGACATGCTTGATAATCCTGTTCACAATCAGTCTAGCTAATATTTTACCAGCAATTAACAACAGATATTCCATGATGGCTGGTATAAACATTACCCTAAAAACACATTAATTGACAGACAAAATAAAAGAGGGCTTTGGCAGAGTTCACCAGCATCACTAAGACTTTTTACCAATTGTCTGTTTTCAAGAACACAGTTCAATTCATAGGTTTCACTTTCTGTGGGTTTTTTTTTTTGCTTCATCTGTAGCAAACAGTCAAGCTCATCCACTGGTGACAGCTAAAATAGTCTTTCCTTTTTATGTTTTCTGCACTTTCCAAAATTTGTACAGCTTGAAATTGTCTAACTTCTAATTTCTTTGAAATTTTTACACCTTCTGAAATTTTCTGTTAACCCATTTTATATAGCCTCAAAAGAGTCTCTAAATGGAATTCAACTTTTAAATTTGCTTAGGTGGAAGCCACCCACATGATTGATAAAGAAATACAAAGTTAGATATCTTTTTCCAATTTGAAAAGAAATCACAAACCATACACTTTTTTAACCAAATTATTTCCAGCAGTACTTTTTGAGTAATTCTATTTTTAAAAAATTTAATAAATAAAGTTTTCACATCAAATTTAATTTTTATTAACTCTCTGGTTTTCTTTTAATTAAAAAAGAAAAAAACTTCTCTTAAAAGACAGTGTGGTGGATGTTGGTGTGAGTTTAGGTTTAAAGGTGATGAGGCTAGTATTCATTCCAAAATCTTCCACTGCATTAATTTTAAATTTGTTCATAAGAAATTAACACAACACAATCGGTATATAAATAAGATGACAACAGGTTGAATCTCAAATAACAAGAGAAATATTTATATATTAATAAATGACAAACAAATAAAGTGTTGAATGTTCACAATGATACAAACAGTGAAGGTTTGGTTAGATGAAAAATGTTCATGAAGTTCTTTATGAAATATTCGAGACTGAATAAAGTTAGTTGACAAAATTAATATTTGAAGAAAGTTCAAATACGAAATTCAATAAAGAGCCAACCAAAGTGCACACAAGGAAAGTTTGTGGCTTTGCACAAAGTTCGAATGCAAATGATATTTGAATTGAAATTACATACCTTGTCAGTCATTAGAGGTGAAACAGTAAATATCTTAATCTTTTAAATTATAAGAATATTCAGTATTCATGTTTAGTGTCACAGAAAGTGTTATAGTGGGTTGCTTATCTATTCTTTTCTGTCAGTAGTGGGAGTCTGTTCTAGTGAAGGGTAGTTGTATGTTGTTGCAGGTTAACGGAATTTGGCCATATTGTAGATAGCCCACTATAAGTCATAAAATGATTATAAATCAAGAAAGGCAATTTGAGTAGAAAATTAACGTTTTATATATACACATATCAATTAATGTTTTTACAATTGAAGTAATATTTGAAGTATAGGTCCAACAGAGGTTAAAATGTTCATGGCAATAAAATGCTGAAAGAGAATTAATGCTTAGGAATTTGGGAGCGTGTAAGTAAGGAATGTCTTTGATGTATTCGCTCTTTAGGTCAGTAAGTAGTTTTTGAGATAGCGGAAGATAAGAGGAAAGGGAAGGGAGGCTAGGATAGTAAGCCACTTGACTTAGGTCAAGGGGATACTGATTACACTCCTCTCCGTCAGCCTGCATCAGTCTGTCTGACTGGGTGCTTTCTGTCTCGGCTTTTTATTTCGACTTTTTGGATTGCAGGTGATCATTTGGGATTTCACACTTGTATTTGATTCTGGGCTTCCCATTGGCTGATAAATAAAATTCGCGTAGGCTCACGAACTGGAAATTCAATATTTAATTAATTTTTATTTTTCAACCAGAACATCTGCATGAACCCAGATGTGCACTGACGACTTTTGGTCATTTGCTTTTTGGTTGTGAGGGTGCAAACATCCGGTCCCTCGCCATGCTCCGTATCACCACAGCGTAACAGGTTATGTATGAAAAAGGTCTGAACATTACTTTTCAGCAGAGATGTAGATATAGGTTTCGTGAATATTGTTTGTAAGATAATAATGGAACTAGGAAATAGTTCGTTGAAAGTTTCTTGAAACAAACGAAGAAAGTCTTTGACTGAAATAGAAAAGTGTATTTTGATTGTGAATGAATGTGAAAGACCCGAGAATCCGTAGCACATATATAGAAAAAATTGAGAGAAAGTAAGCGCACGAAAAGAGGAGTGCGGCAGGTCCAAGTGTATGAACTTGACTGGCATGAATTCAAGTGACAACTGGGGTGCACTGGAGCAAAGGTCCTAAAGAGATGGCTTATATACCTTTCAAAGATCAAAAATCGGCTCAAATGGGCCTTTAGGATTTTTGGCGCAAAACTGGGTTTGGACCAATGAGATTGCTTAGAACGCAATCTACAGCTATGATTGGCTGGTGCATTGATGTGGAATAATCCAAACTGAAATGACTTGTAACCGGGGGTGGATAGCTTATGCTATTCCTACAAAAGTAGAAACGACAAACCTATTACAATATTTATTTTTTATCTACACATTTTTACTAATCAAAGATACATTTTTTTATTATATAAATTTTTATATTCTCCTCTCAAGAGAAAGAGCCATACAGAAACTTAGAGCCTCATATTATTTTTAAGTTAACTATACTTTCTAATAAAAAAAATGATATAACTCCCTCAATAACGTTTATTTGATTATAAAAATGTGCAGTAACCAAGAACAATGACATTATTTAACTTTTATAACGATTTATTTACCATTTTCAAAGAAATAAATTTGGATAGAAATCTTTTTATTAAAAAATTACAAAATTATAAAAATATGTAAAACTAACCACAATGCAACATATTAGGTACCATTTTTTTTAATTACAATGAAAACAAGTTTTTTATTCAATCTCTAAATCTCTACTAGTGTTTTTCTTGTCAATTTTCAAAAATAAATAAAACAAACCCACAAAGTCTCATTATTGCCGTGTTAGTATTTTTTATTTTATTTTTTATTATAATACAATATTTTAAAATGTTTATTTTCTAGACTATTCGTCTTAAAAAAAAAATGAAGGTGCCAAAAGTTCGTATAAAAATTATTTTCTACGGTGTAAAAAAAAAAATTATCCACTAAAGTAAAGAGTTATCTCCCTTTTACCTTGTGTTGCTTAGCAACGGCGGAGGCGTTTGGGTGCTGTTTTGTTATGTATGTATTCGAATATCAGGATGGCAACTCGACAGCACAATAGTAGAGTTCAGGTTTGGTGCAGGCTTAAACCTACAACAAAATCCGTACCTGGTGTACTGAATGTCTTGCCAGACAACAAGGTAAGACTACTATTAAGTTTAAAATTGACTTTGAACTTATTTTTTGAAGCTTTAAAAAAATGGAAGACAAAATTACAAAAAATATGAATACTGCAATAAAAATAAATAATATATATATATATATATATATATATATATATATATATATGTATATAATGTGCTGCTTTTTAAATTAAAATTGTTAAGAAACTTATATTTCAATAAAATTATCTGTTCCTTTAATAATTAAAGAAAAGTCAACCAATTAAAGTTTAATTGGTTGACTTTTCTTGTAAAGAACGTTGGCTATATATATATATATTATATATTTACTAATGAATGCTTAGAGAATAATAATTTGTTAGGTAAAGTATTTTTTTAATTTTTAAACCTTTTTATCCAAATTATAATATAACATTCTGGTATTCTTTTTACTCTTTTGGACGAAGATTTTGATGGCCATAAAAAATCTTACTGTTGAGTGTTGACGACCTGGCAGTGTACATTCCATTATTTTTCAATAGTTCTTGTTGAGTTCAAGACTTGTATGGATTTGATTGAAAAAAAAGTATTATACAGTTCAAATAAAATTAATATCTAATACATTACAATTATTTTTACTGATAATTTTTACGAAATATAAATTATTCATTTTTAAAAAAAACTAGAAATTGTTTATTTTGAATTTTTGTGAGTATTATTATTGACTATTGATTGATTGACTCAACTCAATAATACTCAGAAAAAAATTCAAAATAATTTTTAAAAAATAAATTAAATACTATTGACTTTAAAGTGAAACTTAAAGCGACCTGAAATAGTTGTGTCCGAAATAAATGTCTTGGATAAAAAAGTTGTAATTAATTTAAATTAAAATATTTTAATTTATTTTATATTTTAATTTAATTAACCGCTCAAATGTAAAATTTAAATTTTTACACCGTGAGTAAAGTTGTAAATATAGAAATAAGATGTTGTAAAGTTTGTAAACTAAATGTTGACGGTAAAAGTCGATAAAACTACTTAAAACTTTTAAAAACATCACTGTTTAGTTTTTGTGTTATTCGATTTTTTTTTTTTTTTTTTTTTTTTTAGCGTTTCTATTTTCTTATAACTATGAGACTCATTAACTTGTCTTTGGTTAGATATCATATATTTGAAAATAAAATGAAAATTTATTAGAACTATTTTTTCCCAGAAGTAAAATAATCATAAAAAAATACCGCATGAAAAATGCACGAATAAAATAGTCTAAAGCTAAAAGTGTTTTGAAGCAAAGTAAAAAAACAAAATTTTGAACTTCAGTTCAAAACCAAAATTTTAACAAAGATTTGGTTGAATTGATGTATTTTTTTGGGAAAATATACTTTCCAGATGTATTTTGCGAAATAAGATTTTTTTTTTTTTAATAACAAACCTGAATTTGATTAGGGATTATAATTAATAAGAATAAGATCATAAGTCTGTTGCATCTGGAATATAAATGAAAGTGTAAAAGCACTTGCAACTGTAAAAAAAGCTGTTTCAATTGGAACAGATTAACAAAGGAAAAGTTTAGCAAATGTACCCCCACACACACACACAAAACTGTGCTGAAAGGACGTTTTTTTTCTTTACCAAAGACATGAAACTGGATTTACATCTTTTTCTTTTATCTTGAGAAATGACAACAAAAATGTTAAACACTATTTTTTTTTTAATTATCGAAAGAATAGTGTTACATTTTACAATATCATAAAAATATGTAAACCAGCTACAATGTGTAGAGGCCTCGGTGATGCTTCATCAAATTGGCCTAGTGACAAACACAACCGAAGTACTCACAATTTATAAGATCAGAAGCTTGAATGAATGGTTGGAAAAATGAAAGTGTTTTGTTTATAAGTAAGTGTAATTTTATTAATAGAACTGAATAACAAATTTGTAAATAGAAGAAGAAAATGTTTAAAGAGAAAAAATGTATGTAGTTAATTATTTTGTACAACTAGCAGTATAGCCCGGCATTGCTCAAGTGTAATGAAAGCTTTAAATCCATGGTCCTGGAGCTCAGACTCTTTGGACATTGGCATGAAGACTAAAAAGCAATAGTTGTTTCCATTAAAAGTGAAACCGTAGACTGAAAGAAAAATGAATGGATGTAAGTCAAATTTTGATTTCCTGCTATCGATATCAAATAAGTTTTTTCATCGTAAACTGAATTTTGAAGGCTAAATAAGTCCTCTGAGTAAATGGTATCATAGCTGAGACTAAGACCTACAATTATACCTACTTAGAGCCAAACCTGAAGCAAAAACTAAAATAAAAGGGCTGAAAAAAATACAGACATACAGGCAGATAAACAGATACACACACAAACATCTTGCCTTTTATATATATATTATCGATTTTCTGCACTATTGTAAGAACTGAAACCTTGAAACTTCTGAATATCGTTTCTTATGTCTTTGTCTATGAGTGTATCAAATTTGATTAAAATCGGACCACCCCTTCTATAACCCAATTTTTTCGATTATCGATTTTCGATATTTATCTGGGGTCCTTTGACACAAAACCTAGCTAAGAACACTCGCAGACGCTTATAGTACAACTGTGTAAATTTTCAAGAAAATCGGTTCAGCCATTTTGGAGTCTATAGGTAACGGATACACAGACAGACAAAGTTCCATTTATAAATAAGTTTAGTTGAGTGAAATGTTCCAATAGAAAAATGCACTTGGTTAAATGTTCCAGAGAAATAGTAGTAAGTAGCTAAGTGTTCCGGGTTGTATACTGATAGTAGCAGAATGTAAAGACTTACGTTCCTTTCCCTTTTTTGGTAGGTTGGCAACAGGGTGAGAAAGAAGGTGAAACAAATAAGTGTCTTTAGTTTTACAAGTCAGTTGAAGCTGTTCTATTGTTGTTGTTTTCTTTGGCAACATGGAGTGAAAATGAAGAAAGGAAAATTGGAAGGAAATGTAGAATGAATGTATGTCTGTGAGACATGACCTCGGCTTGAAGTTTCTTCCTTACATTGCACAAGAGATGCTATCAGATACCACTTCCATTCTGACTCTTTTGACCAGTCAAGAGTAGTAGATTTTAGTCATGTGACCAGCTCCAGCAGTATACCCATTTTTTTAGATGTTAAGAAAAATTAACTGGTGTCATAACTGAATTTGCTATTTCCTATCCAATCAGCATCCAGAATTTTACTTTTCACACTGATTGTGAAATTTGCCTTGTTCTGGGTTTTTCCAAAATGTTTTTAGTCGTTTTGATCCGATTTTGTGGTTGTGCAATTTTACCTTTATTCATTTGTGTTAATTGTTAGATGATATAGAATTTGTATCCTATGAATGCAACAATATTTACCAGATTAAGAAATATAAACTTTTTTTACTCATAAATATATAAAAATGTCTGAATTAGAGAAGAAAATTTTAATAAACACATAACAAGCAGTAATCAAACTTAAATTCTATCTTAATTCCTATTCTTGTGTCCTGGTGGCTTTATTACCTTGCTTGGAGTGTGTAGAATCCGCCTTGCAAAGTTTATTAAAAAAGTAGATATGACAATTTGCATATCACACTCGTCATGAGTCCAGATAAAAAAAATTTACATTAGCACAAAACTTATTTCAGAACGATAACTTATATTTGTTCAGCACAGGCACTGGGTTGCAAAACGTAAAGTTTGAAGCTTGTGTAAATCTTCATTGATTGGCTAATGAACCGAAGGTATGTGAGAACATGTCATAAATCCCGTATAACCTGTCAAAGATTTGTACCTTCATTTGATCTGACTTGCATAAAAAGAGAAAACCCAGCAAGAAATTTCACTTAGGGCAGGAAGCATACATCCGTACAAGCTGCTATGTAACAGAAGCACAATCACCTACTTCATTCACCATGTGGCATGAAGCTGAATCAAGTGAGAAATTTACTTTTCATCTCTCTCACTCTTTTAGTCTTAACATATACGGCTTGTTCAATTCTCATGCACACTCCCATTTTAACTGACATTCACCACATAATATCAAAGGAACATTTATTCAACAGATTAAATAACTTCTGCATCATTCAAACTGTTCCTAAAACAAAGCACATCACATGGAAGATTTATTGTGAAAGGCACTCACCACTACAATTATTGTGTATATTATGATATAAATGTTATATTGTTTCATTGCCTTACAGAATTTTGGTTGTATTTCTTTTGTTTTGTTATTGTACAAATTATAAATGTTTGTGGATTGGATTCTGAACATGCTAGTAACTTGTAATAAGTGAATAGCAATTATTTTGATCACATAGATAACCACACATCCCTTTTATAAGTGAAATGATTTTTTAAAAAAAGTTGAGAAAACTTTATTTTTCTGAGCAGTTCTTTCATTTGCTCTCATCATATAAATTCACTAAAATAGGTTGAGAGAATGTTTCACAAGAACTGACAACAAAAATGTTAAACACTATTAAATTGTTTATTTGCAGAAATAATTTGGTAAAATTTAACAAATGTACCTCCAAAAAGAAGTGGTCAGTAATAGCGATGTTGTCTCTCTTTGACTAACCCTTTAAGAAAACAAACTAAAAACAGATATTCATGAGAATAGGAAACATCATACGATCTGACGAGACCTGCATGAAATATCGTTAGATATCGTCAATATTCATTTTCATTCCCAGACAGTCAAACTAGTAAGATGATATTCTGGCTTGTGTGAATCAATATAAGATAAGTATCAAACTTGATATTTTATTTCAGATAGCATGTTCTTTATGAACATTTTACATATAAGTAAACACACACACACACATATTTTCAATTGTTTTTATATAGAGGCTTTTATGGCTCATGGAACTTTATTTTCAGAAATTTATGTTGTGAATTATTCATTTTTTTTTTTTTGTGAATAAGAGCAATAATATATATATATATATATATATATATATATATATATTCATGCACAACAGTGATATGAAGAGAAAAAAAACATTCTTTTGACCCACAATTTTTTTCTGGTACATTTGTTAAAATTAACCTAACAAAGTAGGGAGAAAAGATTTTTGAATAACTGAGAGAAAGAAAAGACAAGGTTATTTTCATTTTGAATTATAGTTTTATGAGTACTTTAATATTTGTATAACCTTCTTTGCCTTGTTTACACAGGGACTGAACATCAGTTTTCATGAAACTTTATAGTATGAAATTAAATATCATTTTTCAGTATTGTTACCTTTCCATATTCAAGCAATATATATATAAAAGATTATATCCTTAATGAGAAGAATTAGAGAAAAATATGATATTACAAAAATTGATTTTTAGTCATGCCTTGTTCAAAACACAAACATTTTGGTGTATCCTTAAGAAATTTTGTCATTTCCTCAAATAGGAAACCAAAAATATTCTATTTTTATTGCATTACTTTTCAAATACAAAAGTAGATCTTTATTTTTACAAATTGTGACTTAATGGTTATAAAACTTGAATTATAGTTCAGTTTTTACTTCTAGAAAAAAGTTGAAAAAATTATTTTTATTTCAGTTACTATTTTTGATGTCTGAGTTTTCAAATCTAAAGAACAGTTCAGAATATGAGATTTATTAAAAAAAATGTAAAAAAAAAAATAGAGGGGAGTTAATTCAGTGTTTGATATACGAAAAATATTTGGAATCGTGAACTCAACAATTACAAATTTGTAAAATGAAAATAATTAAAATAAAAAGTTTGGCCCTTTCACATTTGGATATGAAACATCTTGCATCATGAATGAAATGAAAAATACTATTTGAAATGTAATATTAATTTCATTTAACTACTTAATTTTTTTTTTTAATAAAAAAAATCACAAATTTAGTTTTCCAAAACCTTTTTAAAAGATATAGATCCAAGACGAATATGTACTCTAAATATGTTGCTAGATTAAATTAATAATTTTTTTAAGGTTTCTTAAAGGTTGAATTTTAGTTGCAAGAAAAAAAAAGAAGTAATACTCAAGATATGAGACGCGGTAAAGGATGTAAGGGGGATAATTTGCAAAACGTTTGGACACTAAAATATATTAAAAAAACCGTTTCCTTTTAATTTTTTTGCCTTATGTAGAAAAGGTTATTCTTTTGAAATTAGTATTTACATTCAATTTTCTTTATCAACTATTATTACATCCTGACAGGTGTGCAGACAGTTCAACTTTGTAAATAAAAATCTTCCAGAAATAAAAGAAATAGAAATGAATGAGAATAATCAATTAACTATTACCTGCCAGGAATATATATATATATATATATATATATATATATATATATATATACTTACTCTGTCAGTAATACTTGCTTTAATTTTTTTACGACTGATAATCACTTTTTACTTAATTTTTCAATAAAAATATAAAGATTAAATATTGAAATGTGTGCAAACATAACTGAGGTAAAAATTATAAAATATTTGTGCTTTTATTTATTGCCAGAAATATTCTGTTTGTAGTCAAGGAAATGACTAAAGCAAAATTGTTAAGTAGCAATAACATTAGTAGGCATAACTTTATTAATAATTTTTTATTAGTATTTTTTCATCTTATTTTTGCTGCTTTTATCACAATTAAGATTCTCAGTTTAAAATTGGTAATAAGATTAAATAAATACTAAATAATTGACAAAGATACATTCCAAAATTTGAATACTATGGCATTAATACAGTCAATGTAACATACTTGATCTTTTAAAGCTTGCGCTTTCCTTCCTAATGGAATAGAAGATGTAAAGAATATTGGATTCATATGTGATGTCTGTCCTTCAATATGGCAATGAATGCTATACAATCTCATTAAAGGTAAAGGAAAGACTTAAAGCAACTGAATGTGGTTCTACAGAAGGATGATGTAGATAACATAGACAAAACATGTGAGTAATGAGAAGGTTTTGGAGAGGATTGACACAAGAAAGGAACTTATACTTAACATCAGGAAAAGACAGCTGAAGTTTTTGGGACATGGAAGGAGGGTTTGGAGAACCTGATGCTCAGGGGACAGATAGAAGGGAAGAGAGATGAGGGAAAGCAACATATGACATAATTAGAGTTGAGCAGATGAAAAGTGGAACAGGGATTGAGTGGGATAACAGGAGGAAGTAGTGGATAGGGAGATGAGGAAGGCCATGATCGCCTACATCCTGAAGGGACATGGCACATAGAAGAAGAATATATGATTAAATGTGTAGGGAAATGAGATGCATGAATATACATCTCCCAGAATGTTTAATAAAAGTAATCTCCCCTCATGCAAGGGGAGATTACTCCTATCAGATACGCTTAATATTTTTTGTATTCGTTTTTAAGTTGGTAAATTGCAAGGATTTGTGAAGAAGTAACTTCTGATAAAACTGAAATCCCATACCACTGGAGTTTCTCTCCTGGGCCATGCTTAAGGTTATAAAACAAGGTTTTCTTCATCTAGAATTCTAAAAAAAATTGTTTAACATGTCTTTCAATATATGCCACACTGTATTGTGGAGTGCCTAGTAATGGTAATACTTATGAGTTTTTTTGTGACTCTAATATGAAATATTTTCATTATTATAGGTATTTTCTGTCTAGTTTTCTTAACCTGTGAAGACATGAAATACTGCAGAATATAGATATGGTGGACATGCATAAAAAGATGAAAGAAACAGGATTTGTATAAAATTCATAAAGAGAATGCTTATAATAGATAAAGAAAATATACTATAAATATGGAATGAATACACGGAAAGACCTATAATATTAAGACCTTATATTTTCTCTAGCCAAGATAAACAAGAACAAAGAAGTAGGACTATCTTGGATAGAGATGCTATCAACCTGGGACAATTTTGGGATCATGAAGATAACAGAAATAAATGAATCTAGTGTCTCAGCTTCAGACACTTTCCAATTACCATAAAGTTGCTTCGTTGTACCTTTTCTCTCAATACTTTCATGGTAATTGTTCAGATGAGCTCTTCACTATGGTACCGAGACTTCATGCAAGCACAGTACTAGACTGGCAACAAGGTCTCATAAATTTACAGTTGGATAGATGTAGCTATAAGTTCTATGCAAACAGTTTCTTCCCTTGTACTTCTTGCTTGTAGAACTCTCTTCAGCTCTATGTATGTAATGTTTGTTTTCTAATTTTTTCACATTCAGGAATCCCTTGTGTGTCAGTGGCTTTACTACCTTGCTTGGGGTAAATTTGCTTAAAGAATATAACAGTGCAAATATTACAAAACATTTCAATATCTCTATCTTCATAGCAATAACAAATAGGTAAGGTTCAAATGTATACAAGTTTCATCATACAATTAGCTTAATGAACTACATAACTAAACTTATTAGGATAATAACTTGAGCTCATTGTAGAATTAGATCTACTTGAAATAGTAGAAAAGTTTGATTTACATGGGAAAGATATTTGAGTAAGCCATAACCTTATACTGAAAACAAAGAGCCTGCATACGTCATAGAGAATAAATTCAGTGATGATACAAAATATAAAACAATAAGAAAAGGTTGTGTTTTCTTACTGGGTTTATTCAATCTAAATAGCAAGAATTCATTGCATTCACTTCGATGCAAATATCCTTGGAAAAGGTATTAATCTGTCTCTTCCCTCCAGTTATGGGTTAAATAACAGGACAGATTGGGTTCTATAGCCTTGGCTGGCAACCAGTCTACTGCATTAAGTAATGGCAACCTACTGTGGGATAATCTTCTGCCCAGTCAGTCATGTCTCTTTTGAGACATGATCGCCGAAGCGTGTATTACATATGGCACTTAACTGACTGACTTATATAGCAAGAGAGTTTTAAGAAAACTAGAAAACCTACCAAGATTTATTAATGGAAGACATAATCTTAAAAACATAAGATACATGGATGACATTATTGATAGAAGACTTGGGAAGGAAACTGCAACAACTATTAAAAAAGGTAGTAATGGAAAATAAGAAGAAATGACAAGTGATAAGACAGGATCCATGGTCATCAGCAAAAGTGACAACCTAAAGTATAAGCTACATATTAGGATGTTAAAATCAAGCAGGTGCAGAAATTCAACTCTCTGAGTAGAGTAATAATAAACAATGGAAAATTTGAAGGCATGTAGAAATAGCAAAAGAGGCCTTCAAGATATAGGAAAATATAATTAGAATCAGAAATAAGTGTCCTCACAGAAGAAGAAATGATTTGATTTTACTAATGAATAATATGGACAATAACATGAGGAAGTATGAAGGAAAATACAAACAAAAAGGAAACACAGAGACAGGACATTTTTCTGACACATAATGAGGAAAGAGAGCCTAGAGAATTTAATACTCACAGGACATTGAAGACAAGAGAAGTGGGAAAACAGCAAGTAACCTACTGAAAATGTATGTGTGACTGGACAGTAGAACAAAGGTCAAATAGGAATAGTAAAGGATAAAAAATTACTTAGAGTAACAAAAGACAGAAAGTTGTGGAGAGCCATGATCATGTATCTTCTAAAAGCATATAAAAGAATTCATTCTTTTAAATTAAGCTGCATGTATTTAGAGAACAAAAATTAGCCTTCAGACAAGACTTAAACTTGCCCCCCCATATATAAAGCACAAACAGATGGACAAGAAAACCTTTCAGAAAATGTTTTGACATCATCACACATAAACTATTACTTAGTTTTGTAATTTTAAAGTTATCATGTAAATATTACTTTTAAGTAGGATGACATTAATCTTGTACAATGCTGACAAAAAGGATACTTTCAGAAAGTGTGCTTTGGTGAGGTTTAGTGCCATTTCTATGTACATATGTGTCCATATTAATTTTTTTATTTGGAATTTTAATATCCAAATTTAATTTACAAAGATGACTTCAATTTTCAGGATAAAAGTAATGACTAAATGCATTCCTTTTTCTACACAATACTGAAATCTCACACTCATTAGGTATTGAATGTGAAAGCATAATTTACACCTGTACTGTTTTATGTTCATTACATTTATTTTTATTTATTTATTTATTTTTTTTAATCATTTCACTCAAAGCAAGGTGGTACTGCCACTGATATGCAGGGGGCTACATAAGAGAGTAAAAGGTTAGGCAAGAGGAGAGTGAAGAGAAAGACTAACCAGTTACAGGTGGTGGCAGAGAAAGGGCAAGAGGATGATGGGAACATAGGTGTGAAGACAGTTGTGAAGGTAGAGAAAAAGCAAAAGAACAAGATACGGGGTGATGTTTGAATAAATATTAGGTCATCACACATGAAATGATGCATTTTTTGGTTGGTTGTTGATCGGGTCATCTAACGAAGTAACCTCCTTAGTATATAAAAATATCTTGACTTATTCCTGACTTTTTTCTTTCAATATATGATTACTCATAAATCCAATAAAAATGCTTACAATGAAAAACACTTACTGTCTGAGTACAAACTGGGCAAAAGAATCATGCAATGAGAAATGAATACTCTTTGACAACAGTAAGAGAGTAGGCTAGTAGTTAGATGCAAGTGAATCACCAAAACAATATCCCCAAAGCTCCACTGCACCCTAAAAAGTTAATTTTTACTGTATGGTGGGCTTTTAATGGGGTTATTATTCATTAATGCCGCAAAGGAAAACAATAATAGCAACCTCATATTGTAGAGAAATTGAGTACAAAAACTGAAAAAGAAAACATCCTAGACTTGTGAAAAGGGATGGCTAAATTTTGTTGCATGGCTGCACACTTGACAATCAACTGTCCAAAAGCTGCAAAGCCTGAATTATGAAATTTTGCCTTATCCATCCTCCATATTCACCTGATATCTCTTACTGATTATCATGTATTTAAGCATTTTGAATTTTCCATATGCAATGAAACATTCTCCAATAAGGAAAAGGCAATCAAAGCATTTGAACTGTTTATCACATCAAAAGATGAGATCAAGAATTAAGAAGTACATTGGAGACTAGTCAGTCTTTAACATGATTCCTATTTCAATTAAATAAATTAGTTATTTAACATTTCAGAAGCATTTCATGCCTTTCCTATAAAGTGCATCATTTTATATCTGACAGCCTAATATATTAAAACAGAAACAGTATTCAGATGATGAATTGTTAATGTGGAAAATGTTGTGTGCAGGAAAAATTGTTCCACAAAGGTTGAAAATATAGACTTATTTAATTTGCCCTTTTATAAATTTATAGTGGATGTTTCTTTTCTTGGCCAAAAGCAAAGTAATATTAAAAAAAGCATATTAAAAAAAAATTATTTACTATATTTTCATTAGAATTATTCCCCTTACCTCATTAAAAAAAAAAAAAAAAAAGAAAGATCAAAGTTTGCAGTGGCAAAACAGTTGAGGCATCTGGCAAAACAGTTGAGGCATCTGCTCTCGATAAACAGCATTATCCTATGAAAATATATGTTCCCTGTGCACTTAGTACAGAAATAAATTACTCTATAGCTATTCAGTAATAGTTTTATCATAAGTCCTAATTTGAGGAGACTGTGTCCTTCTAGAGATAAAAGCTATCAGTGTTTGATTGTTCTTTTTAATATCAACCCTGAAGCTTAAAAGGTGTTAAAGTCATGAAAAAATTTTATTATACAAAAATCTAAACCTGTAATAAAAGCTTATGTTTGAGACTGAAAAATTATGGTAAGCCTAAACATGAAACAATTTACCAGAAAAGAAAGTCGGTCAAATTAGAGAATATCATTTTACACTTCTAACGATTTTTATGAAAACATTTTTTCTTTCAATAAAAGCATTCTAAAAGTAATATTTCTGTTGTCATCAGAAAAGTTAGTGATTAAATACTGGATATTATAAATTATTCAATCAAATAAATCACGAAATACATTTATCTGAAAATATTTTTATATTTAAACAGAGTTGCCCCCCTTAGTTGCTGAAACAAAGATGTTGATAATATTCACTATCTAAAAACATTCGTAAAACAATGTTCTTTTTATGAGTTATGTATTATAAACGAAATATTGTTCCCTTGGTTGTTAATTTAAATGTGATTGATATATGCTTTGTAAGCTTTTCTTTTTGTTTTCCTTGAATTTTTTTATAACTTTTATATAAAGAATTGATTTTTCAAATACTATTCTTGGACAGATTTTAATCATGAAGATTTCACTAATGCTTCATGATTATTTAAAAGGGATTTACCCACTATAATTTTGAAGAGAATTCATTGACTCATGTGTCTCTCTCAATATGTGTATAGATGTTTTTCAACATTAACATTTCATAAAAAAATTAGTGTAAAAACTATTGGAAAAATGAAGAGAATTAAGCATCTTCATTTACTTTTAAATCTAACTGGACTGTTGTAATAAGATTAGATGTATTGATATAAAATAATAATAAAGAACTGAAAAAGAGTATTTTTTATAAATACTTAAAAGCAAAATTAAAATTTGAATTAATCCTAGCTACTCTTGTAAACAGGAGAGAGCTATGGTAGAAAGATTTATTCTCTCATTTCTATTTTCCCTACTGTGGCCATTATATTCTTGATATAACACAGTAGTTTATCAACGGAATGGCTGAAAGGAAAAAGGATGACAAACATGCTTGTTCTCAGAGAGACTTTTCTATTACTAAGACATAAACTATATACAAATGTGTCTCACATGTAAAACAATATATCCTATACATCTACAGAGTGTAAGGAGAAACAAAAAGATTTAGCCTCTGCCTGGGCCATGGTGGGTCTGGGATAAAGAAAGCAACCTTCAGATGGGCTGCTGCAAAACAAACTGAATGTAGTCATGTCACTAAGCAGTCTGTCATTTGGCTCCTGTAACTTATCTCCACCAAAGGGAGATAAGCGCCTTCTGTATTCCTACTCTGTTCTTTTGTACTTGCAATGGATATCAACACTAAGGGAATTTACAAAAAATAAGTAAAGCTAATTACCTAAATCTTTGAAAAGTGAAAAGAAAAAAAAAAAAGAACATAATAAGCTCTTTATGAAATTTTCTATACAGACATATTTCAGCATGACTTTAAGCATGTAAATGAATTCCCTGATAGTTCAATGTTTTTTTTTTTCAAATATGTTTGTTTTATTTTTTTTTCTGTATTTGATTTAATAAAAAGACATATGCATCTCTTTTCTTTTAATAACATTGAATATAGTACTTTATTCTCATCTTATTCTGCTTTGCATACATCTTGTTTAGATTTGTTTTTAATAATATACAATAGTGTCTAAAATTAGTGAGCAAAAATGAAAAGTTCAGTATCTCCAAAACTAACCATTGAAATTGTGTGAAATTTTCACTGATAGCAGACATACACCTCCCCAACAATGTCGCTAGTTTTCAGGTTACATAAAGCAATAAAAAAGAATGTATCATATACTTACTGCTTTCCATGTGTCCAAAATTAGGGAACAAATTTTAATTAGGTAAATCAGAACAAAAGAAAAGACAAACTTGCAATTTAATATTTTGTGCTAAGATCTTTGTTTTCGATGACTGCTTCACATCTCACAAGATTTTACCAAATTTTGACAATCAGTAACCATAATTTTAGCCTGTTCTTCACATAGTTTCAGCCACAAATCTACAACATTTGATGAATTTTGTACTATTACCTTCTTCCCTAATGTTTTTCATAAGTTTTCAATGGGTTTTATGTCTGGACTCTGAGTGGGCCTGTCAAGAACCTCAGTTCTTTGCTCCTTGAGATAATTCAGCACAAGCTTTACCTTATGGAATGAAGCATTATCCTGTACAAATACAGGAGTGTCAATACAACAATTTTGCAACACAGGAACAACGTGATGTTCTAACAAAGAACAGCACTTACTCTCATATTTAAACGTATATAAGGTAAAGTTCCAAGTGCGGAAATAATTTCAAAGATCATTACACTGCCTCCACCAAACTTCACTGTTTTCTTGGTACAATTCTTATTAATTGCTTCACCAGTTGTTTTTTGTAGATATTGCTTGCCATCACTCCCAAACAAATCGAACTTTGATTCGTCACTAAAAAAAAACTTTGGACCAATCAGCTTCTGACTAGAGTACATGCTTCTTTGCAAATGCTAACCTTACTATTTTGTTTTTGTTGCTGATCAGTGGCTTTTTCCTAGGACAGCGTGCAAATAGGCCAGTTTTGTGTAATTATCTTGACACAGTTTGTCTTGAAACCTTGATGTCGTATTTAATGCTTTCAGAAATGTTTCTTGCACTTTGAAAATTACCTTTCAATGTGAGGTGGTGCATTATCCTGTCCTGCCTGACAGTTGTTTGTCAAGGTCAGCCAGGTTTCTTATTGATTGTGCTACCAGTGTCATTATATAATTTCATAACTCTGCTAACAACACTTTTTGAACGGTTTAACTTGTCAGTAATTTGTTGTACAGTATTATCCTTCCTAAGTTTGACAATTTCAGATTTAGTAGAAAAATCAAGTTTTTTATTGAGACATGATGGAAACTGCTGCAGTAATATTAAACAACCATCAGATTCTTTATCTTTACAGGCGCTTATCAGAAGAGTGGATGATCAAACTTTAACCTTAACTTTTTGTTCATTGTTCCCCAATTTTGGACACATGAAAAACAGTAAATATGTGATAAATTCCTTTCTATTGTTTTCTGTAACCTGAAAGCTAGCGGTATTCTTGGAGAGGTGTATGTCTACTATCAGTGAAAATTTCATGCAATTTTGATGGTTAGTTTTGGTTAGTTACTAAATTTTTCATTTTTGTTCCCTAATTTTTGGTGCTCCTGTTTCTTTAAGTATTTATAGACTATATGTAAGTGGCATCACTAATTTTATGACTGTCTTGTATGATAAAATTCAATTCTAATTATTTTTGTATTCAGACTATCAATATTCATTTGGATCGAGATGCCAAAAAGGGAGTAGTGAACCATCAGATTTCAGATTGGTCTTTTACTTTGAATGGTGTGTTCAACAATAGCAGTCAGGAGACTGTGTATTCAACAACAGCTAAAGATCTGGTCTCTACTGCTCTAAATGGATACAATGGTAAGTATGAGAAAGTTTTGTTCCTTATTTTATGATCTGTGCATTATTGATTGTAGCTTCTTATCAGGATCCATAATCTGCTCTTTTTCTATAAAAATTTTATTCACATTATGTTTAAAATTATAATTTTTCTTTTATGTACCATGTTTCTTCATGACAGGAATGATCATGGCTCTTCAGAATTTCTTATTCTTTGTAGCTCTCAACAGTGTTTATTTTTTTTATTTTTTTACTATCCTTCCCACTCTATGATTTATTTACACAAGGTTACTTGCAGTTTTCCTGTCCCTGCTTTCAGTATGTCCTGTTACAGTTCTCTTTCTGCATTGTGTTCCAAGAATTTCAACTGTCTCTTTCTGATTATGTGTCAATATCCTTTTTGCTTCCATTTTCCTTTAAATTTCCTTGTTTCTCACATGCTCTTTCCAGAGCATTCTCATCATTGTTCTGTGTATCTCTGTTATCTCAAGTTATTGCTGCTTTATCTGAAAGAAAATTATTCAACATTTGCTGCTATTTAGAATAATTAATGTTACATAGCAGTTGAGTACTCTTTTCTTTGTTTCTAATAAAACTTTTCTGTTGATACTTTTAGTTTTTGAAAGACAGCTTTTGCTAATTATTCCAATACACCTTTAGATTTTGGTGTCACATTTTCCATTGTTAAGATACTTCCAAGTTAGTTAAATTTCTGTAGTTGCTTGATTTTGACATATTCAATTTGTAGCTTACATCTTGACTTGTTCCTCTTGTTGGAAATCATACATTTGTCGTCTTACAATGGACTGTTTTTTCTTTTCTTCCTGTTTTTTTTTTTATTACATTGCGTAGGAGTTCATGTAGTTTTCTTTCCATGTCTTCCATCAACACTGTCATTTGTATATCTTATGTCGTTAAGATTGTGTTCATCAATAATAATAATCATTATTACTATTTCTATTATTTTTCTGAGTGTTTCCCAATCAATGTCACATAATGTATATGACTTTTTGCTCAAATGAAAATTTGTTGAATTATTATAAATATACTGGGTCTTCTTCTATGTGCCTTGTCCCTTCAGGACGTAGGCGATCATGGCCTTCCATTTTTCCCTATCCCTGGTGGCTCTGAGCACGCCTTCTCCTATTATACCATGCAATCCTCGTTCCATCATCCACCTGATTAGGTCCTTCAAATATGTTATCCGTTGCTTTCCCTTGTCTCTTTTTTCCCTCTATCTGGTCTGTTAGTATCAGATTCTCCAAGCCCCCCTTCCTCATTGCGTGTCCCAGGAACTTCAACTGTCTCTTCCTGATGCTCAGTATTAATTTCCTTTTTGTTTCCATCATTTCCAAGACCTCATCATTGCTCACATGCTCGATCCATGGTATTGGCAGCATCCTTCTGTAGAACCACATTTCAGTTGCTTCAAGTTTTTCCTTCATCTTTGATGGTATTGTCCAGCATTCACTGCCATATTGAAGGACGGACAGCACATGGCAATCCAGTACTCTCTTCCTAGTTTCTAGTGAAATTGTTCTGTTTCTTAATACTTTACTCAACTTCTGGAATGCTTCCTTCACCGTGCCAATTCACCTTCAGATCTCTGTGTCGCACTTTCTGTTATAACGCTTCCCAGATATTTAAATTTTTGTACCTGCTTGATTCTGGTACCCGCAACCTATATTTGGCATATTGGGCTGCCCTTTTTACTGATGACCATGCATTTGGTTTTTGTGCAGTTTATTTCTAGTCCTTTCTTGTTACTTTCTTCTGCTACCTTCTGTAAGAGGTCTTGTAGTTTCCTTTCTGTGTCTGCTATCAGCACTGTATCATCTGCGTACCTTAGGTTGTTTAAATTGTGGCCTCCGATTACGAATCCAGACATAACTTCTAGGGTTCTCAAAATTGTTCTCACTGTACAAGTTGAACAGATTCGGTGAAAAGACACATCCTTGTCTTACGCCCCTTTCTATCTTTGTATATCTACTCAATTTATTACCTGTCCATATGCAAGTGGTTTGCTGCCAGTAAAGATTCTTCATTACTCTTAAGTCTTTCCCAAATATGTCCAGGCTGCCGAGCATCTCCATCAGTTCTTTGTGGCGTATTTTGTCAAACACCTTCGCATAATCAATGAAGCACAGGTATAAGTCCTTCTTCATTTGTATTGCCCTTTCAGAGAGCATCCTAATCATAAATATGGCATTCCTTGTTCCTGTGTCTTTAACGAAACCACACTGTTCTTGTCCTATCTCTGGTCTGATTCTGCTTCTCGCGCTGTTCATCAGGATTCAGACAATCAGTTTTGTTATATGGCTCATTAAATTGATGGTTCTGTGGAGTTTGCACTCATTTGCTCCTGGCTTCTTAGGTAGTGCTATGAAGACAGACTTGCTGAGATCATCTGGTATAACTCCACTATTATAAATTTCATTTATTATTTCAGTAATTTTTTCTATACCAAATTCTTCCAGGGCTATCAGCAGCTCTATGACTATGCCATCTGGTCCCGCTGCTTTGTTTCTATTCAGTTTGGCTACTGCAGATTCCACTTCAGACTTTAATATTTCCAGTCTTTCCTCATCTTTGTGTATTATTGGTTGTTCTCTCTTGTCGTGGAAAAGATCTTTTATATATTCTTCCCATCATTGGAGTATTTCCTCTTTCTCCAAAATGATTGTTCCATCCTTAGATTTTAGACACCCTGTTGAAGAGCAGGGTTTTGTCCTGTCAGTTCTTTTATTTCTTTATGCATGTCTGCTTTATTATTCCTGTTCAATCTCTCAATCTAAGTTTTCTGTTTTGTTTTGTTTTTTACTTTACAAATTTTACTTAATCCTGTGGAGATTTTCTCTTTTTCCAAGATACCACTTTTTCTAGTTGGGACATAATTTGATATTACTCAGATATTATAGCCATGAACAATGTTGTACCATTAGTCTTTCTGACTGTTGTACAATATTGTTTATTACAACCTCTGATGGTTGTGTGTTGTAATTCTAACCCACGTTATCTTTTCCCTTTGTGGTTAATTCAAAATAAATTGTATTCCAAATGGGCAATGGAATTATGGCTATGTATATGAACCTCTTGTATATAGATATCAAAGTTTGCTTTCTTGCATTCTTCTGAATTGCACCCTGAAATCATCTGATCCTGACTGGTTTTGAATAAGATTGTGAGACATTCACAGAACTTACTGATGACTTCAGTTCAGAACATTTTTTTATAATGGAAAAGTCAATCTCAGAACAAATGAGATCCAGTTAAAACTTAATAGCTAGAAAATATAGTTTTTTTTAATCATTTCACCCAAAGAAAGGTGGTACCATCAGTGATGTGCAGGGGGCTACTTAAGGGAGTTAAATTTTTAGACAGGAGGAGAATGAAGACAAAGACAAACCAACTATAGGGGGTGAAAGAGCAAGAGAAGGGCGTGAATACAGGAGTGAAAACATTTGCAAAGATAAAGAGAAAGGAAAAGAACAAGATACATGGGCTGATGTGGAATGGGCTGGAGTTAAGTGGGTAAGAAATGGGAATTGACTTTGCATTTAAATTCCTGGAGGGTGTAGCTGTCAGGAAAGCAAATATCTGGAAGGGAATTCCACAGGCAGGAAGCGCAAGAAAAGAAGCTGCTGAAGTAAAATTGTCACCTGCATTTGGTTGATCTAACTGTAAAACTTGTTGCCAATCTGGTTGCCTGAGTAAATTCTTGTGGAGGAGGCACCAGTGATTTAAGTTCATCAGAGCAGAAGTCATGAAAATATTTATAGAAGAGAAACCACATCTTATCAATGAGAAAGTGGTTGGAGTTGAGCTGCCAGGTCAGGACCAATCACATTACAGGTTCTCCTTTGGAGCCTGTTCAGAACACTAAGATGAACAGCAGGGGCACCTGACCAGATATGACAACAGTATTCCATGCATGGTCAGCTGGTTGATTTGTATATGTGCAAGATGGATTCAGGCGGGAAAAATTTCCAGGTGCGATACAATGACCCAACTTTTTTGGCAATGGATTTAGCTATTGATTCAATGTAATGATTCCACTTGAGGTCAGAAGAAAGGGTAAAGCCAAGGAGGCGCAGTGTATTGCTTTCAGGGAGACTTACTTGGTCCATGCTTATGGGTGGTAGAAGAGATTGCCTACTGATGCAGGAGTAGATGGTGGTGCCATCTGTGTAGATGCCTACTTGGGATTTGATCATATCTGCGAGATCATTTATAAGGATAAGAAATAGCGTTGGGCCTAGGATAGAGCACTGGAGGACACCAGCATTTGTGCAGTAGGATGTGGAGGCATGCCTATTCAAGATGACATTCATTATGCAGTTAGATAAAAAAGATTGGATCAGATCAAGCAAGCATCCAGTCATACCGTAGCCCTGTAGTTTGCACAGAAGGCCAGCTTGCTAAACCTTATCAAAAATCTTGGAGATATCCAGGGCAACAGCACAAGTCTCACCAGACTTATCGAGGGTCTGGTATATATACTCCATGATGGTTGTTAGCATATCGGCAGTAGACCTGGCAAAGCGGAATCCATACTGTCTGTCTGAGAACAGTTTATGAGCAGTAAGATGTTTAACTATCTCAGTTTTATGCACCAAGCTTTGTTTAGTCAGAATAACAGTGTGATTACAATATGGACACATTGAAAGTAATAGATTTGATGATGTACAAGGAAAATACAAACTGAAATCATTTAAATTTTAATTCCCATAATGATTTCTCTGAAAATCAATGCTTTAAACTTTGGGATATGATGGCAAAATATATAAGTCACCAATAATTCATCAATTAACAATAATATTCACAGTATTCATTATATCCAAGTTTGCATACATCTGCATACAGTAGTGATTGTGGAACACTGAAAGTGGTGGGGTGGCACTTAGGGGCTGGGATTTTTCTGAGGAGGAGGGGGTGCAAACTCAAACAGTGTTTTCATTTTTCTACTACACCTGTATTGTATACACAACTTAGGAATGAGTTTGAGTATAAGTATGTTACTTATCGTTACATTAAATGGAATAACTTTTCATTCATAGTAGAGGAATTCTAATCTATTCTTGCCCTTTTTTCCACTCTCAAGCTTTTGGAACACAAGAGGTTAATTTCAAAACAAAATCAAAGGGTTCATACTAATGTCAATGCTAGCAGGACAGTGTAATTTGTCTGCTCTAATTTTTTTTTTTTGCCTCTATAAAACTTTTTTAAACCAAAAAAATAAATGTAAGAAAAAAATAATGCCACAAAATCAATCAAAATGCTGTGGGCACTGCAGCCATACAAAAATCAGCTAAAAATTAATTTGTTTTTGGCAAGGTTCGACCAAATGATCAAAAAGCTACTTTGAAATAAAGAAATAATTTAAATAATTATCATTTCTCCATGACCTTGAAACAAAACATCAAATAGGGTGGCTTGATTGGCACAAACAAAAGTTAACATACGTGCTATATTGCTTCGATTTTACTTATTTCTCTAGATTCCAACAAAAGTTAATGTAAATTATTTTACATCACTATTCAAAGAAATTTACTTTTTAAAGTGCATAGTTAATTTATGCTACTACTAGTTAAAAATGTAAGGTTGATCGAATGGTTGGACACTGGGTATATTTGGTAACTGGATAATTCACAGACAGGTAATTCATTCACTAGGGCAACTGCAAATGCCCATTTGCATGTTGACAAAATTACTACTAAGAGAGATGTAAAAAGAAAAAAACAAATTCATTTATTTTTCTTTGTTTTTCTTTTTTTAACCATTATGATTTTTTCTTTTTATAAACCAAACTTCTGGTTTGTGCGACAAATGTCGCTCCATATACATTACATTGGTAGTCATTCCATGCAACACAGGAGAATTTGTGGCATTGGGAATTTATATGTTTTTGAATTACCCCATTTTTTCCATTGTTGAAATCCAGTTTTAGCAAATCTGCATTGCCAATATGTTGGTGGTGCAAAGTGCTTATACACAAAACAGAACATCACATTCTTGTGAATATTCAGCTTATTGGTATTTGTCCAACCAAGCACTTACAAATGACCAAGTATGGCACTTTCCTTCACTGTGCTTGGGATATTCTTGTAAATGTGGTTGAATTGGAATACTACTAGCGGATTGGGATATGTCAACAAGAGCGGTATCATTCTTCAGTTTTTGAGATGAATGTTCAATAACAGTTCCAGAATATTCAGCATATAACTTCAACATTTTTGCAGTTTGTTGTTGAAGTGCTTTTTTTATAATTCAAAAATTTATCCATAAGGCAGTGTTGGTTTATAATTGTAGTGTTATGTGTTTGTGCTATGATTTGTAAAAAAGATGTTTGGAAATATAACTGTATTTAAACATAAGGAATTGAATATGGGAGAGACAATAAAACCTATTGTTTGCTTGATCATTCATTTAAAAAAAGAATCATTTCAGTGTTCAGTGGTGATCACTATAAATAGGGATAGAAGAGGTCTAAATTATTTTTCTACCAATCCCTTTTCTTTTTTTTACCAAA
This sequence comes from Ascarosepion bandense, assembly GCA_037127315.1. Classification (NCBI taxonomy): domain Eukaryota; kingdom Metazoa; phylum Mollusca; class Cephalopoda; order Sepiida; family Sepiidae; genus Ascarosepion; species Ascarosepion bandense. The sequence goes on from JBBBDQ010000479.1 coordinate 2,110,960, forward strand.
TACTGGAATTATCAGCAAATCTCAATAGAGTGTATTAGTCTTAGTGATTTTGTTTGGCACCATTGATAAGTAATTCAGGCAACCTGCTGTGTTTAGCTCTCTCTCTATGTAATTTTCTTTCAAACTGGTGTGTGTATGTGTGCGTCTTCTTAAAAAGCTAAATGAAAAAGAAAATGTAGAGGGAAAAGTGCTGAAGATTAAATCTTATCTAAATCAAAAACTGATCAGTTTCATAAATTTTTGAAGCTTATAAAAGTGGGGAAGCCAACTGAAGGGCCAGCCAAAATTCTGGTGCGACCTTGACCCCTCTTTTCCCCACTTCCAGAAGTGGGACTGTCTACATATATGTTAGTATGTACACATTGAAAGGATGAGTAACTTGTCAACTATTTTATATATTTAATTTTGCATATATATGTAGTTTGTTTTCAATTTTATCAACTGCACAGCATAGTAAGGTCAGTTGGGCACAGTTTGTGTGAAAAAAGAGTACCATGATGCAATTTATTATCAGAAATTTGGAAACAGCATGCTGTACTGTTTATGAACTGCTTTTAAAATATTTGGGTGTAAATCTTAGGATAGAGCAGAGAATTTAGAAAGAGTAGGATGAGTCTGATGGTGATTACAAAGGTATGACAACTCAGGAAAAACTTATTCTGAGAAGAAAAGAACTCCCAAATTTGTTGGTGAGGACCTCAGATTCAACATTGAGGTCTACATCAAGTGCCTGGAAGAAGTAGTGCTGTCCTGGGTCAAGAGGATGGCTGCTGAAAGACCCTATGTCTTGCAACATGACTCTGCATCATGCCTCACAAACAGGAGAACCCAATCATGGCTGTCAGATAATTTCTGCAACCACATCTGGCCACCTAATTCTAGACTGCAACCCCCATGATTATTATGAGTGCAGCAAAGTTGAATGGGAAACCAACAAAACTCCTTGTAAAGATGAACTGAAGGCAAAGAGTGTGGCAACATTCACCAACTTAAATAAGCAGACTGTCCAGAAGAGTTGCAGAAGATTTTGAAGTCGTCTGGAGGTCATGGTTGAAGCCAATAGTAATTTTTATTGAATACATTTCTCTTGAGTATTTCAAGAAATTTTTGTGGAATTTTGATAAATATATCTGTTAAAATGAGATGTCAGTAAATTTTTATTTTTGTGTCATTTAAACAACAATTCATGCATTGCACCCTGTACATACACAAGTGTTACCAGAAATTCATGGCCAGATATATAGGTTTATATTTCAACACTCTCAGTAAATTAAATCTAAAGCTTCTAAAATTTGGAGTTGGATTTAGTTTAATTTCAGTTGCAATTTTGGAAGATGTAATCACTGCATTTTGTTCAGGTGCATTTCAATTGTATAAAATCTTCCTGTATTTCAGACCTAAGAAAATGTTATTTTATATTTTAATATTTGATGCTATACAGGGCTTTTCACAGGAGAAGGAGTATCTTGATTGTCACAATGCATCATGGCACAATTGAACAAATTAGAATTTGTTGTCTTTTTCAGTAATTGAATTAAGAACTTCAATTTTTGTGTTGCAGCTGCTATAGTTATAGACTCTACCTTACAAGTGAATAGTGCAAAGGTCTACTGTTTTTTATTTTTTTAATATATCAATGAACTACATATTTGATTAGTTAAAAACCATAACTAGTAATAATAACAATCTTTAGAATTACTCTACTTTACATCTCAGAAATTAATCAGTCAAAGGGTAAAATGACTTCTTTGAAAACTATATTTTGATTCTTTCTACATTACAGATAATCTAAGAGGTGTTTTGTCTGAGTTTATGGAGAAAGTGATAGGCTTTTCTTGGTGTTCTGACAGCTACATTACAAAATAACAGATCTGTTCAAGTGGCTGTCATAAAATGTATTAATCTTTTTGTACCATTTGTCATCAACCAATTCAGCACCATCCTAATTTATCTTATATCTAAGGAGTGGGTTTGGATTTACAATTTTGCAAACTAAATTTGGTTATAAACTTTTCTATATACAGGAGGATATTAAAAAGTTTTTGACCCAATCCACTTCATAAAATCTAACTAAGTCATAATTAAGACATAATGTGTTGTAGGAGGAAAAACGTCTTGTGATAATACTGGGAATTTGGGAATATCCCATAACAACAAAACAGACATTGTTTCTTGCTATTTTAATAATGAAAATCACCATCCACTATTCTATTTTCTGCTAAAAAGACTAGTTCAGATATATCATTCTCTTTTAAAAAATTTGTTTCATCTTGTATGACTTCTTGCCAGTGGTTTGAATTAAGAGAATTTATGACTTCTTGATATGTCTTTGGTATATTAACTAATGAACAACATTATAGACTAGTGTTATCAGTGTTATTCTCAGAAACATAACCTTGAAGACATTTCAGTTTATTAGATATCAGTCAGCACTACCTTCTTCAGTAGGAATAGTTTCAGCACACCCGGATCTGGCATCTTGATTAACAATTTCACTTTTTCCATAAATCCTGCAGATCTTGATTAGTATTTATTTCTTGATGACTTAGGCTTTGACTTATAACATGGTGATTGAGATCATGACCTTTACCAGAACGGTGATCTGCTTTTAGATTTTTAATTGCTCTTTTGACAATGTCTTATTCTATGCAACTGCAACCTTCCTGATCTACTCTATTTTCCGTTCAAATAGATCTTATAATTTTCTCATCAACTGTCACAAGTGATGGATTAGTGGGTTTACTGTCACTATTCACAGCTTTAAAGTTATTGGTGTACTTCATACACTTTTTTTATCCCTTTTCTTTCTGGAAAATACACAAGGTGTGCTGTACTACCTTTGTCATAGCTCACAAAAATAGCTTTCTCATTTTTAATGTTAACATTTTTAATTTGCACATAGACAACAAATTCTACCAAAAACATACATACTACTATGATATTTAGCTTTATACCAGTGAACAGTCCAAAAGCTGTTTTTTCCAGTTTTCTGATTCTAACACTTATTCCAAATACATGTAATACCTATAACATGTCTACATTCTTTTTGGCAATCTTGACCTGAGTAATAAATATGTTGCTATTTAGAAGTTTTGTTCACAATGTCAGTGTAGTGAAATGCTTAATATTGTTATTAATGAAAAAGTGATTAAAATACTTTATAAGTAAATTCTGTACCATGAACATTTCTTTCATGTTTCACTGATCTATATGGTTAATTTTCAGCTAAATATTTCTCTGTGGCTCATAGAGTATCTAACTTTTTGTCTTCAGAAACAAACCATGATCAAATTCAACTGCCCAAAAAAGATAAATGAACATCAGAAACCATATTCAACAATAGAACAGATTACACCAATTAAAATGAAATATACCTGTTCCAATATTAGATTCACATTTATACTGGCTTTCTATTCCTACATTGTCATTTTCTACTTCAGTTCAAATTTTACACTTAACACATTATTATATCTAATTTCCAAGTCTGCAATGATACTTTTTAATCTTGGTTATATTTTTCATCTTACAATGACTTAAAATTTCCTGTCATTCAGTATTAATTGTTCTACTATAATCTGGCAACTTCCTAAAGTAGTTTCAAGTGTTGGATGTATATACAGGGTGCAATAGGTAAATTGTCGCCATTTTATATTTTGCACATGCACGTTTGGTTTTGATTTTGTTGGCTACACAGTCTAGTCAGGGTTAGATAGTCCCTATTTAAAAAGAAAGTCACTATGACACAATTTACTTCGTTGGAAATTTGGAAACAGCATGCTGTACTGCTTGGCATTCACACTGAAAGCTCCAATACAAACTAGCTCCAATACAAACTAGTTTAATGCTGATTATGAAAATGTTGGGAGTGATCACTAGTAATGGTGATGTTATGCCTACATTCATCTTCCCACAGTTCCTCAGGCCCAACATGGATGCTTACATCAAGTGCCTTGAGAAGGTAGTGCTTCCCTGGGTCAAGAGGGTGGTGCTGGAAGACTCTATGTCTGGCAACAGAGTTCTGCACCATGGCCCACAAGTAGGGGAACTTAGTTATATTTGTCAGACAATTTCTGCAACCACTTCACCCTTTACATCTGACCACCTAACTCCCCAGACTGCATTTACCTTGATGATTGTATATGGGATGCAGTTGTGTAAGGTACTGACAAAATTCTTTGTAGCACCAAAGATGAACCGAAAGCAAATATTATGGTGACAATTACCAACTTAAACAAGGAAACTGTCCAGAAGTGTTGCAGGAGGTTCTAAAGTTGCCTGGATGCCATGGTAGAAGCCAATGGCAATTTTATTGAATAAATTTACTCTTTAGTATTTCAAAATATTTTTATATAATTTTGGTAAATCTATTTGTTAAAATGAGATGTCAGTGTTATTTTCATTTTTGCAATTTAGACAGTAATTTATTCATTGCACCCTGTACATCACATCAGTAGGGGATGTTTAGCTATCTCATTAACCAATGACCATGACATTGCACTGCTTCATGACCATTTGCAACCACTCATGGATTCTAATAACAATGGATTATTCCAACAAGATAATGCATTGTGTCATTCAGTTCAAACATTCAGGAAATTTCCATTATGAGCCCAAGTATTTATAGCATGTAATGACAGGATGTATTTGCTTACAAGATCCTGCATCTGCAAATATCAAACTGTCAAGATGGTATTGTTCAACATTTCTCCAGAGTTCTTCGAACCTAGTATGAAATTTATACCATGTTAAGTTGCTATATTTTGCTTGCTAGAGGGAATCCTACATGAGATTGAACACCTATCTTATTAATTTTGACATGCCAGTGTATAAAGTACTCACTTCAATTTTTATTTTTTTAATCATTTAATCCTAAGTTTGGCAATAAAACTGCTAAGATTCAAAGGGTTACTGAGTGTTAGAGAATGAGAGAAAGACACTAAGGAGAGAGAACAATAAAAGACAGGAATTAAGAAAATTGAAAATAAAAAGAAGTGTCAATATTTCTTTAAGACTGTGACTATCAATAGGCTATCACTGATTATTTCTCTTAATATTTTTAAGAAACTGACTGCTTTTTATACTTTTATCCTAAAGTCAGTCACACTTCCTATTGTTAATTGTCCTCAAAGAAGTTAATTCTGTGTATAATAAGATGATTTTTTGATTTACCTTGGAATAATGTTATTTCAAGATTCTAATGTCTTTGCACAATCATTGCAAATGACTAAGAACAGATTCCTATTGTCCAGATATCGAATAAAATTTGCAAACATTTTGGCATTTTTTTTCTATAACCTTAATTGTCTGGACAATACTGCATTGGTAAAATAAATGCAATTTCTGAAGTATCATAAAACCAAAGAATTTATATTACAACTAGCTTGTGATTTATATTACAACTTGTCATCAAATAATAATACTAGGTGTTGTCTGGGCCCATAAGCAGTTGGACTTTTGAACATGGCAAAACAAGCAACAGCATTATCAGCAGCAGTATTCACAGATAAGCAATAAAGCCAGCTGTCACTGGTTCAATATATTTTCATTTTTGATGTGTGTGTAAATCAAAAACAGCAGTAACTTTTTTTTAATTTTTTTATAAGCGTTTCACCCCGAGCAAGGCATGTCACTGCCACTACTGCGCAGAGGGCTATGTAGAGTGGAGAAAGGATGATTAAATATAGGAAATGTCAGAGGGTGGGTGATAGGCGAGTAAGGATACCGAGAATGAGGGTTGGGTAGATGAGTGTTCTGAGAATAGTTGGGAGTTAGTGTGATAGGAGGTGTCTATTGACCCTACATTTAAACACCTGGAGATTGTAACTGTCGGGAAAGCAGACTTGTGGAAGGGAGTTCCACAGGTGGGAAGTGCAAGAAAAGAAGCTGTTGGAGTAGAATTTACGGTTACATCTTATTTGTTTAACTGTAAAAGGGTGGGACCTAGTTGCTAATCTAGTATCTCGTGTAAATTCGTGCTTAGGCGGCACCAGTGATCTAAGCTCATCGGAGCAGAAGCCATGAAAGTACTTGTAGAAGAGGCACAGGGAAGCCACATCACGCTGGTGAGAGAGCAGGCTGCAGCCGGTCTGCCAAATCAGTATCAACCACATTACAGATCCTCCTTTGTATTTTGTCAAGAAGCCCAAGGAGAGCAGCAGGGGCACCCAACCAGATATGGCAGCAATATTCAATACATGGGCAGATGGTAGATTTGTATATGTGCAGAATAGATTCAGGTGGGAAAAACTTCTGGGCCTTTCATAGCAGCAAATTTGGCAATGGATTCAATATAGTCATTCCATTTGAGGTCCGCCGAAAGTGTAAGGCCAAGGAGGCGTAGTATTTTACTCTCTGGGAGGCTAATTTTTTTTTTTTTTTTTTTTTTTAATCATCTCACCCCAAGCAAGGCATTCCACTGCCACTATTGCGCATGGGGCTACATAGGGGAAGGTAAAGAGAAGGAGTGGATAGACATAGGGAATGTCAGGAGAAAGGTGACAGATGAGTAAGGATAGCGAGGATGAGGGTCGGGCAGATGGGAAGAGTGCTTGATAGAATGGGAGCAGGTTAGTGTGTTAGGAGGTGTGTATTGACCTTACATTTAAACTCCTGGAGATTGTAGCCATCGGGGAAGCAATCGTTTGGAAGAGAATTCCACAGTCGGGAAGTGCGAGGAAAGAAACTTGTTGGAGTAGAAGTTACGGCTGCATTTTATCGGTTTCACTGTAAAAGGGTGGGATCTAGTTGCTAATCTAGTATCTCGTGCAAATTCGTATTTAGGGGGCACCAGTGATCTAAGTTCATTGGAGCAGAAGCCGTGGAAGTATTTATAGAAGAGACACGGAAGCCACATCTCACCGGTGGGAGAGAGACTGCAGGCGGTCTGCCAAGTCGGTATCTATCACATTACAGACCCTCCTCTGAACCTTATCGAGAAGCCCGAGGAGAACAGCAGGGGCACCCGACCAGATATGGCAGCAGTATTCAATGCACGGGCGGATGGTAGATTTGTAAATGTGCAGGATAGATTTAGACGGAAAAAACTTCCGGGCCCTACACAGAGAACCGACTTTCATAGCAGCGGATTTAGCAATGGATTCGATATAGTCATTCCATTTGAGGTCCGCTGAAAGTGTGAGACCAAGGAGGCGTAGTGTTTTACTCTCTGGGAGGCAAGCCTGGTCCATGCTAATGGGAGGTAGGTGAGATTGTCGATGATGGTTAATTGACAGTAGCTTCGTTTTAGAAGCATTAAAATTTACTAGCCATTTCTTACCCCAGTCCAATATGGATTGGAGGTCTTTTTCAATCTCGGCTGTGAGTTTAGCTTTGACGCCTACACCAGATTTTTGTTGGAGGCGAGAGTAAACTGTGGTGTCATCGGCGTACAAACCTATTTGGGTTCTTATGGAATCAGGGAGATCATTAATATATATCAGGAAGAGTGTAGGACCTAAGATGGAGCCTTGGGGGACACCTGCGTTTGTATGGTAGTTCTGAGAGGCATGTCCGTTTAATACCACTTTCATTGTGCGGTTAGAGAGGAATGACTGGATTAGTTGAAACAAATGTCCAGTTATACCATAGCTCCGCAGTTTACATAGAAGGCCAGCATGCCAAACTCTGTCGAACGCCTTAGATATATCCAATGCAACGGTTCGAGCTTCGCCATTCCTGTCGAGTGCTTGGTATATGTACTCGGTGATGGTCGTTAGCATATCAGCAGTAGACCTGGTGAAGTGGAAACCATATTGCTTGTCCGAGAGGAGCCTGTGTGCTGTGAGATGCTGAACCACCTCGGCGTTGATAATGGCTTCGAACACTTTGCCAAAGATCGGAAGAAGGCTGATAGGGTGGTAATTTGCAGGGTCAGAGGGTTCACCAGTGTTTTTAAATATAGGAACTATAGAGGAAGATATTCAACAGGCAGGAAAGCAGGAAGCAGATAGGAAGAGGTTGTAGAGCTTAGAAAGGATAGAGGAGAGTTCAGGGGCACATTTCTTTAAGACTATGGTTGGGATTCCGTCACCACCGCTCGCTTTGTGAGGGTCAAGTTTTAAGATTATCTTAGAGACAAGCGAAGGTGTAATGTGGACATCATTCAGTTGTGCCTCGGTTCTAGGTGAGAAGTCGGGTGTAAAAACTCCAGATGAGTCCAGACTCGAATTGTTCGAGAATCTGCGGGCAAAACATTCAGCCTTATCTGCTGGGGAGGTGAGGACCTCAAATTTGTTGATTAGCGGGGGTATTGTGGACTTGCTCTTGTTAAGTACTCTTTTACAGAGTCGCCAGTAGTCTTTAGAGCCGAATTTAGAGCATGCTATGCGTTGCTTCATTCTGGCAACAAACAACATCTTAGCTTCGTTAAGTATCCTTTTACACTTATTACGAGCTGAAGTGAAAAGGCGCCTGTTTTGTTCCGACGCACAGTTACGATAGAGTCGGAAGAAATGATTCCGGTGGGCAATGGCAGCCGAGCAAGCGGGTGAGAACCATGGAGACGAATGAGATTTAAGCTGGAATTTCCTAGCAGGGATGAAGGCATCGATGCCAGCCTTAACCCAGGAGGAGACCTCGGATGCACATTCTTCGATGGGAAGACTAAAGACGTTGTTCCAAGGGATGTCACAGAGGAAGTCTCGGAACGAATCCCAGTCTGCTCTTTGATAGCAGTAGGATATTCTACTTGTCTGTGTTTCATGGGTCGGGCGGGAGTGGAGTGAAATATTGACGGACACTACAGTGTGGTCAGAGTTTCCAAGTGGGCAGAGTTGTCTGGTAGTGCAAGAGTCTGGGATGGAAGTGAAGCAGAGGTCTAGAAGTGAGTCCCTTCCATTAGGGTTGTCGGAGAAACGCGTGGGGAAGTCCACTACTTGCGTAAGGGATTGGGTGATTGAAAAGTTCATGGTGTGGACACCAGCAGCGTCAGTGACAGCATTCTTCAGCCACTTGGTGTGGTGGGCGTTAAAGTCACCAAACATGAATACATGGGCAGAGGGATGGGTAGAAATGGCTTTGTCAATATTGTCAGAAATGATGTCAAGTAACGAACAGTCAGGGGAGGAAGGAGAGCGGTAGAGAAAGAAGAGATAGCTAATCGAGCTGAGAAGTGAGAGGCGGAAGCACATGAAAGAATGATCTGGGGATTCAAAAGATGACACCCTAGCTAAAGGAAGGTGTTCGCTGACATAGACACCAAGCCCATGCATATGAACATTGGAGTCCTTCCTGAAGAGGGGAAGGTAGCCAGGAACGCAGAACTCAGATGAGGGGATAAAAGGGTTAAGATTAGTTTCACATAGGGCTAATATATCAGGTGAGTTATTATGGAGGAAAGAATCTACGCTGGGGAAGTTGTTGCAGATGCCGCGTATGTTAGTGAAAGAGATGCAGACAGGTTTAGGCATTTTCAAATGAGCTGGTTTAGTTTTGTTATTATGTTTGCTTTTTTCCATAGTAATTCAGTTAAGGAGTGGTCTTAGAATAGAATCAGTCGGTCAATCATTTGCAACTTGTGAAGGATGGAAACTGGCGCGACCTACAACATAATGTGGCCTCGGGGTTGCCCACCGAACGTTCATGCAGGGACGCCCGTCCATGTGCGATATGGCACTACAAGAACCCCGGTATTATTCAACTGTTGATCAGAGCAGCCTCTCAAGACGCTACGCAAGAGTTCGGGCTCCTAACTACTAGTCGGAAGCAGCAACCAGGAAACTGCCAACCCGGTACCCTCAGAATGTAAAGACGTTGCCACCATACTACGTAACTGCAAAGAGCTTCCAGCTGAACTAACACCAAGACCAGAGAAAGGGGATGAACCGGGAGCCCCTTCCTAAACAAGAAACAAGGTGATCACCTCTAAACTCATTCAAAAGAAGAGGGTGGAGTGTGAGACCGGGCGATAGTAGAAACTATCTACTCCAATTAAAAAAAAAGAAGAAAAAAAAAAACAAACAAAGAAAAAGTGACTGAGGTTTACAAAGTTTTAACTTAGTAAAAGTCAAAAATACCCTTGAATAGCAAAATTATTTACACAAATTAAGTGACGAAAAAAAAAAAAATCAAAGACGACCAAAAGACGAAAAAAAAAAAATAATTTCCAAGAAATTTCACAAAAACAGACTGAAAAATGGACTGAATCCCGGTTGACTTACCACAAGCAGCTAACACTGTAAAGTTGATTTAATTCAATTTCTGAAGACAAAAATAGAAATTAAACCGCTTTTTACAGAATATAGTCGAGTTATGTTGCTTGCGTTCGCTTGCCAAACCGTTAAGAATTCAATCTCTCGAAGACAGAAATTTAAATCTTCTACAAGACAAAACTAATGGAAATAATTGAACCGTGATGCTATTTATCATTAGTCAAAAATACCCTTGAATAGCAAAATTATTTACACAAATTAAGTGACGAAAAAAAAAAAAAATCAAAGGGAGGTAGATGCGATTGTCTATGGTGGTTAGTTGATAACAACTTTGTTTTAGAGGCATTGAAATTTACCAGTCATTTCCTACCCCAGGCCACTACGGATTGGAGGTCCCTTTCAAGTATGGCAGCGAGGTTCACTTTGTCGTCCAGACCTGGTTTCTGATCGATGCGAGAGTAGATTGTTGTGTCGTCGGCATACATGCCAACTTGGGATCTAATGGTGTCGGGAAGATCATTAATGTAGATCAGAAAGAGCATGGGACCTTAGGATAGAACCTTGAGGGACGCCCGCGTTCGTATGGTAGTTTTGGGAGGCATGCCCATTTAATACCACCTTCAATGTGCGGTTAGAGAGGAAAGACTGGGTGAGGTCAAACAGATGTCCAGTTATCCCATAGCTCCGCAATTTGCACAAGAGGCCAGCATGCCAGACCCTGTCGAATGCTTTGGAGATATCCAAGGCAACAGTTCGGGCTTCACCATTCTTGTCGAGTGCCCGGTATATGTACTCGGTAATGGTCGTTAGCATATCAGCAGTAGACCTGGTGAAGCGAAACCCGTACTGTTTGTCAGAGAGAAGCCCGTTGGCCATGAGATGCTGAATCACCTCGGCGTTGATAATGGCTTCGGAAAACTTTGCCAAAGATTGGAAGGAGACTAATAGGACGGTAATTGGCGGGGTCTGAGGGTTCGCCAGAATTTTTAAATATAGGAACTACGCAGGAGGACTTCCAACAGGCAGGAAAGCAGGAAGCAGATAGGCAGAGGTTATAGAGTTTAGAGAGGACAGAGGAGAGTTCTGGGGCACATTTCTTCAGTACTATGACTGGGATTCCGTCTCCGCCGCTCGCTTTGTGTGGGTCAAGTTGTGCAATTATCTTGGAGACCAGCGAGGGTGTAATATGGACGTTATTTAGTTGAGCCTTAGTTCTGGGTGGGAAGTCTGGTGTAGGTATTCCTAACGAGTCCAGTGTGAATTGGTTGAGAATCTACGGGCAAAGCATTCAGCCTTGTCGGCTGGGGAGGTGAGAACTTCAAATTCGTTGATTAGTGGGGGTATTGAAGTCTTGTTCCTGCTGAGCACGCTTTTGCAGAGACGCCAGTAATCTTTGGAACCAAACTTAGAGGATGCTATGCGTTGCCTAATTCTGGTAGCAAATGCCCTCTTGGCTTCGTTCAGTACTTTTTTACACTTGTTCCGTGCTGAGGTGAAAAGGCGCCTGTTTTGGTTCGACGAGCAGCTTCGATAGAGCCGGAAGAAATGGTTCTGGTGGGCAATAGCGGCCGAGCAAGCGGGTGAGAACCAGGGGGACGAATTAGGTTTTAGTTGGAATTTTCTGGCAGGGATAAAAGCATCGATGCCAGCCTTAACCCAAGAGGAGACTTCGGAGGCACTGTCTTCGACAGGAAGATCAAAGACGTTGTTCCAGGGGACGTCGCAGAGGAAGTCCCTGAACGAGTCCCAGTCGGCTCTTTGGTAGCAGTATGATATTCTGCTGGTCTGGTTTTCTTGGGTAGAGTTAGTGCAGATTGATATGTTTACGAGACTACAGCGTATGCATTTTATGTACAATTATGTGTTTTTATTTTAACAATGTACTTAATTTGTTTTTAAATGTTTTTTTTGTTTTTTTTTTGTTGTTATATAAGTTAACATGCTATACTGGTAGCATGGTTTGTTTAGCTGGAATTTTAGAAGTGATCAACTCTTTGAACTGGAAACTGCCAAAAGTCAATTAGAAGATACATAATATATACTGTTTTGTTTGAAATAGGCTATATCTTCTGCTATTTATATCTGTCTTTTTTAGACTATAAAATTTATTATTGGCTTCACATGTTTCCCAAAATCAAAACATACGGATCATTTGTATATTGAGGATCTACTTGTTAGATGGATACTGTCTTACTGCTGATTTTCTATATTTTGAACACTTCCTATTTTAATAATTTAATATTTACACATTTATGCATTCTCTTTTAATAAAAATTTAAGTGACAGTAAAATTTTTTTTCATATGAATTCTATTTGAAGTTAAATAAATATTCTTAGGTTTCAAATGTGACAAATGATTTTTCAGATTGTTTTAATTTCTAATAGACAAGATATTTTCCATTAATTTATATTAATAAATTTTAAAATCCTACTTTTGGCATCTATGTAAATGCCATTTTTTTTTTTTTTTTTTTTTTTGCTGGGACATTTCACAAATTATCATAGAAATTTTCTGTTATATAAGTATTGTAAAATGAAATGAGGCTTCATACATGTTATTGGTTTTAGTATGGTAAACTATTATAATAGTTACATGAAGGGGAAAAAAAGCATTATTACCAAAAATGGTAGTATGACTACCTTGTATTTGTTTTTGTTTGACATGGTATATACAAATTTAAATTTGATATCAACAATAAAAACTTATACCAATAATGGTTACTTCATTTACATATATTTTATCTCCAACAAAAAATGAAATTCTATTTCTTTTGTTTCTGTTCATGGCACGTATTTAAAAGTAATGCATAAATTGCTCCCAATTTCCATAATCCTGTGACTTTTTATTTAGATATCTACTGTGACTTTTGCAGTTTTATTTTTGAAATTCTAAACCATAGAAATATTTTGTTAGAATGGTTAAGGATGTGGTATTTGTTTGTAGTTTAATCTTAGAAAAGTTTTAAATTTAAATTACTTTATTTATAAATTTCAAACATTTATTATAAGTATTTCCAGTGACAGTTTTTACTTTTTAAAGTAAGAAAGATGAATTAAAACAAATAAATATATTGGTTTTCTGTTTTAATAACTTTTTATCAGAATTAAAGAGACTTATTGGAGAGCAAAAGACAGGTAAGATTTTTCATTGGTGTTAAGAGACCCACTGTATCCAATTGCACTGTTTGGAAATGATTAGAAGCTAAATCAAATTTCACTCTTTGTATGTTTAGTTATTTTTGCTTTCTAGCAATGCTGATATTTCTTGCACCTTGTGTTTATTGATTAGCTCATTTTCAACCAGTAGTATCTCAATCTTATCATTTTTATTAAAGCTGATATTTCAGGTGTGATAGATTATGTAGATTGTTAAATACTGATTTTCTGAACTCTTGTATTACAAAAGGTTATGGAAAGGGTAATGACGTTGTATAGAATAGTTTGGTGCTCATTTATAGGATATGGCTTCAGCTGATTCTGAGTGTTTAATTTCTTCAGAAGCTTGGTGTTTCAACATTTTCTACAACTTTCTACATCTATAATAACTGCATCTTTTTTCACTGTTAAGTCTTTTGACTTTGGGTTTACATATATGTACTTAGTGAGCAGGAAAACCATATTGCTAAAACATGGAACAAGCTTCCTATAAAAGTTGGCCATTCCAAGGAATCAATGAAATGATTTAGTCGAGAAAAGTCATTTAGCTTAGCAAGTTTCTTAGCGCTGGATTTAATATTGATGTAATGAATAGGTAATGGTCCTCCCTCACTGGAACGTGATTGGCTGATGTCAGCTATAAATATAGACTAAGGTGAGGATGTCCAGAGCTCTTCCACTAGAGGTCTATTGATCTACCACTAAAGGTTTATTGATCTACGATTATTGACTACATCTCAGGATACTGCATACGACAAGTACCGTCATTATGGCTACTTACTAGATTGTTCTACCTGGTTACATTTGCCTTAACCACTTAACTACCTCAAATGATATATATATCCCTTTCTGGGACATATCAAATACCATGACTAGAAATGTTGAATCCCCAAAATTCAAGTTTGTGAGTATTGAACAGACACAAGGGAAAGAAATTTAAGATTGTATTCCCTGAGTTTTTATAACTTGTTCAAACTTGGGTGGACAATCCTGGATATAACAGGTGCTTGGAACCCTCCTCATGTTTGAGTATACCAGTCATGTAGCTCTGAAGGAATGAAGTGAATGGGATTCCCTCCAATCATCTCCTTTATATGTGGCTCTGAGAAAAAAATAATAATAACAAATGAGAGACTTCACATTGATATAGACACAGAAAGTGATTTCTGAAAATCAAAAGAAAATCTTTTGAAATTTATAGTAATAAAAAAAATAGAAGACAAATTAATATCACCTTTTTGTGATAAAAAAAATCTTATCATCGCAGATAACTCCAAAAACAGTTAAAAAAGAAACTAGAAACAATACGTTACTGATAAAGAAAAACATGACACTGAAACGCTACTAAGTATGACTAAATCTCATGATATAAAAGTGTGAAAGAAAACACAAGTCAAATGACAAAAATGAACATAACTTAATATATTCTTGAAGAAAAAGGGTTAGACTTTGTCTGGCATGTAGGACTTTGGTGGGAGATCGAACCCATGTCTTTCTGAATGCAAAAAACACAACTTAAGCATAATGTGGATACTTAGGTGCCAGGATATTTAGTTTAATTCATATGCTCAGATAAATGAAAAGCTGGGTGGACTGTGGTGTCAATAAGTAAAGCTAGAAAGCCCAGTGAGAGACAATCTTTATGTGATCTGAGAGGCAGTAGCAGAGAATGAATTAGACACAAGTAAAAGAAACAGCTACAAGACTACGGAGAGGAAGGAAAAGAATGAGGAAGAACGACAACTGATGAAATTGATTTTGCATGTTCATCTTTTTTCTTTTAAAAACCTGCAAGCTATTTTGGTCCTATCACCATGGTGAAGGTACACATAAGTAGCAACATCATAAAACCTTTTACTGGCAAGGGTGACGTGGTAGCATGGCTAAAAAAGGTGAGGCTGGTAGTGAAACTTCAGCAGGTGGATGATGTGGCAAGTGAACTGCCATTGTATTTGGAGAGGAATGCACTAGCTATCTACATAGGGATGGAGGAAAATGACCAAAAGAACATGTCAGATTGAGACCTGCTTGAAGTGGGTGTTCACAGATGATGTGTTCAGAGCATACAAAAAGCTGACCATGGTCAGGTGAGCTGGTGAATAAGTGGATGTCTACACAAACAGAAGCGGGCAGTTTGGATTGGCTGGGTTCGAGAGAGTTGGGCTGGAGAGCCTTATTAAACTGACTTTTGTCACAGTGTTTTTGACAGGCACCAAATGTTGAAACTCTGACCATGCCTAATAGCAAGATCAAGACTCCCTGTGGCTTCAGACTCATGCCAGTATTCCACTAGATAGTCTGATAGAGATGCTGACTTTCTGTACACAAACAAAATACTTTGGATTGGGATCAGATACATATTGGCAGGATGAAGGCTTAGAAATGGGGTCGCCATTATCACCATCACTGGCTAACATGGAATACTTATTAGAATCCACAGTTTTAAAGCCAACTCTATGGCTGAGATATATTGATAACACCTTCATACTCTGGCCACACCAGGAGGAGGTCCAGACACTACTGGACTATGGAAACTCAATAAAATCATCCATATAGTTCACTATTGAAAAAGAGTGACAGCAAACTGGCATTCATGGATGGACTAATAACTCAAACAGAGGTGGGGTTCAAGACATCCATATATTGCAAGCCAACATTCAGCAGACAATACCTCAACTTCAACTCCCACCACCCATACAATGTAAAGAAAGGGATCGTCTGCTATCTGCAACACCAAGCAAAAGTCATAAGCAGCGATCCAGAAACATACGAACAGGAAATGGTCAGTATAAGCAGTACCCTACAATGAAACAATTATCCAGAGTACATGGCAACAACTCCAACATACATGGAAGGGAGGGTGCATGAGGATAACAACTCTCAGAAAATAGCCTTGGTCTGTTTACCCGATGTGAAGGGGTTATCAGAGAACATACAAATATATTATAATATATAATATATAATGTAATAACATTACAATATAACATCAGGACAATCTTCAGAAAGTGGTTTTACACTTCGCAGGTACCTCTCCTGAGTAAGACACCCAACAGAGGAGGACATGACTAAGGACTGTGTATGTCATTCCATGTAGATGTGGAAAGAAATATAAAGGGAAAACAGGCCACCCCCTTAAGGTAAGGCTACAAGAACATTGCAAGGCCGTAACATGAAGGGAGATAGAATAATCAGGTGTGGCTGACCACATATGAAGGGAGAAAGAGGATCACCACCCCCTATGGAATGAAGTTGAAATAATCGAAAGAGAATGCCACTGGAAACTACGTAAACTTAAGGAATCAGCACATATGCTAGGTTACAAAAATCTAAGCTGACCAAGCATAGAGATGACTACAATATGAGAACCAGTAATATGGAATGCCAGAGAAAATCATTAGTGTCAAAATTGCAATATGAGTTCTGGTAAAAATACTAGAGAAAACAATTAACATCAAAAATTGCAATATGAACTCTGTAAAAAATGGTTATTGAACATTAGGTTTATAAATCCCGGAAATTCAGTTGTTCTTGTCCCAAAGAGTTGTGTATTCAATACCAGGTTACAGCAGTGGTGAACAAGTAACTTAGAGGGAGATAACTCATGACTTCCAAAAGAGGCTTTACACAATGATCATATACACCAGTGTTTGTAATAAAGGGTTCGGTTTGAAATTCCAAGCACCTGAAGAAGGTCGGAGCGTACAATGGACAAAATGTCATACAAATGGCAATAAAGATGAGGACAATAGTCCGAATAATGTAAATAGTGGAAATCAATCAATCAATCGATGATGAAAAATCACATTTGCATGTTAAATTCAATGAAACCATACAAAATATGGCTGTTTTGTTTTTGGGGTGTATATGGGAGAGAATGAAGAAAATTTAATAATATGTATTTATTTATCTAAATGTATACAAGATAGAGAAAGAAACAGTCCGAGCTGAAGTAAATATATATATATATATATATATATATATATATATATATATATATATATATATATATATAATGTGTGTGTGTGAGTGTTTGTATTTATGCAAGTATAGTAGCCATTAATTGAATATGTGGTGAAGGATGGTATGTTTACTTTCAATGTGTCAAGGAGAGTTTAGCTGTGTAAGTTTGCTAGCTAGTCATGTAAATGTTGTATTTCATCCCTGGGTATATTACTGTAACCGCATCATCAGAGAATAGACAAAATTGACTGATTTTAGGTGATTTATCCCTCTGTTTATATACATATCTATCTTTGAAAAGGTTGCTCGCTTCTCAGAGCATTATACCTGGTTGTGAAGGCTTTGTGATTGGTTGGTCAAACTGTCTTTTTTTTTCTTTTTTTTTTTTTTTTATGGATGGTGAAATGTTTGGCTATTTTCTTATTTATTTTTTATCTAGTTCTCTATTTAATAAACTTCATTTAAAAATGTCTTTGAAATTGAATATTTTTATCTTATATATGATAGTATAAAATTAGGTATGTTCACTTTTTAAAAAAAAATTTAATATTTGTTGCCATTTTGTAACTGAAACCAGGTCCAATTTGTCTTTTTGTTAGGAACCATCTTGTGTTATGGTCAAACTGGAGCTGGTAAAACCTTCACAATGTCTGGAGTTAATGAGAATTTTCAGAATCGTGGCTTGATTCCACGAGCTTTAACTCAGTTGTATAAAGAGATTGAGGGTCGTCAAGAAGATGCTATCACTGTCAGGTAAATCTCCATATCTTTATATTTTTAAATTAAGATTACTTCATTTTTCCAATTCTTTGATGTACACATACCGCTATGCTTTACATTCACTAGATTTCCTTGCCTTAGAAGTATATTGTAGTTTGAGTAAATTAGATTGACAGTCTTTTCATGATTTTAATATATAAATCTTGAATTTTGTGCTAAAAATTATGGATAAAATACATTAACAATCTTTATCTATACATTAACAAAAATGTGTTTTTTTATTTTTTACAAATTCTTACTGCTTACTCAGGTCTTTTTTTTTTCCAGTCTTTCTGAAAATTCTTATTTGAGAAACTGAGTTCATTGCTGAAATTAATACTAGCATTTCAAAAATTAAAGGCATAGATTTTTTACTGATAAAAAAAGTTTTGTTAACATTGTAACTGACTCAGTAAATATTCTTTTGACTTCATTGAAAGCAAAGCAATAGATTTCAATAAATTGATTTAGTCTTCATTTTCTGGAAGTAAATACTTTTGGAATTGATATAGGAATTATTCAAAATGGCGTGCTCCTTTTCTTTTTCTGATTTGTAAAAATTGAATTTGGGAATTTGAGACAATACCGCAGACAGTGAATGTCTATTATTTTTAATCATGAGCTGTTTTAAACATTGTATTTTAGCTTTAATTTCTGGTAAAAATAAAGACAAAAAATGCCCAGCATTTGAATAATTTTTTTATTATGCTGGTTCATTAACAGAAAGATATTTACCATCAAAGATGATAATCTGTTATGTTTACATAGAAGAATGCTATGCAACAATAACGGTCACAGAATAGCAGATGCAGGTCGTAAATTAGCGATGCAGTTCTATGACATACCACATGAGACTGAAATATTGACAATAGAACCATATGTTTAGATGCAATGTAATGCATTGAGACTAGTTTGAAACGTAATTTTATTGCATGTGGGTTTCTTTGCTTTAATGTAGATGGATATCTGAAGGTTCTTTTTACTGTGTGCATGTGTATTGTTGTGTTATCAACTGATATCTGACTAATATTATGTACACATATATACTGCTCATAAGAGCTAAAATTTATACTAAGAATTTGCATTAGCAAAGTTTGCTATTATAACATTTTGGTTGTTGTGTCCTCTAGCCTTCTTCAGGTTCATTTTTCTATAATTTTGTTACTGCATATATATATATATATATATATATATATATATATAAATTTTTTCAAGATCGTATGGCCATTTCAATGAGTGAAAGCAACACCCGCATCATTGGCGATCATAATCTTTATGCAGTCATGGTTTTGAATTTAATGTAATTTCCTAATAATATTTATTGTTCTACATTACTTTATTTAGTGGTTTTATCCCTTCTTATCAGCAATATAACTTGAGATTATATATATAGTAAAATAATCTTTTTTTATTTCATCCAATTTAAATTTATTTATATAGAAATATTACTTTAGTATTGATGCCATCTTGGTTTTATTTCTAATTTAATTTCTTGTAATAAATCTAAATTTTAATATTCCATAAAATAGTTGTTTTTCTTCTCTTTAGCCATATAATTTACTTATATTACACTGTCCAACAATTTTTAACTTTCAAAAATTGCTAGGCTAAGAGTAGGTGACTTTTAGTAATTAGGATGTGCTGATTCCGAATCTGCAAACCGTTTTTCACTGTCAGGTCTCAATTTTTTGAAATTGAATACTAAAATTTTATATTTTTTTTGTAAATTAAGGCTTTTTAGATCAAATACTATAGTTTCACTTAAGTGATTTTAAATGGAAAATTTGAATGATTGTTTACCATATTTTACAAATATCTACAACTATATTTAGATTTGCAAAGAAAATATGCTATTTTAACTATTTATTTTTACGATTTCACATAAAATGCTTCAAAAAGTTGTAAAATTAACGTAAATTGCAAGAAAAAGGCATACACAAAACAAATCTAAACTGTGAGCTATGTTTAATGGTACTTAGGATTCTTCTTATGCTTGCTACCAGGCTCATCACATTGTAGACTCCAAATAAAATCTGCCAACATAGCTGGACTCCACTTTCCTTTGTAACGAGTTTCCATTGCAGCTATGTCTTAGTGAAATCGTTCACCGTGTTCATCGCTAAGATCTGATGGATTTTCCGGAAAAAATGAAAGATGGGAATGGAGAAAATGGAACATTAGCGACATGTTGCATCCCAATCTCTGATATGATTTAATCAAATCAGTCACTAAAACTTCATAATCTGCAGAATTATGCTTTCCCAAAAAACTATTGCATACTCTATTGAAGCTAACCCATGCTGCTAGTTCCAGTTCTGTTATAGTATCATCAAAAGCGTCATCAAGCATAAGTTTTCTAATCTGTGGATCAACAAATACACCTTCCTTTACTTTTGCATCACTTAATTTGGGAAACTTTCCTCTCAGATACTTAAAAGCAGGTTTATCGTTGTCTAGGGCCTTTACAAATTGCTTGATTAGCCCTAATTTAATATGCAAGGGAGGGAGAATGATTTTTTCTTTTTCCACAAGTGGTTCTCGAATGACATTTTAGGAGCCTGGTGTACTGTCTCTGGGTTGTCATTCTGAACGTATGTAATATTCCTTTTTAGTGTGACTATCCCATTTGCATAGAAAGCACATATATTTTGTGAAACCTAATTGAAGTCCACTCAAAATTGCAACCACTTTTAAATCACAACAGATTTGCCATTTATGCTCTTCATACTTTATCTTTTCTAGAATAAATGCCAAATTTTTGTAATTCTCTCTTAAAACCACCAAATGAGCAACTGGAATCAATGGTAGGGCATTCCCATTATGCAGAAGTACAGCTTTTGTAGTGTAAAGTGAAGAATCAATAAACAGTCTTCATGCAGTAGAGTCATAGCTCAAATTCAAATCCATGAACAGTCCAAGAATGTTATTACAATATGACAAATTGTTTTCTAAAGAAAATCTATGTACAAAGTCATCAGAACGTGATCTGAACTTGCTTGCTCGAACATCTTTATGCAACATATTCTCTTCTTGTAGCCACGGTGCTAACGCTTCACTCTGATGTTTTGTTAAACAAGATTGTTTAGCTCGATTTGAGTGAAGAGACTTGGTTCTGATTTTGAAGCTTTCATCTCTAAAGATTCATCATGTTTAGATGAAGATGCACCTTCTGGTTTTGACTGTTCAGAATTGGAAAATTCCAATAAATCTTCAGCCTTTGGTCTTGGTGGGATAGGAATTTCTTCAGAATGTGGCACTGGTTGGATTGCTGATCTAGGATTTTTTAGTTTTTTTCATGATACCTGAAATAAAAATAACACATGAACATCATTTTACTTTATTTAGAAGTCTAATGAGTGCTAAGACTAAGAGTATTTTACTTTCAAGCCACTTTCTTTTGTGTAGATGTAGTATAAACAAATGGGTTAAAAGTCCGCTGTTCATAAAATTTACTTTTTTGAAGAGTGCTTGATACTTAGTAGAGCAATATTGCTATTAAAAGTGTATATAATAAAAAGATAGTTTACTGCAACACAAAAGCTGTCATGTTTTGATACTACTTGTTAGTATCTCATCAGGTAGTGAAATATTTTACTGTTAGGAACTGATACGTATAGAAATTTAAAAATTTAGAAATAACACATTTGTTACCATATCAAGGCAGTTAAGAGGGGTTTATAGAATTCAAAGGGTTAGACTAGATTTAACCAATAAAAGTAAGTCAATAATGAAGAGTTAAGAGGGTAGAGGTGTGGGAGAGAATTAAAATGTTATGAAAAGCTAATTTTTTTTTTTTTTTTTTTGGTGTCAGTTTATGAAATATTTGGGTGTATACAATTGTATTAAGACATGTCGGCAATTGTATCAAATGCACTTGTGGAACGGTTACAAATTTACTTATTAATATTGAAGACATAGGATTGTATAGGGGTGATAGTCTTATGGTTGTTAAAAATTCTACTAAAATTAAAGCTAATAGAATTAGGAAATTGATAGACATGGAATTGAAAAGTCTAAATCTTAAGGTTACAATTAACACCCGTTTAAAAAAAGTAGACTTCCTAGACGTAACACCCGATCTAGTCAATAACACTTACTCAGGCTACTTAAAAAACTAACACCAATTCTTCATACATCCACCCTAAATCTAATCATCTTCTATCCATTATAAAGCACATACCCTCCTCCATTGAATACAGAATAAGTAATAACTTCTCCAGTGACGATATCTTTTGTAAACAGAGCACATTTTATGACACTGCCCTTAAAAACGGATGGCTTCAAATGCCCTGACATGTATCAAACACAATAATAATAACAATAGAAAAATCATTTGGTTCACACCCCCATTTTACCAGATGGTTAGTACTAAGTCAGGGCATAAATTCCTCAAATTAGTTGAGAAACATTTCTCTAAAAATAACCCCCTTAGCAAGATTTTTAACAGAAATACTCTTAAATGAAGTTATAGCTGTATGGATAACCTAGAAAAGATCATCAGAAAACAATAAAATTTTAAACAAATGTAATAACCTAAGTAATCAACACCATGATAAAAAAAAATAAAGATAATGATACTAATACTTGCAACTGTTTAAAACCAATTGAGTGTCCATTACAAAAGAGATATCTAACTAACTCTATAGTCTAGCAATATATTATTTCTACCATAGAAAATTCAACAGTTAAAAATTTGTTTTACATCGGAAGCACCAAGAATCTATTTAAAACTTCTTTGATCTCTTAATAATTAGGTGTACTACAATAGCACATCACTTTCCACATACTATTGGCAATTAAAAGTTAATAAACCCCGGCCATAAAATGGAAAATAATTTAAAAAAATAGAACTTGTAAATCTTCCCATGAGCCATGTTTTCTGTGTTTATAGGAAACATTTCAAATTATTAAATTTTCTAAATTAAACGTGTTAAACAAATGCAATGAAGTAACTTCCATCATCATCTTATATCTACCCTAATGCATAGTTAATGTATTTTCTGCTATAATATAACTAGATTTCACAATCAAACTTCTACCCCTTGCATTAATATATTGATTTTCCCATCCTCTGATAATTACTTTGTTTCAATTAACTGATATATTGCCTACATATGTTTGATATGCATTATATTTCAATACATTTCCCTTCTTAAAATGACTGTAACACTCCTTTAAGGAACAAAAACATATAATATTAATAAATAAACTTGTAACTTTTCTACAAGCAAATTTGATACAATTACTGATTTGTTATTAATACAATTGTATACAGTCAAATGTTTCATAAACTGACACCATAAATTTAACTTTTCACATCTTAATTCTCTCCACCACTCTTAACGCATTCCCTTCTTCATCACTGACTTACTTTCTATTGGTTAACTTAGTTCAAGTCTTTGAATTCCACAACCCCTCCTTTAATTGATATATAACTCCATTTTTAATCAAATAATAATACATATTTCTTGTTTGTTTTTTTTTTGTTTTTTTTATAATCATATTGTTTCAAGATAGGAATTATACTGCCACTGTTTTGCAGGGGGTTACATAGGAAGAAAGTTATGAGAAAGAGTGACAGGTTATAGGGGGTGTCAGGAAGTGAGTAAGAGAAGGATGAGAATACTGATGAGAATGGAGTGGACGGAGAAAAGAGCATGAGAGAAAAGATGCAGGTTAGTGAGATAGGAGATGACTATTGACTTTGCATTTAAATTCTTGGAGATTATAGCTGTCGGGAAAGCAAGTAAATGGAAGGGAATTCCACAGACAAGAAGTGCAAGAAAAGAAGCTGATGGAGTAGAATTTGCATTTACATTTTATTGGTTTCACAGTAAAAGGGTGAGACCTAGTTGCTAATCTTGTAACTCAAGTAAATTTATATATAGGGGGCACCTGTGAGCTAAGTTCATCGAAGCAAAAGCCATGAAAGTATTTGTAGAAGAGATACAGGGAAGCCACATTGCGCCAGTGAGAAAGTGAATGTATTCGAGCTACCAAGTTGGGATCTATCACATTACAGATTCTTTGTTGGATTTTGTCAAGGACACCTAGGTGGAATAGCAGGAGCACCTGACCAGATATGACAGCAGTATTCAATGCACAGGCGGATGGTAGATTTATATATGTGAAGGATTATTTCAGGCAGAAAAAATCTTCCTGACCCTACACAAAGAACCAACCTTCTTAGCAGCAGATTTAGCTATGGATTCTATATAGTCATTCCACTTGAGGTTTGTTGTGAGAGTTGAGCCGAGGAGGTGCAGTGTTTTGCTTTCATGAAGATTAGCCTAATCCATGCTAATGAGGGATAGAAGCGATTGTCTGTGATGGTTAATAGATAGCAGCTTCATTTGGAAGCATTAAAATTCACAAGCCATTTCTTACCCTAGTCCACCACAGATTGAAAGTTCTTTTCAAGCTCAGCAGCCGAGGTTTGCTTTGTCAGCCTCAGCAGATTTTTGATGGATGCAAGAGTATACTGTAGTATAAAGAATTTCAGCAGATATAAAAAAGCTAGACTTCATAATGCAAGTTTTCAAGATAATTTATATTTTCTGAAAATGAGTTTGGCATTAAAATGAGTACTTAGTTATGTTTCAATTATAACAAAAGAATTCTGTAGTAATGCACTTTAGTTTGTGTTCTTTGATTTTCATTTAAGTGGAAGTTCCTTTTCTAAAGCAAATGAATATTGGAAGGTGAACTTTGACAGAAAAGTTCTCAGATTCTTTATATAAAAAAAATTATCTGGAATCCCTTCCTGTGCCAAAAAAACAGTTTTCTATTTGGCAAAGAAAACAGTTTTCTTGTTGCTTTTGTTTTCTGAAAATATTTGTTTAATCTAAAGTTCTTTGGTTATTAATGTGTCAAGTCTAGAGGAAATAAAGGAATAGAACTTATCTTTTCCAAATGTCTGAAAGAGAATGAAAAACAACTGTTTCATTTATCCAAGTTTCATTATTCAAGAAAAAAAAAATTAAAAATATTTTTAAATGACTAAAATATCTAAAAATGATGCTGCACTAGAAAAGAAAATTGAAAATATTATTTATGAAATAGACTCTGTTTTTATATCTCGTTTTTCTTTTTGTAATACTTGGCTAAATCAGTACATTAAATGAAAATAAAACTGCAAAGAATTCCTGTTCTCATACTTAGCTCCAGTAAAACTTGTTTCTAATAAAAAACAATCAAAAAAAAAAAAACAGCTGGCCTAAGCAGTTATGAACATTGTACTCACACTTTGCCTGCAATGTGATTGTTGGGATCTGTCTACCCAGGTTTATGTTGTTATCTGAGTGTATTGATTCTAAAGGTTATTTTCTGGAGGAAAAGTAAAAGCAGAACGTCAGTTGAAATTACATTTATATATTCTTTTCAGAAATATACAATGACAATAAAATGTTTAATTTTCCTTGCAATGAAGTTTGTTTTATAAAATAATTAAGTATTCCTAGTGCTGTGTGAATAGACTTACTTAATGATGGTCAGCCTAATGTTTGTTACTTCATAAACAAAGGCTTAGTAGGCAGTTACTGGTTAATCCCTTCTATTGTGTGCTTGAACAAGGCTTCTAGCTGTCTCTTTCCATTGTGTTCGTGTGTGTACATGTTTAGATCAAACTGTTCTCCTAAATTGGTTTTGATCCTTGAGAAGTATGTTTCTACTTTTATATAAATAAAGGAGTTCAAAATAGAGGTGTGAACTTTTAGAATATAAGGTTTTCATTGATTAGAAAATAATTTCACACTGGCTTATGAAAATCTTTTTCTTGAAGTTGCAAGGGTAGTGAAACAGTACACTTGGTTAGTTTTCAACTATATCCACTAGTATTTTAGCAGTAGTTTTTTTTTGTAATTATTTATGAAACAAAACTTTCTGATGGGATTTTATAGTTTGAAAAATATATAGGATTTAATTCCTATATATTAATGTTCCCATTTAGAACCTCTTATTTAAAAATTGTATTTTCTCTTAAAGTTATATATATAAACTTAGTTTATTTTTAAATGACTACAGATGAAAAGATAGTCTGGTGAAAATATAGAATAGGAAATCTATAAAATGTTTTTGCTTTTAATTTTGGAATTCAAAAAGAATGTATTTGATCTCCAACAGTTGGATAAAAATGAACTCTTTCTAATTAAAAACTTTTTCACTTATGTTTGGTTCTGTTTATAGACAAAAGCATCTACAAATCATAAAAAATAGCTGCATATTCTCTTTACTTCTTATTTATTGCTATCAATCAATTATATACAACAACTGATTCTGTGCTGTTTTTAATAGCTGAATTGCTATTTTCTTCCCACTGAGTATATTTTGATTATTCTTGGCAGTGTACAAGAATGAAAAACCTAAACAACTTTATAGTAAGTTAAATTTATTATACAAAAAAAAAAGTAGATATTAATTTCTTAGAAGGTTGGTTCACTGTGTTGTGTCAGACAATTTTTCTTGCTAGAATCAATTTTGTGTGTTTATAAATATACAATTCCTCACTGTAAGGAATATTGCTACTACATCTGATGTCCAATTCTCAATAGTATCAAAAATAATGAAATAAAAAAAGTAATAACATATAAAAGTATCAACTGAATATATATATATTTTTTTATAATCATATCATCCCAAGCAAGGCATTTTACTGCCACTGAAATTATATATTTGTTCAAGTTAATTTGAATTAATGAAAGAATAAAAAGTGATTAAAACTGGCACATAAAGTTGCATGAAAAGTTAGACTAAGAAAAAAAAGTTGTTACAGAGAACAAACACAGCAATGAGTAAAGCCAGTTGCTTAATATTTTAAAAAATTCTCTCTTATTTCTAATATTACAATATACTTTTATCTTTACTATGCTTTTCAAAGAATTTCTGGGTTTTCTTTTTTTTACTTTATCAACCACTTAAAAAGATTTTCTCACAAGATAAAATATTTCCATGAAAATACTAGTTATAAATACCTATTTATGCAAAAAATGATACATTTTTTTTTTAATTTTGTTTTTTAGAGACTAACATAAAAATAAAATTTTTGTATCCTAACTCTAAGTAGAAGCATGTTAAAAGCATGAACTTTTAACATTCCAGTAGACCACCAAAATATGGAACAACAGCTGCTCTCTTTGATTAGAACTATTTTAATATTTACCAAAATATCAAAAATATCTTAAAACACTAAGGAGTAAGTTTATTCAATAAAATTGTCATTGTCTTCAACCACAACCTCCAGATGGCTTCAGAATCTCTTTGCAACTTTTCTGGATGGTTTCCTTGTTTAGGTTGCTGAATACTGCCATAATCCTTGCCTTCAGTTCATCTTTGGTATCACAAGGACTTTTGTTAGTCTCAACTGCACCCCACTCATGATAAATAATCAAGGAAGTTGCAGTCTGGAGAGTTAGATGGCTAGATGTAAGGGGTGATGTGGCTGCAGAAATTGTCTGACAGACATAACTGGGTTCTCTTGCTTGTGTGACATGGTGCAGGGTCCTGTTTCTGGACATAGGGTTTTCTAGCAGCCACCCTCTTCACTCAGAGCAGCACTATCTCCTCATGGCATTTGATGTAGGCCTCTATGTTGAGTCCGAGTCCCTGTGGGAAGATCAATAGAGGCATAATGTTGCCATCAATAGTGATCACTCCAAACAAACATGATGTTGACTGGATATATCATCCAATTCTTTTCTAATCCTCTGCACTGTCCTCAGATTGACTTCCAAACACTCTGAAATGTTCATATTGGAGCTTCTGGCATGAATTTCAGGCAGTATAGAATACCATTTCTAAATTTCTGTGGAGTGAATTGTGTCATGGTGCTTTTCTTGTACTCAATTGAACCTACTATGCTGAGCAGTTGACAAAATCAAAAACATGCATGTGCAAAATTAAAAAATATAAAATAGCGACAATTTATCCATCGCACCATGTGCTCTTAAATTGGTTGGGTGGATTTATAAGTGTCATGGTAAATGTATGTGAGATTAATAATGTCACACTGGGAAGTCTTATTTACTAAACTCATAGTATTATTTGGGTACTTACTGAGGATCAAATTTGCTACACAAGCTAACTGATATGCAGAGCAAACTTACTAAGTACAGTTGACATCTATGGCACACTGGAAGTAATTATAGCTCATCAAAATTTTATAATGATTAATTTTTCTCAAATATTTAAGAATGGATAACTGTAAATCAATTGTTTTTGTTATAAATGTTTTGTCATTTAATTCTTAATTATTGAAGTGTTTTATTTTAACTACTAAGGTATTTTAATATGGAATTTTACATGTAGACTTTTTGAAATGTTTGGAGTAAGTAGGATGTTTTTAAAATTCAATAACTTGGAATCAAAAGTTTTTTTTCCAACCATGTCTAAGCAGATAACTTTTTACTCTTCTCTTTTTCATTTATCTGTTAAGATTTATAAAATCATTTTCACAAGTTAGGATCATTACTGTTGCTTTTCAGTGTACATTTACTTTTAGGTTACAAGGTCTGTTTGAAAAGGAACAGGACTAGTGTTACAAAAATTAATTTCAATTCCAAACAACAAACTACATGAATCCCCCTCAAATCTAATGCTACACTTTTATGCATTGTTGAAAGGATTCTTCTTGGATACCCCTCAGCTCCATCATTACTTGATAGCCTCCATACCTTCAAAACAGATCTCCTTTGATGATCCTCTCTGAGCTTGGGGTTAAAAAAAAGTCTCACATGAAGCAAGAGCAGGTGAATATGGAAGTTATTCTAGTACAGCAATATTCTTCTCAGCCAGGAAATACTGGATGATCAGGACATTGTCTTGGTGAAGTAGCCATGATTTGTCCTGCCACTGCACTGACCAAAGTAAACACTGCAGAATTTCTTTGTAGACTTCTGATTGATTGGCTGGCCCTGTGGCAAGAACTCACTGTTGACGATGCCTCTCACATCAAAGAACATGATTAATGTGACTTTGACTGTCTTGCTTTCTTCAGCCTCAGTGACATTAGAGACTTCCACTGACAGTTTTGGTGCTTGGTTTCCAGGTTGTACTAAAAAATGTTTTGTCACTAGTGATGACTCTACAAAGCAAGTCAGTTTGAAGATGCTTGATGACGTCCTGACACGCCTGCATGTGGAGCTTCTTCTGTTCACCATTCAGCAGCCTTAGCACCATTTTTGCTTAGACCTTCCGCATATGCAAATCTTTGATGATAATCTTCCAAATACTGTCCTATTTCAACTTGTGATCATTCAAACAGTCAAATGACAATTGCCACACACTACCTGTCTCACTGACTCGATGTTGACTTCAGTCATGTTTGTTGAAGGCCTCTTGCTTCTGGAGTCATCTTCCACCTCCTCTCACCCCTCCTTGAACCTCTTGTGTTACACAAAAACATGTGTGCATGACATGGTGTTATCTTCATACACTTGCTGAAGTATTTTAAGTGTTTGTGACAGAGTTTTTCCCAGCTGAACCAAAAATTTCAGGTTTATTGCAATCCACTTATCTCTCTTTCGCCCACAGCTCACTCAGTCCCATTACTTTTATTTTTTTTAATAATCAAATAACTGATTATTATTATAATCATTTGTTGAGTAAAAGTTTTATGTAACTGAAGATTACTGACTCTTTTTTAATGAAAATTAACAAAAAAGGCATTTTTTTTCTTATTAATCATAATTATTTTTTTTAAAACTGAACCTCTTATTATTCAATCAATCAATCAATGAAAATTATCAGAAAGAGTTTCAAATGATTGCACAAACTTTTTTCTCAAAATTATCTTTTATTCAAATTAAGTAAAATTATTTTAAATGTATCTTGTGTTATTGAAGTTTAAAGTATTTTTAGTTTAATGTAAACTAAAAAAAGAAAGCAACTAAGGTTAATTATGACAATTAGGTTCTTCAGGATCCATATTCAGTATCAATAGCTAGATATATATTTTGAATTTTTGAATTTAAATTTTGTATTAAAGCTAGTAAGTAAATCTAAAATTTCAACATTTGGCGCCATCAGTAAAGGAATTTTGTTGATTTGGGAATGAATCCAATGTCAGTTTATTTTCATATTAAATTAATTCAGAATTCATTTCAAGCTTGTTGAATTTAATTATATCACAGATTTTTTTTTAATTCACATATTTAAAGAAAAATCCTATTTTATAGAAGAATAATGTTAAATGTTTTGTTTCTTTTAATGATTTTAACAAGATTTATGTCTGTTAATCTTTTTTTCTAACTATCTCTAAATTCTAGTACAGACAGTAAGTTAATGTTTGGCTTTTGAATATATTTGCTATACATTAAAAACCTAACACATATTTGAAATTTCTCAAAATTATTTTGTGAAATCTCTTGGCGTACATTTCTCAAGGCCTTCAGTTCTCAGATTTCATTTGTTGTTTATACATTATATCATTTTCATAGATATGCTATCCATATTTCTAGTAGCCTTGGTATACATTTAAAAAAAATTCATTTTATTACAGTTTCTTAAATAAAATAGAATTTATATAAATATAATTCTCTAAAGCTCTCCAAATTTACTTTTATGAAAAAACTGTTTCATATGTAATAAGAGAATTACATCAAAAAGCCAGTTGTTGATGAAATTAATAAAAATACATCTTTTTCTTATTAATATAAACCCATATTCCTAATATTTTTATAGAAACCAGACTCTTTTATTGAAAAGATTATTTTTTAGGAAATTTTGTCATTCAAGTTTTTTATATTAAAAATTTCAATGTCAATATTGGACACTTTCACCTTATCATAATCCTGTTAAACTTTACTTTTGATTGGAAAAACATTGAGGTGGAGGGGTGAGTTTTCTACCCAACCCACTTTCGAAAGTGCAACCAATGTACCCAACAGTATATTATTATTATCATTTGTTATTTTTTGAAGACTTTCATTCATTGGATTGGTTGGTTGGCTGAAGTCACAATTGGTGTCATGAAAGAGACCTGGAGTGAATTAGTGATGCCAAGTGGGTGTTTGATGGGCAGGTGTTAGTGTGATGAGGGCTGAATGTTGATGTAGGTTATACTGGTAGTGACAAGGGAGATCCAGAATAGATAGTTAAGCTTGATTGAACAAAGGGTGTGTTGGTAGCAGAATGTCCATTGTTGGATTATGGTTAAATGGAAGATCAATAAAAGTGGGGTCACAATAGTCAACAGGTGGCCTCTCATCCTGCTATTGTCTTAGTGATTTACAAAGGCTTTCTTTTAAGCAAATCTGGTGACCCAGGATAATCTTTTTTTTTTCTAGTGGAAACACTTGTGATTTCATTGTGGGGATATTTTTGTGGACTGGATGTGATGCTTGGAGGCCCATGCAAAGAAAATAACTTAGCAATCACATTTGGTCAACGTGTAGAGTGAATCAGAAAGAGATCTAATTATAGCAGAGTATAACAGTAAGGCATTAGACAATAAATATGTCACAAGGGTGATTGTCTTAGATGTATTGAAAACTTTGACAAAGTGTGGCATAGGGGGGTTGTTATACATGCTCTCCAATAATGGAATCACTGGAAGAGTTTTCTCTATCATTAAGTCCTTCCTAACAGGTTGGTCCATGAAGGTCAATTCTTTGAGGTCCATGAGATTAATGCAGACATCTCCTAGGCTCACTTCTTGATCTTATCCTCTTTCTGCTTTATACTAAGGATCTGCCTAAAAATATGCTGATCTTTAGTGAATATTTTGTAGATGGGTGCATCTCCAAAAATCTAGATGACCAGGTCCTGACAGCTAACCTCTCCTCTAACCTAACAGTTCAATAGGGTGGAGAATTGGCTGGTGTCATTCAATACCTCAAAATCTGAACCAGTAACATTCCATCATAACAGAGCAGACTCTGAATTTTTGGCCATCACAATGAGCAGGTATTCTCTCAAGGAGGCTCCTTGCCTTGAATACCTATTGAGACTGTAGATCATCCCTAGACTTGAAGTGGAAATCATATATATGATCTATTGCTAAAGGTGCTGGAAAAATGGTTAGTTCTCTAGACCACTCCCAGTAAGTACCTGAACCTTTCTGTTCTGCTTCTCTTTTAAAAGAGACATACCAGACCAAAGATGGAGTACTGTTAACATATCTGAGCTTCAACTTTACAGTCTTCATAGAGTTCAAAAGTGTCTATCTGGCTTTGTGGGTGGCAAATTATTTTCCACCCTACAACCTCTTAGCCAAAGTATTGCTAGCCTCTCATTATTCTTGCTATTTCAATGGAAAATGTTCTTATGAGCTACATTCCTTAGTCCCACCAACTCTAACCCTTACAGCTAAGACCTGATACACCACATACAATGAACCACACTCATTCTGTTCATATTTCATTAAAATCTCAATGTTGTACATATATTTTACTAACATATTTAATTTTTCATGATATTAAAGAATAGAAATGAACTGGATGTTTAGCCATTGTGTGTTTCTTCTAATTTCTGTTTCAAAACTAATTTTTTGAATTTTTAGGAAAAGATAAACCAATTAATAAATTTTAAGGTTAATTAATCTATCACACTGTTATGTTTGATATTACTTTATAATATTTCTATATATGAATAAACTATATATGAAAATAAAAAAAAATTCTTTCATTAAGAATAAAGAGACAAACTTTATAAAAAAACAAGAAAATAAAACTTTCTTGTTAGCAAAACTGAGTTTATTTGTGGTGTTGCTGTTTCAAATAAGGATTTTTAAGCTGAGTAAAACTTCCTAAAAACGTGTAATTGTGTATAATATGACCTCCACTTTTTGCATTTAATTTTTGTGTTATGCACAAGAAAATACAGTATGTAAAATGAAAAAAATAGGCTGGTTTTGGAGATGATAATAATTTATTCACAAAAAAAAAAAATAACCAGCATACAGTTTTTACAAATATATTTAGCAAATCTCTAGCATTTTGATGTTAATAAGCTAATCAAAGAACAAGAAAGAATAAGAACATTTTGTTAATCTTATATTTCTTTTCATTCACAATGAAAATATAGAATGATCTCTTCAATAAAGCTTTATACTCTTTGTAAGGATGCTTAGCTTTCCTAAAAAAATATTTTCTTTTCCAGACAAAACTTTTTCTCTTGAAGGCTCATAAATAACCACTGATTAAGCTTCCATTTGTTAACCACAATTGGGGATTGGCTCAAATTTAATTTGTAAATTTTTGAACCAAGTACAAATCTCAGTTTACCATGATTTGAAATTTAATACAAGTTACATTGAATAAATTCAAGCTAAAAAAAATCAACAAAATTAACAGAATATCTCTTTACCTATTTATTCTTAAGAGAAAAATATTTTTATATTCAACAATGTTTTCACCATCTATGTCTGGAAGAGCATTACACTTTGATATAATATAGCTAAAATTCTCACTTTTATTTTGCTTAAAATGAAATTTTTATTATGAATGCAATTATTTGTTCAAAGAGTTAATACTAGCTTGTTAAAAAAAAATCAGTTTTTATATGAAATATATTGTTTAAAACTGATTACTAAGTCTTCTTTATTTGCTGTGTCCTTTCGGGATGTAGGTGATCATGGACTTCCACTTCCCCTATCCCTTGTCACTCTTAACATTTTTCCTCTTGGTATCTCTGCCAAATCTTGCTCTGCCATCCACTTGTTCAAGCCCATTAAGTCATCTGTGTCATTGTGTGAACAGCCACGGGGTGTCACCACTCTACTCCCACAACCCTATAAGGCAATGAATAGGAAACAAAAAGGAAAGAACCCAAGTGACAAAGTCCAGGGTTTTGACTTAAAACTACCAAGCTGGAAGAGGAGTCAAGAATGGAAGGTTGGAAGGGAGCTACCTTAAGACTGGTGTACTCTTTAGAATTGGAAACAGCTATAATAGAAGCACAGTGGAAGGATATGAGAAATTACCTGAAAGGAATCAAGTTACTGCAAACAAGAGATAAGAGAGCAATGTTCCCTATTGTTGAGAAAGCGCTAAATGCCGTTTGGGACAGTAATTGAAGGTGACATTAAGGTTATAAGGAGAAAATTGGGAAAGGTAGAAAAGGATCAGAGAATCTTGGCCTGGGTTGCTAGAGAAAGTGTATTGTTCCTCAATGTGATCAGGTTAGAATTGGCCAAGAATAGAGCCAGTATCAATTGGTTAATAAATAACCTGAAAGAGCTAAGACAGGAAACAGTTAATAGTTCAGAGGCTGTGGTAGCTGAATTACATGAATTGAGTGGCTATTTTCAGTATTTTTAGTTGGTAACCATTGCTAACAAAGAACAACAAACTAGTCAGGCCCTGATGACATTGTTGGAACATGCGAGAGCCCAGTTGGATATGTTGTCCTTGGGAAACCTGTCTCCAAGTATAGTGACTCCTGGATATGAGGGAATTATTACTAAGGATACAGACTAAATTACCTCATCATTTGAGGTTACCAGTGGACCTCGCCAAAGAATTATGGAAATATTATAATGCTCTGGGTTGTGTCACCTTATTGAAAGATAATAAACTATTGGTGGTGGTGTCCATTCCATTGAGAGACAGCCTTTTTGAGATATACAGCTTATAAAGTTACCTATTTCATACCCCCCAAGAAGAGCAGGGGCTGTTGGTGATGGTGGGATATCAGACTGAGACAGAGTATATAGCTGTGAACTCAGCCAGGACTGAATTTATGATGCTGATAGCAGAGGAAGTCAGGGAGTGATGCCCTGGGAACATGTACCTCACTGAGTCTTATTTATGTGACAAGTGAGCACAGGTTGAAAATGGTACCAGTCTTTTAGGATTAAATACTGGTTTTATGTTTAAGTTTGAACTTGACTTCAGTTTTCATGCATTGTCTGAGACCTTCAGAAAACATATGTGGAAATTCATTTTTCAGCTCAGA
Organism: Ascarosepion bandense; assembly: GCA_037127315.1. Classification (NCBI taxonomy): domain Eukaryota; kingdom Metazoa; phylum Mollusca; class Cephalopoda; order Sepiida; family Sepiidae; genus Ascarosepion; species Ascarosepion bandense. Next base: position 2,145,873 of record JBBBDQ010000479.1, read on the forward strand.
AATAATTTTTTTTAGTTTCTTCAGATTTTTTTTTTACTAACATGTCAACTTTGTTGCAAAATGAATTTACAGGTAATTTCCATAAATTGAAAAGCACAATCCAATCTGTACCAAATTCATTGTACTGGGAAGAACACAGACTTTTGATTTGAAAGTTCTCCCTCAATGATACGTTGGAGCTAAATTCATCACTAAAGTTAGGCTTTTTTCCAGACACTCCTCTAGCTATTTTTTGTTACTTGTCAATGATGGACAACCTATTTTCTTCCATGTTTGTTTATTCACAAGAGAAATGTCACATCCAGTATCCAACAATAACTTCACCGTATGACCATTTATTTTTGTATTTATATGTTTCCTTTTTTTCATTCTTGATAAAACTTATCAATTTTAATTTTAGTGGGATTTGTTGGAGTGACTTAGTTCTAAAAAGGCTGTGACCCCTGAAATATTGGAAACTAAAGATTTTTGTTGGATTCTGGAAAAACTTCAGTCTTCTAACATTGTATTCTATTAACAAGCCAATTCATTTAGAATTCCTTGGAAACCAACCCTAGGATGGGTTAGATTTGTTTAAATATTCATGGTTGTTCTGAGTATCATTTTCTTCTTTTTTTGTTTAAACTGTTACCAAAGTGACTTTGCCACAAACAGTAAACAGAAGCTCTTATAATACAGTATAAACAATATTGTCACATATATAATTACACCAGTAAGTCAGTCACCTAATGATGGGAAAAAATAAATATTTATCTTATACAAATATTTATTTTTCAAAACAATTTCCTTTTTTAATGTACTTTACTTAACCACTTATTTATAACTCATGGAGATTAAACATTATACTGTGAAAATTCCAGATGAAAATTCAGTTCATGATTAGAACAGGCTACAAACTTACTGATCCACCCTTTGTAAATTTAAAAATGAGTGTTGTGTAGTTTTGTCAATGATAAAAATGGATTATTGTAAGCTACACTTATTTTTATTAGCAACAAATTTACATTAAGTCTAGCATTGGAAGAGGAATTATCATTTTCTAATAAGAAAAAAGCTCTTTGCTAATGGTTCTATGATGAGTAACTTACCATAATCCAGTACAAGATAAATGACTTCTTTTACCTCAGATTACCAAATTTTGTTAACATTACATTTTATGAATGATCTTTCAGAAATAACACACCAGGACACTTTAAAATTGTACCACTTGTATGACATCTTTTCAGATTAAATTCTGTTTTTGTTGCTCCAGAAAGTTGAATTTTTAAAATGACTTTAGATCATCATTAATGCTTAAGTGATTTTCCTTTATCAGATCATCTTTAAAAATAGCATAAAACCGAATAGAATAATATTTGAAGAGACCAGTTAATTTAAATTTTATCTTAGTACTGCAATACCAATTAGTTTCTAATGAAACTGATTATATTATTTGCAACCTTTTAATTCAGTAACCATGTCTTTCAATTTCAACACTTTATCAAATTATCAAAAAAAAAATAGTTTATTTCTAGTAGCTCTGTTAAGTTACCTGATAGTTTTAGATATTTTGGTAATAAAACTAAAGCAAAAAAATCTAATATAGTATATACTATTTGGAATACATGTATTATAAAAGCTGAGTTGGGTTGTGTGAGGTTTCTCTCTTTTGATCATTACAGATAGAATCAATGAAAATTATACATAACTTCCGCTTTATATTTATTATTTATCTTAAATCATTCAGCGATTACTATCTTTTAAATTTGTATTTTTTCATTGGATGAATTTAGCTATAAAAACATAACTGCTTTTGAAAACATAAACTTTACAAACATCTACAAGATATTTTACTTTTAGAACAGATTAAAATAACCAATGCCAGCAATCTGTCGTTTTGCTAAGTAGGAGATAATTTCTGTTTTGCATGACATATTTTAATTTGGAAGTAACTCATTACACAACCTTGGTTTCAACTTTTTGGTATCTTCAGGCATTTTATATTAACTGATCATCCAATGCTTTTTCAAATGCATAACAGGAACTTTTAGAACACATAACTGGAAGTTAAAGTAAGGGAGGAGCTGTTTAAGAATTGTAAACATTTTTATTCAGGTTTGTACGATCCTAAAATATATCTTCTGAAAATGTTTACGTCTGGATATTACTTCAAGCCTTTCATTTTGCAACCTTTCTCCTTTTGGAAATGATACGATGGTTAACTTCTCTTGGTATAATCTGCAGACATCACCACTGTTGAAAGATCTGGCTTTTTCTGATATACTCCAAGTTACATAAGAGTCTTCTATTTTTTTTTTCAATTTCCACATGTGGTTGGCTAGTTTGGTACAATTTTTAAGGCATTCTAGCTTGAATGAAGATTTGTGATTATACCAACATTTTTTATAACTCCCTTCAGTACAGACTGCATATATTTTTCTCTGTCCATTTGTATGTTCTGATTCTGACCAATAACTAGTTAATATATTTATATATGAAATGATTTCTTTGAACATTATTTTTTATCAATACTCGTATTTAAGTAGATATTCTGTTTTATAATCAAACAGTATATATATTTATTTTTACCGGTCTGATAATTTACAATAAATTTTTGTTACGAAAATATGTGTCATTCAGCAGGATTCAAACCTGCAACCCCTATCCACATAGGGGAAGCCACCAATTGATATGGCATGTCTTAAACCTCTTGACCACAAATTTGTGACTATGTTTGTTCAGTGTTCAAAGTCAATTGTCGACAACGACACTTTATTCATATATGACACCTTCCCTTTGAGATGACTTCCTCTGAAGTCTATATTTCTTCAGCTTTGGTTCAGTATTTCAAAATTCTGTTGCTGTACATTTTCTCTTACTATAAATCCTTGATCTAACAATTTCTGATGACATGGGTACGTCAAACACGTCATACAATATTTCCAGAGGTACCTCTTTTCAGAGACTTCCTAAATCAGTGAATCTTCGTTTTTACTGATTAAGGTGTTGCTTATGTCCCTGTTTGATGTATGTTACTTTGCCATCCTATTTTTTATAACACCATCTTCCCAGAATTCTTTTCCATGTTGATACATTTTAAGAAACATCTTATCTTGAGGTTTGAAGTATTTACTTATATTTTTATTTTTTATTCTCTCGCCTTATGTTCTGATAGTAATCTATTAAAAACAGACTTAATATTCATGGCAAACATCTGCAGGTATCAATTGACACAGTGTTTGGGTTTGATGTTATTCTGAAAACACTCAGAAATCGTTGTACATTACTTCATCTGTTTCCTCTCCCTCTGACTTTTTTAGTGCCATTTTAAACATATCAACAAACTATCCGGTTTGTCTATTTGATCTTGGGTGATAAGGGGGCAATATAATGTGTTCTATTGCTAAGGATTTCCAGAAAACTTTAAATTCACTAGCTGTGAATTGTCTCATTTTATGAAACAACAGAGTCAGGTACACTGAACCTTGCAAAAATCTCATAAAAAATTTATCATTACTGTGGTAGTCTGTCTTCTACATTTTAATATTTCTGGTCATTTAGTGTAACTATCAACTACCACCAGATAATAAGCTCCATTTAATAGTCCTGCAAAGCCTCTATGTATTTTGAACCATGGAATATTGTTTTTAGCCAAGATTGACATTTTATAGGCAATGACTTCATTGCCAGAGCGCAACCTCTGCATGACTTTACGAAATTGTCAATGTCTTGATGCACTTTTGGCCAATATGTATAACACCTCATTAAGGATTTTATCCTAGAAATTTCTGGATGTCCTCTATGAAATTCTTTTAGCATACATTTTTGCAATGATGCTGGTATCACAATTCTTTCTGCATACATAAGTACATTATTGCATAATGAAAATGCGTTATTTCCAGTAATATTCACTTTTCTATTTTTTCTTTAAAACTTATTTGCTTCTTCCTTTTTATTATGAAGTCATCTTTATTCGACTTAATTCTTATTTCCTCTAATGTTATGGGCAGTTTTCTTACTGTATTGTATAATACATTATTGATTTCGTTTTTGGCTTTTATCGATGCGATTACTGTGTCTTAAAGTGGTTCACAGAATTTTGGTATTAGCCTAGATTGTCCATCTGAATGATACAATTTTTGCATGGTAAAAACTCCATTTTATAATTATATTTTAATAAGATAGTTCACCAGCACTGCAGTTTATTTACTGTATGAGTGGGAACACCCTTTTTTTTATCCATATATGAACACTAATAGATGATGTTCTGTCTGTAATATGAATTCTCTATCATCTATGAATTTATTAAACTTTTTCATAGCAAATATAATAGCCAGATGCTTCCTTTGCTATCTGACTAGCTTTTTTAGCTGCTATTAATGATCTTTAATCATGAGCTATTGGTTTAGTTTTTCCGTCCTCATATTTGTGTCGTATCACCACTTCAATAACTGAAGCACTTGCATCTGATGCAACCACAATCTTTAATTTAGGGTCAAAATGTACTAGTGACAAGTCCAGCATCAAGATTTTCTTAATCTCTTTGAAAGCACTTTGACATTTATCTGACAAATTCCATTTAATATCTTTCTTAAGCAGGTTATTCAAGGGTGCCCTTAATTCATGCATGTTTGGCATATATACATGATAGTAATTAGCAAACCCTAAAATTGCTTGTAACTTTGTTACATTTTTTGGGGTGGGCATGTCTTTTATTGCGCTTGACCAGGAAGGATCTAGCTGTCTACTGTTTGCATCAATAATTTGCCCTAGATATTTAATTCTGGATATAAACAATTCGCATTTTACTTCACTGACCTTAAAATCATACTCTTTAATTCTTTTAAATACTTTTTTACATCTTCTGTGTCTTGATTTGAGGGCCCACTTTTCATAAGTACATCATCTAAATATGCTTGTGCACAATCTATACCAGCAAACATCATATCCATAATTTGTTGGAATATGCTTGATGCTACTTTTATATCAAAAGAAAGCTGGTTAAATTCGTATAGTTCTCTATGAGTGTTAAATGTTGATAGTTTTGAGCACTCTTCATCTACTAGTATTTGTAGGTAAGCATCTGACAGGTTCAGTTTAGATAAAAATTTACCACCATTTAACAATAATTTCCTCTGAACTTAGTAACAGGTAGTTATATTGTTTCAAACTTTCATTTAGCACCATTGAAAAATCAGCACATACATGGATTTTATTATTTCTTTTTTTTTAACTTAAGCTGTTGTTGATGCCCATTTGGAATAGTCTGTTTTTGATATCACATCTAATTTTTCAAGTCACTCTAATTCCTTATTAATTGGTTCTAAAGCAGCAAAAGGTACATTCCTTTTTGGCTTAAATATTGGTGTTACATGCTCTTTTTCTTCAAATTTAGCTTTTGTTTTTGTGCATGTTCCTAGACCTTCTGAGAAGAATTTTGGAAAACTTTTTAAATTCTTTCTTTAATTTTTCAGTTGCCATATTAGTACCGGAGATAACAATATTTGTTTTAGAAAAGTTAATTGGGAAGTCCTAAAGGTCAAATAAATTAGCTGTATTCTTTAATACAAATGCCACCACTTTTTTGGTTTTGGCCAACAAAAGAAATATTACAGGTGAATTCACCTATAAAGTTCAATTCTTTCCTGAAACTCCATAAGCAACTTTTTTAGAAGATAATAAACTGGGTTTACCTATTTTTCTTCATGTCTGTTCATTTATGATGGTGATATCCAGTTGTATCCTGTATCCAGTTATAGTTTTATTTTTACATTATTAATTTTCACAAAAACAAATTTCCTCTTTTGATATGTTTCTAACTGTTAAAGACACATTCATAGTCTGGTTAATTTTTATTTTATGCTTTTTGATTTTACACCATTATTTACCATGTTCATATAAGTTTTTATTTTTATTCTATTTTTTGTATTTGCAGTAAGTACTTTTGTGTCCAACCCTTCCACATTTGTAGTATTTTTTGTTCTTAAAAAAAAACTAATACTTTTGAAATGCTTACCTCTACAACTGTGGCAAGTATTAGGTATTGAGAGAGTCTTTTTTAATGCTCTTTTGTTAAGAGTTGAAATAATGTCTTTAGTTTTTTTTTCTTAGATGGTAGGACACTCTTGAAATGTCTTTTTCTTCAGTTCTTGCAGTATCAAGTTTTAGATTTATAATATGTTGTCATTCTTCCACCATTTTCTGGAGAGTTCATTTGAAATTAATTTCTAATTTAGCAAGTATCCTGGATCTTACTTCAGCATCCTTATTAGAAGTTAAGCCCTGTATGAACATTAGACATTTTAATAAATCCAAAAATATATTTCATTTAACATCAACTTCTTCCATTCTTGATTCACAACTCCTGCATAAAGGAACAAAATCTTCACCTTCACACTTCACTAAGTTAAGACATTGTCAACATGTATAAAATAATAATGAGCTCTAGTGACCAAAATTTTTTAATAATATTACTACAGTTTCAACAAAATTTATCTCACCTGAGTTTTTTTTTTTTTTTTGTGTAAAATATAATTTATATACTTTTCATGTTCATCAGGGGACAATTTTCTTAATAATAAACAAACTTTCTTTTCACCATTTCAGTGCAAACAATCCCTTTTGAAGAACTTTCATATCTTTGTCTGGATTGTATAAAAATTCACTAATTGAATTAGCAACAGCATCTGAAGTGAATAAATCTGATGTTTTTTCTTCCATAGTTTTATTAAATAATAATTAGAAAAACTTCTATTGTAATTGCTGTTCATGTTGTTTTTGTTGCTGCAATTATTCTTGTTGCTGCTTTTGTAGTGCCAACATGAATCATGATAGGTTTTTGTTCTTCCATTTTCCTGTACTTCACTGAATATTTTGTAGATTAATTTTTGAATAACTTTACCTGGTTATTTCTCTGTAGTTCTGTGAATATGATGTCTCTTTGGTGAAGTGTTAAATATTAACTAAATATTCTATTACATGTAGCATACTTTTTTGTTTTTTCCTCATGTAAGTTCAAATTTTTTAAATTATTTAAAGAATAGAGAATATTTTTCCAATATCTTTGTATATCCATTAATTTATTAAAGGACATAAAAAAATCCTATAATGGTATACCTTTTACAAATATCACAGTATTAAATTGATATAAAAAATTACAAAAACAATATCAAAGAAATCTTTTTGTTTTAGACAACAGCCCGTGAATATAAATTAATAGAAAAAATTAAATTAATAAAAAATGTTCAAAAAGAGCCATATTTTATTTTATTTTTTTTATTTATATCCAAGGTATCTGTATCAACTCTTCTTCTGTGTTCTGAATTTTTACTTAAAGTATTTATTTTCCAAGAATTTCAGAAAATGTAACCCTCAATATTATCAACCTTGATACACAAATGAAAATCATTAAATTAAGAAAGTAGAGTTGCAATCACATAAAAATGTTGGCTTTTTTTCTCTAGAATTTTGAAGAGAAACTACTTTGAAAATAATCTTTTTTGCATAAAATTTAAAAGTTTTATTATAATCCAATAATTCTAGAAGATTTTTAAAATTGATGGTTTATGACCTTAAAAAATATTAGTATTTTTAACGACTGACTTTTAATGCAAATATTTTCAATTTTACTTAAAGTTCTTTTAGATTTTGATTAATAGGAAAATAAAAACAACATAAAATTAAGTTTTATATGTTTCATAGCTTTTTTCCTTTTTACTTGAGTGCCTAGTTTCTGCCATGAAAATTGGAGATGCCTTATATAGAATAAGTAAAGAATGAGTAGGAAAAAATGTCTTTAATCTAACATGTTTCACTTTAACAAGTTTCTTCAGAGCTTGTCAAAGTGTAACATGTTAGATTAAAGATACTTTTTTCCTACTTGTTCCTTACTTATTCTATTCATCTTGTCAGATTTTGATCCATATATACAACTCATATATATATATGAATTTTGTTATTACAATTGTTTGTAAAAGCATTATCTCACTACACAAAAAAATTTAATCTTTCAGAACATTATTGTTCTTCTTTGGATGGTATTTAAAATTTTTGTTTTAAAATATTACCTGAAGAAGAACAACAATATTCAGAAACATTAAATTTTTTGTGTAGTGATATAATGCTTTTATAAGCCATTGTAATAACATAATTTAAATATTAAACTCTACTCAGCATTGAGCACTTTTTATAAAAATAAATGCAACAAACAGTAGGTTTTTAATCTATCTGTTCTTTCACTTTCTTATAATAAGAATTATATATAATCAAACACAAGAGAGGCTGGTGAAAAGTTTTTAGCCAGGCTACTGACCAAGAAGCTCTTTTCCTGAAAATTCTGATGTTTGGTCAGATTTAAGTAAGTGGGTTGGACTTTTCAGCACCCTCTCATACATACATACATACATTGTATTAATGATGCTAGACTTAATTACTTAGTGAATGTTATCATGGTAACCAGTTGCTATCAGCAGAATGATACATGGCAGCATGTGTTTTGTAGGCTACTGATGAGATGATTGAAAATAGTTGCATTTCTTCACCTATTACTACTTATTCATGACAGCAGCCACTAGAACCAATGTTTGTTCACTACAGATAAAGCTATCTAGGTTTCTATAATCAGGAAAATGCTGCAAATTTAAAATTAGTTCCATCTCTTAAAACTTGATTAATATGCCAACCTATACCCTTTTTTTTTTATAAACTGCTACATGTATTTTTTTTCTTGGCTAAATGCAGCAGTGTTAGTGGTTATGTAGATAAAAAATTCTCATTTGAAATCTTTGGGCAGTTCTTTTATATTGAATACTATTTGATTCCAGCTAATCATTTATTTTAATCCAGTTTATCATCTGTAAGCTGTGTGCTTACGATGGGATGGACTCAAGAAGGAAACTGATACTTAACATCAGAAAAAGACAACTGAAGTTTTTGGGACATGTAATAAAGAAGGAGGTCTTGAAGAACCTGATGCTCACAGGATGGATAGAGAGGAAGAGCGACAAGGGAAAGCAATACATAACATACTTGTGGGACTTGAGCAGATGGATGATGAAGCAGGTATTGGGTGGGATAACAGGAGAAGGAGTATTAAGAGCGACATGGAAAGCCATGATAAAGCCATGATAGCCTATGTCCTGAAGGGACATGGCACATAGAAAAAGAAACTGTATGCTTATGATTGAGTTATAAGTTATTTTTGTTTTTGGGAACCAATTATAATGACAAATGTTATCCTAAATACTAATTGTATGTAGCAGGTAAGAATAAATATGAAGTACACTAACATACCTTAGTTTTTGCATGGTAGTGGCAGCATATAGAGTGGATTAAAGAATAAATTTTTAATCCCACTAATTTGAACTGAATTTATATCACATAATGTTATAGGAATTCATGCAAAGGAATAATACTATTTAAACATCTAGAAAAAATTATAGTGCTTATAACTGATTCCGCCCTGTTGGTGGGGCATCAGAATACGCCAACTGCCCCCCTGCAGAGAGTAAAAGTCTCTCAATGGGCCTACCTGTTGGCCGTGGGTGGCGACCCGTTTCATCTGGGGATGGGATCCTGGGGATGGAGCAGGCCATGGCCTGGGTGCAAAGAGGTCATGGTTCTGCAACACATCACTTCAGCCCTTACCTGGGCTAGACAGGCGGTTGGTGAGGCCCGATCCGATCAACTGGCTGGTCAGGTCAAACCCTAACATCTACTCCCAAACATACCCTCCAAAAACATTTTCTGCCAAGACTGATGTATCCTACCATACATATTCTCCCCCACCCCCAAAAAAAACAAAAAACTACCAGACCATGGAAAGTTATATATAAGAAAACTACCATCAGCTTTCTATGAATAGATGTTAGAAGGTGCTGGCTAAGGGTCAACCGGCGATACATAGGCCCGGACATGGCTGCAAGCCATCCAGCTGTGCACCTACATCATGGGGCGGTGCACAGTGGGAGAAGACAGGTGCTCTGGGTCTCTCACGCTGTCAAGTATATTGGAGGGGAAGTCCCTGATCAGTCAGAGCGAATGGGTTTCCCCCCTGACAGATCCTGTTCGTGGGCTCCAGCCTGGTTTGGTGGGTGGGGATAACCCTCCAATGAATAATATATTATATAGTATGTCTAATAAATATTCCAAACGCCCCCATATAGAATCTCCATCAGACTCAGAAAGTGAGTTTATTATTACAAAACATTTTCCTCAGTTTATTGTTTTGGAGTCATTAGAAGAAAAACAATTAACAAAGATATCTCCTATTTGTTATTGAAAAAGTACTTTCTGGTGCTATAGTACCAAAGATGGTGAAGAAACTTAAAAATGGTAACGCTACTTGTCCAAGTAGAGAAAAAATCATATTCTGATACACTTCTAAAAATGAAAACCTTTTCAGAAACAAAGATAAAAGCATATCCACACAACACACTGAACAAATCTAGAGGTGTAGTCAGCACTATCGAAGAAATTAAGACTCAGCTAAAAACACAAGGTATAATAGACGTACGACGCATTCAAATTAGAAAAGGAGCAGATATCATCGAAACAAACACATATATATTCACTTTCAACCTCCCCAAAGTCCCGAAGGAATTAAAAATAAGATTTACAATTGAAAAGGTCAACCAGTACATCCCAAACCCTCTACGGTGCTTCAATTGTCAACATTTTGGACACCATAAAGACTGGTGCACGAGACTTCCAACATGCAGAAGATGTGGAGAAAGAGACTCTGACCACCATGGGCAAGAATGTAACAAAAAAGCAAAATGTGTTAATTGTCTTGAAGATCACCCATCAGACTCCAAACAATGTATAATCTGGAAAAAAGAAAAAGAGATCAACACTATCAAGTTTACACGTAATATATCCTTCTCTGAAGCTAGAAAGAAGGTCGAAGCAACTGGCTTATTCCCCACTAAATCATATGCATCAGTTACTAAACCAAAACCAAACAACTTTGAAAAACAAGAATGCCATTCTTGCAAACTCCTACTCAGTAAATTATCAAAACTTACACCAGAAACATTCCCCGCTTTCTTGAAAGAAATTAATCCACTCACTGAACCTGACAATAACACTGAACCTTCAAGCATGGAAAAACCATCAACATCAAATACCTCTATGGCAGAACGAAAACCTCTTCTCCAGAGGGAAACTATCCAAAAAAAATCAACTTTACGGAAGGAATCTAAGTCCCCTCCTTCAAAGAAAGTCACTACTACTCAGGAGCAGACTGTACAGAGATCTTCTTCTAAACAAAGAACTGTAGTGGAGAAAAACACCAAAAAAAAAACAAACCGATGCACATCTGTAGATTCAGAAGACATGGAAACGGAGAGTATCCCTCCTGTAGAAAACAACCATTTCAATACTCATAAAGATAAACGGAAATCAAATACATAAAATTTAACCATGGCCAGCAAAATAATTCAATGGAATTGCAGAGGTATAAAAACCAATCTGAATGAACTTCTTCTACTAATATCCAGTCTATGTTCTTTAATAATATGTTTACAAGAAACTTTTTTAAAACCGTCTGAAAGCATTAAACTCCGCAACTTCTCTGAATACTACCACATTGTAAATAACCCAAGTAGAGCTTCCGGAGGAACATCCATTCTTCTCAATAACGAATTAGCACAAAGCCAGATAAATTTACAAACTAATTTCCAGGCAATTGCCGTTACAACCACTTTACATCGGACTGTCACAGTTTGCTCCATTTATCTACCTCCAAATGACCCTATAGATGAAACAGAAATAGAAAATCTTATTAACCAACTCCCTCGTCCCTTCCTACTATTAGGTGACTTTAACAGTCACAACACTAGCTGGGGCTGCTCAGACACAAACAGAAGAGGAACCATAATAGAAAATGTTATCAACAATAACAACCTATGTATATATAATAAGAAACCAACTTTTATTCACTCTGCTACAAACACATTCTCAGCAATTGATCTTTCTATAAGTGATCCAAGTATCTTTATGGATTACGACTAGACTGTTCATGAGGATACATGTGGAAGTGAGCACTTCCCAATAACATTAGAACATACTGGCTCTGAAATAATATCAAAAATACCTCACTGGAACCTTAAAAAAGCCAATGGAATAAATTCAAACAATTATGCAAATATAAACTCCTACCTGGAAAATATGAGAAAGACCCGATCACTCATTTTACAGATACTATTATTTCTATAGCTGAGGAATGTATCCCTAAAACAACTTCAACTAAATATAACCGGCCTTGGTTTAATGACGATTGTGAAAAGGCTATCAGGCTACGGCGTGCTGCATTAAGAAAATTCAACCAACAACCCACTGCTCAGAATTTAAACCATTTTAAAATATGCAGGGCTAAAGCACGCCAAATAATAAAAGAAGCCAAATGGGAGTCATGGAAGAGCTTTGTTTCCAAAATTAATAATAACACCAAAAGTAAAACCATATGGAATATGATGCAGAAAATTTCAGGAAAAAACATCAGTCCCCCTCTCAAGCACCTCTGTATAAACAACAACAAAATAACCCAAAAAAAAGACATGGCCAACCTGCTTGCAGATTCTCTTGCAAATAACTCGTCATCCAAAAATCACAGTAAAAAATTCCAGACTATTAAACAGGAATCAGAAAAAATCAAGCTGAACTTTAAAAGTAATAATGAAGAAGAGTATAATAAACCTTTTTCTTTTAATGAACTGAAGGATTCATTAAAGAAGGCTAATAACACAGCTGAGGGACCAGACGAGATATCTTATGAGTTCTTAAAATAACTACCTGATCAATCATTGAAGTATTTACTATCTATTTTTAATGACATCTGGATCACTGGTAATATACCTGCCATATGGAAACAAGCCTTAGTCATTCCTGTAGTAAAACCAGGAAAAGATGCATCTGACCCCTCCAATTACTGCCCTATAGCACTAACAAGCTGTGTATGTAAGACTCTTGAAAGCATGGTTAATAACAGATTAGTTTGGTTTTTTGAAATCAATAAAACAACAACCAATTTTCAATGCGGTTTCCGAAAACAGCGGAGTACTATGGATCATTTAAGAAGACTGGAAACTTTTATTAGGAATGTCTTTATCCAAAAAAAACATATTACTGCTATTTTCTTTGACTTGGAAAAGGCATACGATACCACATAGAGATATGGTATCATGAAAAATCTCAAAGAAGCCGGACTGATGGGAAGACTACCTATTTTCATCAATAACTTTTTAAACAACAGATTATTTAATGTCCGTGTAGGAGCATGCCTCTCGGACCCCAAGGAACAGGAAATGGGAGTCCCACAGGAAGTATTTTATCTGTAACATTATTTAACTTAAAAATCAATGATATTGTTGGATGTATAAATCCAGGTGTGGATTGCTCACTGTATGTCGATGATTTTTTAATCTGCTACAGCTCAAGGTATATCCACATAATTGAGTGGCAGCTTCAACAATGCATTGACAAAATAAAAAAATGGTCAACCAAGAATGGATGTAAGTTCTCCACTAACAAACAAAATGCATGCACTTTTGCCAGCTTAGAAAATTACATCCAGATCCTCTGTTAAAACTGGACAGGACTCAGATTCCTGTTGTAGACTAACATAAATTTTTAGGACTAATACTGGATAAAAAGCTCACCTTTATTTCACACATCAAACACTTAAAAAGCAAATGTAACAAAGCTATCCAGCTGATGCGAGTTATTGCCCACACAGATTGGGGAGCTGATAGACAAACTTTACTGAAGTTATATAGATAATTAGTGCGATAAAAATTGGACTATGGCTGCTACATATATGGCACCGCCAGAAAGTCATATACAAAGTCATTAGACACTGTTCATCATCAGGGGCTTAGACTGGCCTTGGGAGCCTTTCGAACTTCTCCCATTGATAGTCTATATGCAGAAGCCAATGAACCGCCATAATCAATTCACCGCAACAAACTAGCTTTACAATATTTGACCAAAATCCTTTCTTGCCCATCCAATCCTGCCTACGACTGTATTGTAAACTCATTATATCACCCTCTCTATGATAGGAAAAAGAAAGCAATTAAAACATTTGGCCTAAGGATGAAAAAAATCATCAGAGAATCCAATATAAACCTGGAACGAATCCACGAATCACTCATTTCAGAAAGCCCTCCATGGGAAATCATCCAACCAACAGTATTGCTAAATCTCACCAAATTCCCTAAATCAAAGACCAACCCTACTGATTTCTACGAAGAACTGAACAAGATTGTCGATAGTTTCCCTTCCTATAAACATGTATACACAGATGGATTGAAAGAAGGTGAGAAATGTGGATGCTGTGCCCTACTAGATAACGTCACAAAAAAAGATGTCTACCCGATGGAGCATCAATTTTTAGTGGTGAAGCCACAGCTGTTGAGCTGGCACTTGATCTAATCACTGACAATGTAAGTGACAGCTTCGTTATATTCTCTGATTCACTCTCTGTACTATTGTCCATTCACAATAAGAATCTTAATAACTTGATTATCATTAAACTTTTAAATCGATTAAATGTGATGAACAAAACCAAGAATATTGTCTTTTGTTGGATCCCCAGCCACATTGGCATTTGTGGTAACACGAAAGCGGACATGGCGGCAAAGGAGTCTCTGAGAGAGGATATCTTCAATATGAAGGTCCCATTCACAGATCAAAGGCCTGCAATAAAAAGATATATTCAACTCAAATGGCAAAAACATTGGTTGACCTGTCAGAACAACAAACTCTTCCAAATTAAACCAAATTTGGGAGAGTGGAGAGGTGCATTAAGGAAATCCAGAAAGGAAGTGGTAATACTGGCTCGAATTAGGATAGGACACACCTTTTTTACCCACTCCTGGATGTTAAAAGGAGTAGATCCACCCAAATGCTCTAAATGCCAGATGAATAATAGCATAAGACATATACTAATTGATTGTACAGACCTGGCAAAAATTCGTCAACAGTTTTATAAAGTACAGAACTTAAGATCTTTATTTGAAAACATCAACATTGACAAAATACTAGCCTTCCTTCGGAAAATTGACCTATTTAATAAAATTTAACTTTATTATATAGCTTCAACATAGACATATAAACTATAACATTTCCTCTTAGCTATGGGTAAA
Organism: Ascarosepion bandense; assembly: GCA_037127315.1. Taxonomy (NCBI): domain Eukaryota; kingdom Metazoa; phylum Mollusca; class Cephalopoda; order Sepiida; family Sepiidae; genus Ascarosepion; species Ascarosepion bandense. Next base: position 2,160,998 of record JBBBDQ010000479.1, read on the forward strand.
ATAGCATGCTGTGTTCCGAATAAGCCTGTTTCCAGGGAATAACTCTCATTTAAAATAAAAATACACTTCCAGCCTTAAATGACCCTTTAGATGTTGATAGGCCATTAAACAGGAACAAATAAACAAACATTACCAAGAAGACATTTTTGAAGGAGAAATATTACCAAGAAGACATTTTTGAAGGAGAAATATTACCAAGAAGACATTTTTGAAGGAGAAATATTACCAAGAAGACATTTTTGAAAGAAAAATAAAAAAAGAAAAAATTATTGCCATAATGTATTTTTGAAGGAAAAAAATTATTATTATACATTTTTTAATTTCAGTTTTCTAAAAACAAAAAAAAAAAAATTTTCATTAACATCTGACTAAATCAACTATAATTGAACATTAAAAAAATACCTTAAAACCCTACCTTTTTGGCATTAGAGGTTCATATGCCATTAAACAAAACTCAAACATCTTGTCTGTTATTTTTAATGAAACCTGTATAAAAGAGAAATTGCTATCCAAATACACAATATATATATATATATATATATATATATATATATATAGTATGTGCATACAGTATTTGAGGAGAAAAATAACTTTTAGAAAGAGATAATGGTGTCTTTTTATTGAAAAAGTTGTGAGGATAAGAATAAGCATTGTGTTTGGCAATTTTAATTGATAAAGTCTTTTTTAGCTTGGGTAATGACTTCTATGCAAGTATCCAATTTGTCATTTGTTCTAGAAATCCAAGATTTGTTTGAAGGCTCACACTTGCTATAAATACCCAGGCTTCTGATTCTCAAACAGACGGTTTCAAATGCTCCTTCTGCAGCCTGTTATGCAAATCCAAGGTAGGCTTGATGGCACACATAAGGCACAAACATAAAACTTGATGTTGTATGTACTAAACGAATTGAGCCCTCATATATATATATAATACCATTAACACTTGACCACTTGACTTTATAAAAGAAAATGTTCATTTAAACAACAGTTATCTCCCTTGATATTTTATCTGTAGACATACAGTGACATGCATAAATATTAAATACATGTAATTTTCTGTTATAACTCTAGTTTATGTTCACCATTTTGCCTGATATTTGGTAAGTAATATCTCATAAAGTTGTTTTAGTTGCATGTGAAAGGAAAATTAAAAACTCATGGTTGAATCCATTTTCTTTTATAAATAGTTCAAAATTACCTTATGCAAAAGTATTGGATACATGACACTTTTTTCAAATTTTCAATCGAAACTTTGTGTTTTAAAAGACTTTAAATATTCAAATTTTCGATAGTATTGGAATGTTATCTCTGACCAATCAGAAGTACACAATTGCTTATAAGATAGTGCTACTAATCACCTAACTCTTTGATTTGCATTCTGCAATTCAAGGATTAAAAATGGCAAAAACTAAATAATTATCCAAAGATATACAAGATAGAATCATTGAACGTCACAAAGGAGGACAAGGTTACCGAAAAATTAGCAAAGAAATGAATCTAGCACTAAGTACAGTTGGAAATATCATCAGAAAGTATAAGAAGTATGGTGACAGTACAGCAGACCTTCCAAGAAATGGAAGACCAAGAAAAATAAATGAGAGGACTTCAAGGTGGATCAGCAGAAATGTGCAAAAAACCCCTTCATTACTTGTTCTGAAATTAAAACTGATCTTGAGAGTGCTGGTATTAATGTAAGTAAGGATACCATTAGCAGAGCTCTATATTGTACAGGCTTTCATTCAAGATCACCAAGAAAGTGCCTCTACTGAAAAACAAACATGTCAAAGACCGATTAAAGTTTGTTGAAACTTATGAAAAGAAAAGTATGCAGTTTTGGGAAAAGGTAATATGGTCGGATGAAATGAAAGTTGAACTATTCGGAAGGAACACAGCAACAAGTGTTTGACAAAAAAATGGCACTACCTTCAACAAGCACAATACTATCCCCATAGTTAAGTTTGGGGGTGGTTCCATTATGATATGGGGATGCTTTTCATCCAAGGGCACTGGTGAGTTACAAGTTATCCATGGTAGAATGAATGGTAACATGTACAGGGAGATTCTAGTGAAGAACCTTCAGAAATCTGCAACTTCTTTAGGCCATGGTCGGAATTTCATGCTTCAACTCAACAATGATCCCAAACATATCGCAAAACTTACAAAGGAATGGTTTGAAAATAATGGTATTAGTAGTCTCAATTAGCCAAGTCAGTCTCTTGACTTGAATCCAATTGAGAATTTGTGGAATACTTTGAAGGTTAAAGTTCATAAGAGGAATCCATAAAATAGCAAGCAATTAGAGGAATTATGCAAGGAAGAATGGGGTAAACTAATGGTGGATCAGTATGGTAAACTTGTAGCCAACTAAAGAAAGCGACTGGAAGTAAAACAGAGGCTACACAACAAAATATTAAATTGATGTATCCAATACTTTTGCATAGGGTAATTTTGAACTTTTATAAAAGAAAATGGATTCAACCATGAGTTTTTAATTTTCCTTCCACATACAATTAAAACAACTTTGAGATATTACTTACCAAATATCAGGTAAAATGGCGAACTTAAACTAGTTATGACAGAAAAAAACATGTATCCAATACTTATGTGTGTCACTGTATATTGTGTTAAAATATGATATATAAACATTAATGTTAAGTGTCCCTTTAAAGTTAAGTGTTACTACATATTCAATGTTTATGATGCATAATTATAACTAACATTTGCTTGCATTTCTTCCCCTACATATATATGGTCACCATCAATAAAAAAAAATTAGTCCTTTGACAAAAGTAATTATGAAGGATGAATCATGTCACAGGATTTTTTTCCATTTTGTCAGATATACTGTCTAGAAAAATATGGAGGCTTTTAAGGATTCTTTATTTTTATGAGGGTGATAATTAACCCCTTCTTCAATGACACTCTATACATAGTATTGAAATAGATTGAGATCTGGGGAGATAGAAGGTAAAATATCAGAGATTATGTGATCATAAAATATTTATGCCATCCATTCCTGTACTGTTTGAGCCTTGTTGATAGTGTCAAGTCTTGTTGAAACACATAAGATTTTCTGTTGGGTACATTGTCAATCCATGGCTACACCACTGTTTCCATAACATCTCTGTAGACAGTAGAGTTTGCTCTAAGACCTTGTGGAAAATGTGAGGAGGCATTGCATATCAAACTCCAAAACCATGACAGTTGTGGGAAATTTTGTTTGTATTACTCTTGAAACTTCTAAAGGGTTTGCACAGAACCATCTGTCATTTCTTCTGTTTACTTTCTGATCTTGGTCAAAGTTTTTTTCATCTGAGAAAAACCAAATGACATATTTCTCTGCTGAATTTTTAAGTTTATTTAGGAGCAATGACCTTTTCTCATCACATAAGTCTTGTATCTGATGTCTTCATGGACAGCATTTCGGATTGTTCCTTCTGACACATGGTGTTCTTTTGCAGTCAACCTCATGGATCTTCTGGGATCGTCATTAATGATCTGTCATACTTGCCAAATAAATTCAGGTGTTCTAATGGTATCAGTGCATCTGGAATGTTTCTTACATTTTGATACTGGTGATACATTTCCATTCTTGGCCTCTAACTCTCTGCAAGCTTTTGTAGATGAAGGATCATTAACTTTTCAAAATTGTGCTATTTCTAAATTGCTATGTTCAGCCTTTATAGTTGCAGTAACTGTGTGCCTCTTTTGTGTAAGCATAGGGTGTGCCATTGATAATTCTGTATGAGGGTATGTATCTTGATTTTGTCATTGACATGTTCCTTCAATCGCTACACTTGACCAATGAAATGTTAACTTTTTCTCCTCTACCATTTATGACATCAACTTCATAATGCTCAGGAATAAAGATTTTTTTATTAGTCATGTTGCTTAACTTCCTGTTTTTTTTTTGGGGGGGGGGGATGTTTTGATAAAATTAAACCATTTGTAATTTGCCAACTGATGAGATCAGTACCAAACACTTACCCATTGAAATGAATATAATTTAGTTGAGTTTTTCCTTTATATATATATATATATATATATATACATATAATATTTTAACAAACTGTATTAACTCAATCTCTAAAAGGTTTAATTGTTACAATGCTTCTAATTATAATAAAATATTTTCTGTATAAAAAATAGCATTATTCAGTATGAAGTACTTGAATCCTGAAAAAATATGCATTTCTAACATTCTTGTTAAACCATATTTCAATTTTTACTTCTTGTGGTCATTTTAAACTGTGATGATAATGCTCTACTTTACAAGTGGGTGCTGAAAAAGTCTTGACTGAACCAAGAAGCTCTTCCTTTCAAAAAAATCTGACATTTAATCAGGCTTTGAGAAGTGAGTTGGTTTGAGTATTTTTAGCACATTTTTATAGAATACATTTTGTGTGTATATACTTTTCATCACATCTGTCACACATATATACTACCTTTGAAATATACTTGCATATATATAATGTAAACAAATACATAAAATAACCAGCTGTAGAATTTTAATCCACAACAAGACTAACCAACCTAATGATATTTAAGCTATACACATATGTGGCCTGATTCATGTTAGCCTCATTAATGCCATGCTTATTGTATATTTTACCAAAATAGCATCTAGGTATACAGGCTTTCTTTCTCACTGGCCTTAAATAAACTATGACTCAATCTGAAGATAAACTTAACAGTTCAAGAAGCAAACTTAAAGTATAGTGAATGTCCAAAAAGTAAGACGGAAACATTTATGAATCTATTATGATTGTTATTGCACAAATAAAATACTGTGCATATGTTACTAGCACTACTGTGCTACTTCTTCATATAGTTGTGATTGATGCACTGTTGTGTATATCTTCCTCAACGAATATGGTTTCAAATGACTAGAGACATCTTTGCACATCTGCATTAATAACATCATTTGTGTAGAACTGCTTCCCTGATAAATTTAGTTGAGAGACCCAAACAGATGTAGAAGCTAAGCCAAAACTATGCAGTAAAGCCATCCCAGCCATATGACTGTTTTTAGGTTGTGTTAGAATGACACCCAAATGTAAACCTCCCTTTCAATAAACAGCTTTCTTTAGTCTGTCTAGTGTTTTCAGTCTCTTTCTAGAGCTTGTAGTATAAATTTTACAAGCAGCACACCTTTGCATTCCATAATACAGTTCCCATAAATTTCTTTGCTGATGACTAAATTCTGAATATTTGGGTTCAGTAATAATGGATGCTTCTATGTTATTTAATCTTCTCCAGAATAATATGATACATCCTAATCTTATTACTTATGATCATGTACTCCAGAAATTCCTCATTAGTTTACCCTGTACTGTTTTCCAAAGATGAAAGAAATGTCTATACTTTCTGTTGTTGATGAATGTGAAAAGCCTATATTTAGTTCATCATGCATTTCTGTATGCCCCTTTGGGAACACACCATGCTAGATCACAATACCTTCAACTTCATCATAAAAATTTAGGATTGGAAATTAGTAAATAGTAAGCAATTCAAATTCCATGGTGTATGAACAAATTTAGTATAGGAGATAACGTAATTGAACATAGACTAGGTTGTATTAGAGGTATTTTTTCCAGCACTACAAATTACTGTGAAACCAAAAGATTAATCTAAAAAGTCTAGTCCTGTTCTTAAATAGCCTTGTCAGATCAAGAATTTCATAAAAATGACATGCATGGTGCCAAACTCATTCAATTATGTTTAAACCATCAGCTGTATACAACTGCTTTCTAAGGTCAATGATTAAAAATGGCTTTGCGCATATGGATATTGTAAGTCTTAGCGAGAACCGTTCTTCATTGAATTCTGTGAACTAATGTTACAGAATCCTAAAATTCTATACCAGACGATAGAAACTATATAATTTTAGGACTTTCAATAAGAGCATCAGATAAAGTGGATATAACTCAGAGAAAACAATGACAGAATCAAGATGTTGACATTCCATGCTACTTTAAAGAAAAAGTTAGAAAGCAAAGCCACTGGAAAAGGCAATAAAAATTATTGTACATGAAAACCTATTTTTCTTAAAAATTGTTTTAAAGTTTTTATAAATTTTAACTGAAAGAATGCTGAATGTTTTCTTATAAGAAAATGGATAATATTACCATTACTTCCTGCACATTATGAGCTTGCCATAAAGAACAAAAGGTTCATATACAAATTCTGTTGGGTTTTTGCCCTTGGTAAAAAAAACAAACAAAAAAAAAAAAAAAACCTTCTTCATATGTCTGTTTGTCCACTGCATTATATATATATATATATATATATATATATATATATATATATTACTCTGGTATCATTATCTGTGATCCTCAACTTTTTGTTACCATTCCAAAAATTGAAAAGAAATATCTAGCTATTGAGATTTCAGTTGTTTTCTGATCCAAAGTTGGATTTTTTATCCCACTTGTCATGCAAAATTGTTATTACACCTTGCATTTCCATTTGTTCTTTGTTTTATGTTGATAGTCATCTGTTCTAGCAACATACATTTGTGCTCATAATATTAACGTTGTTCTGACTACTACAAAAAGTGTTGTACACTTATAACATGACCTTTGGCTGAGTCTAGCCAACCTTTCTGAACTTTGGTCAACTTCACCTACATTGTGTTGTTGATCTAGGATTATCCAAAGCAGAATTGCTTATTATCACTTGACGAGTCTGGTTTAGACATGTGAGGGATTGGCATATAATGAAAACCAGATTTAAGACCACAATGACATGGTGTAGATTTATATATATATTTATATCTATCAAATAAATACATGATTTACAAGCATGTCAAAGCTGGTGATACTCAACAATTGGCTGGTATTGTAAAATTACTTCAATAACAATGTTTTCTGAGTCAGGTTTACTCAATTGTCTTTTAGCAGCATGTTCATTTCAGTCCAACTGTGTTATTCAAACCACCATTCAAATTTCTTTCTACCTCCTCATCCCAAACATGGGGGCTGAACTAATTTCATCTTGCACCCTGGTTTTATTAAACAACTTCAAATACTTGTCATATCATTATTATTTTCTTGAAAACATTGAACAATTTTTTTCCAGATAATTTTCTTAAAATACGAAAAATATTTTTCTCTAGCAAATTTCCAATATTTTAACAAATTTTAGTTCCCAAACTCAATCAGGATTTTTCTGTCTGCTTTATACTTTTTGAATGGCCCATATGTGTATTGCTTGGACTATAAAATAGAGCAGTTTTTGCTTCTACAACTGACCAATGCCACTCTTTATTTGTTCATTTAGAAATAAAGTGGTTTCATTTGTTTCTCTTCTAAATTAAAATTTTTTCTATCAACAATTTGATGAAAGCTATTTAATCTAAGGGAATAAATGTTGTAAATAAGGCTTTTATTATGATATTTTCATTTATACATTGTTCAGAAGAAAAGTTGTATATTTTAAAAATATTTTACTCATTTAATAAAAAAAATTGGCAGCCTTTTAATGTATTTATCTATTTTTTTTTAGTTTTTCCAATATTGTGATTGCGATGAGTAGAATTACAGTTCCACTAGAATCGATTTTATATCTTTTTGCTGTGATTTTTTTTATTTTGTAAGACCAAACTCTGCATAGCAATAATTTGTATTGAGCAAGAAATTTGTTTGCATCAGAGCTTGTAGGTAAGTATCATGGGTAAACTTTATAAGTGGCTTGGTGAAATTTGCAAAAGATTTATCTGGAAAGGAAATAATTAGCCTCTATCTAAATATCATTTAATTATTAAAATAAAATAATCACAATAATTTAAAAAACTGATTTGTTATATTCCTTTGCTTATCAGTATGGCCTGACATCCAGTAACCGAGAAAAGGGCTTGTATTTGATTCATTTGGAAGAAATCATTTAGATGAAATTTATATTATTCTTTATTTATAATAATTATTGGTTTAATATCTGTAAGGTGAAGTGTCAGTCAGTTAAGTGCCATATGTGATACACACTTGGGCAATCATGTCTTGAAAGACACATAACTGATTGGGCAAAAAATTTTCCCACAGTAGGTTGCCATTATTTTCTGCAGTAGACCAAGGTTATAGAACCCAATCTGTCCTGCTATTTAACCCATGGTTGGAGGCAGAAGCAATGGGTTAATACCTTTCCCAAGGATATTTGCATGTAAGTGAATGCAACAAATTCAACTGGAGTTCAAATTCTGCTCTCTGATTTCTCATTCCAAGCCAATATCCACTGCAGCACAATACACATCCACAAGTTTACTGAAAAAAAATACCAATATTCTGTTACTATAATCACAGTATTATAATCATGTCAGCAATAAGTATTTAATAGTGATATTCCACTGTTAAACTAATTGAATTGTTTTTTTTCTGTTACTGCTATGGCCAGACCATCTCCATCTTCTGGTGTTCAATCTTCAAATAAATAGAATTGTTTTTCTACAGAAATAGGTAAGAAATAACAGAAATATTGACAAAATCACTGATTGGCTTGATTCATTCCCAACAAGGTAAACAATACAGACTAAACAATTTTCAATAAGTTGTATAAGACAGCCAATTCATAGAACTTAGAGCATACACTATAATCAAGGGTTAAAATACCACCTTCAAAGATCCTAGAAAAAATAAAGATGCTGTCCTTAATAATATATTAATGCTGACAAAATGAGAATTACTAAATTTTTAGAAAGTTCATAAATTAAACATTTGTTATATGTAAAACTCCTTCAATTACAATACCAGGATCTTAACAGAATTAAGCTCTAGTTAATTAAAGCTGTTTTCAATGGCAATTCATTGACTGAAGAACCAATGCTAAACAAAAGCCTTGTATTTGCAATCACTGAGCAATAGTTTATATGGATTTGATAGCCTTATTAGAGAAAATGGATTCAATATTGCCAAAATTTTACACAGAAAAATTAAGCTGCAAGGTGGAACAAGTTCTGTAAAATTTAACAAACTACCCCTCCTGTCCGCTATGAATCACCAAGGAAGAAAAATTGGTACTTAGATCTAAGAAATATGAAATTATTTAGTTCTAATAGATGAAAGTTATGCAATTGTGAAAAGTGTATGAAGAAAAACTGGCAAACATAACTGTCTGATATTTACAAAAATGTAAACAAGGATTCTATAATGTTTCAGATCCTAAAGAATCATTTTCCATTGAAAGAGTACAAATACTTACAAATTTTTATTGCCTTAAGATATACAAGATATCTTCTTAAGATCCATAGTCAACTATCTTTGTTTACAACTTCTTAGCAAATTCATTAAAACTACTTTAAAGCAGTACACTAAAGACTATGAGAAACTCAGCCATTTCATGACATTCATCTTATCACTAATGTTGAACTTTATGGTAAAATTATTTAACAAAGTTTCAATACAGGAAGCTTTGGTCATTCTACAAGACAAACTTGGCAATGATCCTTGTCTTATAAAGTGTGCTAGTAATAACTTATTTACAGTGTATGATGTGGATTTCTTTGTTTAGTAATGAAAGAATTGGAAAGCATCCTCGTCTATAAATATGGATTCATCTGGGGATTTGTTTAGAATGATATTATGTTGCAGGGAATTAACTGAACAAGTTAGTATCTTAGCCATTATTTCTTTTCTGTTCATTACCCATTTCTATAGAAAGCAGATTTCTTTCATTCCATACAGTGTATATCTGAAGAAGATTGTAGGTGAGAATTGTAGCAAAAGCAACATAAAGAATGATTTAAAACAATTCTTGGAAAGATAATGATTTTCTCAATTATAAACATTTACTAGAGCATAATGATAAAGTTAAATAATAATTCTTTTAAAAAATACATCTTTAACATTTGTTTTATTTAAATAAATGCATGTTTATGTTTTCAGCTTATTTACCTGATGTCAATAAAAATTTATATAATTTTCATTTTATTTTCTTCGATTCCTCAGGATTTCCTATTTGGAGATTTACAATGAAAAGATCTTTGATTTGCTGGCAAAATATTCTGAACCCAATGATTTGAGTTCTGTTGATAAATTAGTAATTGTAGAAAATAGCAATGGAGTATATGTTCGTGGACTTTCCTATCATCTTGCTCAAAATGAAGAGGAGGCTCTCAATCTACTCTTTGAAGTATGTTTTAATTTATTATTTTAATTGTCATAAAGGCTTTTATTTTTAAATTCTCTTGTTTTAATAATTCTTTAATAGATCTTTTAATTCAATGAAATTTCATTTAAATCATCTCTCTTTGCATATACTGCATGCACAACTTTGAAAAAAAATTAAGAGAGATAGTCATTTTAAGTAGCATAATCCAATATTTATACAATTTGAGATATTCATATATTTTGCTATCTTAGCTGATTACAATTTCACTTTGAAATAGTCGTGGGGGGACATTAGTGGTAATTTCTGTTTTGCTAGTTTGCTCACAATAGTCTGTTTTCTTAAGAGTGTAATTTTTATATAAATGTTTTTTTTAGCAAATCATTTCAATATATGATGCCAATTCTACTAATCTTTGTTTAATTAATTTTTTTTAGGGAGAGACAAACCGTGCTATCGGTGAACATAGCTATAATCAAAGGTCAACTCGATCCCATTGCATTTTTTCTATTTACATTGAGGTGAGTAAATATGTTATTTATGGAACTTCATAACAGCTACTTTTTATTCACCAACTGATTTGGTATGATAGGAATTTGTTATTGAAGATAAATCACTAAATCAACATGTTTATTAAGGATACATGAAAGGATGCTAAAGAATTCTCAGCTGGACCAAGAAGGGATTTAGAAAAAAAATTGGAATATCTAGTCATTTGATTAAATTTTGGGAAGTGTGTAAGTTCTACTTTATATGAGTAAACTCATTTTAGTAGTGTCAACAAAAATAACTATTAGAGTGATATGCATTTTTTGAGAAACTGAACTCTGGAGCTTATTTTGACTGACACACATGAGCATATATTGAGAAGGAAAACTGTCAAAAGATAATATTGTAAAAAACCAGCAGCAACAAATCATTGATTATAAATCTTAAAGTCTGCAGAAGAATGAGTTTTGACTTCAATGCAACTTTGGATGTAATTCATAGTATACTAATGTTAACCATTTAATATCTTAGATCTTGTAGCTTCAACTTGGAGTAGTAACTATTCTTGTTTAAATACTTAATGCTTAAACAAAATTGAAATAAATTTTGTTTGTGAAATTATATTTCCATGATTGGTTACACATTCTCACCATATTACTTGATTAAATATTTTGAAATTAGTTTTGTAAAGGAATATTTGTTTTTTCTTAGAACATGCAGCCATATTTTTGCTCACTTGTATATAATTCTCCATGATAAGCTTTGGCTTGTAATTTACCAAACTGCCTTTAGTTTTACTGCGTTTAGCACTGAAACCACATTTCTTTACATACATATGGCAAACTCAGTCAAATATTATAGAAATTTAGTTATTGCCTTGCTGGTATTTCCCTTTATTTATTAACAGTACCTATATGGTATTTATTTCTATGCTAGGTCTACTGGGGATGCCTTCATAGCCTATCATATGCACTAAAGAGGAAATGACTTGTACAGCTTCAACAGCAGCAGCAATAAGAAAAGTAAAGCAGCAGTGAATGTAGTCAAGCTTGACAGCAGGTCAACATTAGGTTTAAGGGTCCACGATTTAGGTTCAGGACAGTAGATTTGTAAATTAACTGTGAATTGAATTCCTAGGTCAGGTAGTAAATTAACTGTGAATTAAATTCCAAGGTCAGGTAGTACAGACATGGTGGTCAGTAACTTGACAGAACTAAATAAGAAAAAGACAAGATATCCCTAGATGTGGACAGGGGAATGAGAGTAATTTAACCCCAAAAGGGTCAATTCAGTTACTAAGATTGACAGACACCTGAAGAAGGCTGGAAGTTAGAATGGCTAAAACATTGTGATAACATTAGTCCAAAATGTAAATGGTGATAATTCTTCATCTAGAAATTCAGATGAGAGTTTTTGGTCTATACATTTTTTTATTATTAATTCTTCTGCAAACTTATCAGTGTATGGCAAATATTTGAGAATATTTATTGAAATTTTTCTGAAAACTGAATCTATAAAATTGAAATTTAAAAACTTTTTTTACACTTTCAGTCTCTAACATTGGATACTATTGTCTTCTGTTTGCTTTCATTAGCTTTGATTTCATGTTTAATTTTCTATTCATCTTACAAAATATTAGAACAGATTCAAGTACAATAAGTTAAATATATCTTAACCTTCCACATATACATACATTTACCAAAAGATCTCACTTTAAAGATGTAGAAATAAAAATTAAGTGGTATCATTTTTTTCATAACATAATAAATAATGTATATAAAAGAAATTATACAAAAATATAAGACTGATTATATTATTGCTGCGGAAATAAGAATATTTTTTTTTCTACTTGAAGACAAGATCACTAGTGAATACTGATGCTAAGTACACAGTTTCAAAATTAAACTTTGTTGACCTGGCTGGTTCTGAAAGACTTGGAAAAACCAATGTGAGTAAATGTTTTTATATTATTCAATGTCATGTTACGATATCTTATGGAACGAAAATATTAAAGATGATTAAGTTCCTCCTTTTTGCTTAATATCTTGATGTCATAAGCAAGTAAAAGATTATTAAGCTAATTTTATGCTTATTTCTACTAAAAATAATTCTGAATACATATTAATAATCTGGAAATTATTGTATTATTAACGTATGGAAACGAAAGAATTCTATGTTCATATCCTGCCATTTGTTGGTGTTCATATTCTCTCTTTTACAACCAATGAAAATGATTTCTGTTGTTCTAAATTTAAAATTACACATAAAATACTCTTCTAAATATATTCAAATTTTATTCCTAACCATTCATATTTTAAATAATGTGTTGGTCGGGGGATATAAATTTTATTAGAGCTTGAAAATTTGACATGTGTGTGTATATATATATATATATATATATATATATATATATATATATATATATATGGGAAGAAGAGTAAAGATAAGAAAAAAAATTATAATAAAGTGGTGGATCAAAAATGGTTAACAGGTGACCACTTTTCACAGTTAATCAAGGACAAAGATATAAACATATGCAAAATGACTAGAAAAAAAATGACTACTATAAATTGGCAGCATAAATCACAGATTACATTTAGATCCTGCAACTATTCCTACTGTTCGCAGAAGGAAGGCTACTTAGACTTAATACAAATGGTCTCAAGAATTCTCAGAAGATAATCTAAATGTGCTCTTATTATGGTGAAAAAATCCCTGGTGAAAGATGAGACATAAATTGAATAATTTAAGTGTACTGAAATTGCAGAACTGGAAGTGTATGCAATTTTTTATACTGCACTCATTGGATTTTAGTTGATATGTACTGGTCAATCTTAGTTTCCCACTAATTAGTTCTGCTGATATATTCAGCAGTACACAGACATTTGTAATTATAAATCACTGTCTTAACATGATGGGGAGAGGCAGAAGATTTTCATGAATGGATTTCAGTATAGGTTGGGCATTTAAAACAGGCCATGGATTAGTAGAAAATTAACAAAGCTTCATACTTGTGTGATTGCCAAGGAAACCTGGTAGTAACTTTGTCAGCTCACAGTAATTGCATGATATGGGTTTATTAAATTGCAAAACATTAGCACAATGCCAGATTGCTCAATATTCAGAGGGTAACTGATTTTCAATTAATACATTAAAACAGAATAGATTTCAGAATTTAATTTGATTTTAGAACAGATAATTATGGCTTGATGAGCCAGTCTTAAATTAAAAGAATCCCAATAAATGTACAATTCAGTAAAAGTTAGCTTTAAAAATAAGAAGTTGGATAAACTGTCTTACCTGGATAGTAGTACATCAAGAAAACTGCATTGTTTTTGTTTTCACATGTAAAAACTAATACGAGGTGCAATTTATCAAAAACTCCATGGAAAATCTTGGACTACTTCTCACTGTCGAAAAAAAAGAAAAGTATCATCCGCTTATGGTAGTAATTTTTTTTCCACATTTTTAGTCATTCTATTTGTTTTTTTCCTCAATTGTTAGTGCTTTATTTTTGTTATATTTTTTAATCCACCACTTTGTTGTCATATTTTCCTTATTTTCATTCTGCCCCTTTTGTTTTATATTTTTGTATCTATATATATATATATATATATATATACATACATACTTTTAAAATGTTTTTATAGTCCTAATAAAATTCAAACTTTATCATCACATTTCGAAGGCATATATTGTCTATATTAGGTGTGTAAAAAAATTTTAAGCCACTCCTCCTTTTTTTTTTTTTTTAAATTAGACACTGAACAGACAGTTAAAAATCAGTTTTGAGTGCTCTTCATTTACTGCTTATTTATCCTGTGTTGAATGTTGTGGTGGGGTTGGTGATGACAATACATAGATGTAACACTGCATGTTGTTATTTTTCAAGTTGAGGAAGACAGTAACAGAAATAAAGATGATGACTGGTATTAAGACCCTGGAAATGTTGTGTTGGGAAAATGGTGTGTGAAATTCAAGAAAGATAAAAGTGACTTTGAGAGCAAACCACAACCTCTTTTGGATAATGGCCTCACTCAACATGATTGTTTGAAAACTTTGTGTCGATCACTCAGTTGTTGAAAAATAGAAGGAAGATTAAAGAAGGTGAGAAAATGGCTTCCATATGTAATGGAAAGTATCTCACCACCTGTATTTTACTTAATTCAAGACATGAATTTTTTTTCTTTTTGTGGAGGGTTGTCTCTGAAGATGAGAGGTGAGGTTATTATAATAATCGGAAGCATCAAAAAATTTGGGCAAACTCAGAACTACTTGTAGCATCAGCAGCAAAGTCTAAACATGGTGGGGAGTCTCACTATTTGATGGGATGTGAAAAGTGTATTCGATTCCAAATTCCTGATACCTGGTGAAACTGTTACTGCAAAGTATTACAGTCGTTGTCTTTGAATTAGCAGTAATAGATGGAAATAAAAATGCATTGACAGGATAGGAAATTAATCAGCCATATTGCTGCTTAACAATGCTCTCCTACATATTGCATTTTTTTAATAAAAAAATTCATATTAGACTTGGTCAAATTAAATTCTCCTTTGTTTCAATCAATGCAACATTCCTTGTCTAGTTAAAAATTTAAAGTTATTATTGATGTTCCCAACTTCATTGTCAACTATATTGCTTTAAAACCAATCGTTTTATCAAAATGAAATTTCCTGAAAATTGGCATAAATTCATAGAAGCAAAATATTTTTAATGAATATTCAATATATATATTAGTGTTTATTAAATAATTTGAAACATGCTAGAAATTTTTTCACACGCCTAATAAACAAATTAGAAAATAACATGTTACTGTATTTTTTATATTCTTCAAAATGTTAATTTAAACATGACCATCTCTAAAAATATTTTATACCCTATTTTACATATAAATCTGAATAATTTCTAAAAGTACATTTACCAGAGTTTTATATAATTGTAATTTTTCATTTTTATTTCTAAATTAATGGGTGGGTTTGTTAGAAAAAGCACGTTAATACCTTATAGTCATGTTTTCCAAGACCACCCAATATTTTATTGGCTACAAACTAGTATAATATTTTTTCCTTCTGAAGTATGTTTCCTTTAAATTAATACATCTTAAGGTTGTTTTTGGAGTGTTGTATTATCTTTTTGCCATGACTTATGACCAGTCTGTTTGGAACAGTGAGGGAAGACTATTAAATTAGTTGTACATTTAATCTTTGCTGACTTATTCAGTGCCATTGCGTAAATGTCTGATTAGTAATTCTCCTGTAACAACTATCAGTAAAAATTTAAATTGAAAAATTAGATTTATCTTATCTTCCTTGGCTGGCAGTAGTTATATGAAGCAACATTTGAATCCCAGATAACCTTCATTTGTTCTACTGTATTGTGGGAGAGAAAATAACATTTTGACAAACGTTAAATCTGTAAATTATAAGAAGGTTATTGTAGTAATGAAGCACATTTATTGAAGAACAGTGTTGAACTTATGATGCAGAAGTATACATGACATACTCTGGCTTTTGAGCTTATTTTGTAAAATTATTAAGCATTAATGTTTAGTGTTAGTTTGACTTCTGAGGCTATTTTATACCTTAGGCAAAAGAATAATCATCACAAAGTTTTGCCCCTTTTTTGTATAGTCTTAAGATATCTGTTTTCTTAAATGCTAAAAAATGCCTTAATAAAGTAACTTCAAAAATCATTATTTACATTATTCGGACTATTGTCCTCATCTTGGTTGCCAATTGTATCACAAATACATTAAAAAAAAAATTATACCATTATAAAGCAACGAAGGTGGGAGTAATTTTTTAATAATATTCTTAGAATAATGTAAATAATCATTAAAATATTAACAAAGTCAATTAAATTTTCTTGCTTATTGACTCTTCTCTACTAGCATATCTTTTTTTATTATTTCACTTTTTGTTTTAAAACTATTTAAAAAAGGATTTGATTATTGACTATTCTCACTTTCTGAAGAAACACACACACACACACACACACACACACACACACACACACACATATATATATATATATATATATATAGTTAAAAAGTGAAATTGTTAGAAAAGTCTTTACAAAAACTTGCTGTATAGAGAAAATAAGATTTGGAAAAGCACTTAATGGCTTTAGATATTTATATGTAATATTTATAATGTATGTTTACAGGGAATTATTAAAATTGTTTTGCTTGGAAAAATTGGTTTTCAGGAAAAATAATTGGGTTGTTCAGAAAGTTCATGCCAGTTTTTAGTCATGTACCAACATGTTAGAACACGTTAAATTTATTAACAGATATGCCTACATTTCTGATTAGAGCACACTTCAATCTATCTCTTGAGAAAGAAAGTTTAAAATTACTTAATTCATGTCAATTATGCATTCCTATGAAAATCAAAGATTATATGGTAAACTTTAGACACTTGACACTTTTTTATTACTGTAAAGACAAAAATGTCTCACAAGCAATGAAAAAGATGTGTGCTGTGTATGGTAATATGCTTTAGTTGTTAGCACCATACATAAGTAGTTAGCTAAGTTTAGAGTTGGTGATTGTAACCTTATTGATGAAGAATGCTCAGGCAGAACCCTCCCTTCTACAGATGATGACTAAATCAAGACATTGATTAAGAATAACCACATTACACAATGCTAGAATTAGCAGAAATACTAAATTTGTCAAAATCTACCACCCATAAGCACTTAGTGAAGCTTGGGTACTAAAATCATTACAATGTTTGGGTACCACCTGATCTTAGTGAAAATAATCTTTTGTATCACATTTATGTGATTCACAATAAAAATGCACCCTTTTTGAAACAAGTTGTGATGAGAAATGGATTGTTTACAATGTTCAGTGAAAAAGATCCTGGTGTAAGTGACATGAGCCAAATTTAGCCACCCAAAAAAGCAGGTTTTCATCCTAAGAAAGTCATGCTGTGCATCTAGTGGGATTGAAAAGGAACTATGAGACTCTGCCAAATAATCAGTTAATTGATTCTGAAAAGTACTGCTCACAACTGGACAAACTAAAGATAGCAATTCAAGAAAAATGTTTAGAACTAGAGAACAGGAAAGGTGTTGATTTTCATTAGGATAATGCTAGATTTCACATTTCTTTGTTGATCAAGCAAAAATGAATGCAGCTTGGCTGGGAGTTGTCACTCCACTGCCATATTTACAAGACATTGCTACTTTCAATTTTCATTTATTCAGGTCCCTGCAAAATAATCTCCTTTTAAAAGTTTAAATTCTTTGGATGACATAAAAAAAACAATGAGTTTTTTGTTGAGAAGCCACTGAACTTCTGGAAAGGTGGAATCTTTAAGTTGAAGGAAAAATGGTGAAAGGTTGTGCAACAAAATGGCTTATATTTAGTTGAATAAATATTCAATGGCATAGTTTTGTTTTGAGTTTTAATTTCCCTTTAAAATTGACATGAAATTTCCAGACAACATACACAAAACACAATTTTTTGTTGGTTTTTAATTAAAATGTATTCTTTCTAATTTATCATTGCTTATCTAATATTTTCTTGTTTTATTTTTTTGTTTTTGTTAGTCAAGTGCCAAGATCCAATTGGAAGCGCAACACATCAATAAATCACAAACATTTTTACAACAAGTTGTTGCAGCTATGGCTGATGAGAAAAGAAAGCACATTCCTTTTCGCCAATCCAAACTAACATATTTCCTTAAAGATTCCATAGGTGGTAACTGCAATACGGTCCTCATTGCTAACATTTGGACAGAAATTGAACAAATTGATGAAACTGTAAGATCTTTTGATGTTTTTTTTATATTTCATTTTGTTTATAAAGCGTTTTTAAAGATCATTTTATAACAATTTTGAAAAATTTTAAAATAATGATCTATTGAGTCTTTAAGGTTTAGCCTTGTCATTATGTGAGTTTTTTTTTTTTTTTCAGAAAATTGAAATAATAAAAATATAGTGTAAACTGAGGACAAGTACTGCCTGCAAATAAAACAAATACCAGGAGTCACAAAGTAGTGGCTGTCTAATAAATGCAAGCTAAAAAGAAATGTACTTCATATTCCTTTATCATTCTTTTTCCTCAATATTGTAAATATTATTTTTACTCTGAGCTGAATTCTGGAGAATAACTCAATTAATAGAGCATCCCATTGGGAATATTAAGATCAATAGTTCAACAATTTCTAATGGTTTGTAGGTAAACTCATTAGCCTTGGGTGGTAACTCTACAGGGGGAATGAAATTTGATTTAAAAAACAGGTCAGTTTAAGTTGATATAATAACCCAAGAGGAGGCATCTTAGTAACAAATCAGAAACTGTAGAACTGTAAACCAAATCTAGAAATGTGTTGATATTCTCAGAATAAAAATGTTGCAGTGTAACTATTCAGAATCATCTTTGCCAACCTGACTAATGTTTTGATTCTTGGCCTATAGGATTACTTATATTGTTACATTACTGTTTTCTTTTAATGGCAGCCAGTCCTTTTCTGAGAATAGTAAACTCCCACACCAATGTATTACCAATCAACTCTTAAAGATGGAGCTGAACATCAGATTAAGTAGGCATCTATGCAGATGACACTACCATTAACTTCTGTCTCAATAAGAAATCTGCCAAGGCTAACAAAGTAAACCTGGCAGCTGCCCCTGAAAAGGACTTCCAATCTGGGATCGAATGGGGAAAATAGATTGTAAATTTTAAAGCTGTTCTTCTTTAACCATCATCGAGAAACTTTCCTGCCTATCATCAGAATGGATGGTGCTAGTCTCCTAGATGGCAACACACGATACCTACTTGGCTTCACTCTCTCAGATGACCTCAAATGAAATGGCTACATTGAATCCATAGCTGTATCTACTGCTAGGAAGGTTGGATCACTGTGTTAAGCCAGAAAGTTTTCCTCATCAGAATCCATTTTGTACATTTATAAATTTACCATTCATCCGCACATTGAATTTTGTTGCTATATCTGGTCGGGTGCTCCCGCTATTCTTTTTTAAGTTCTTGACAAAAATCCAAAGGGAGATATGCAATATAATCTATCCTGACTTTGCACCTGCCTTCAGTCACTTTGTTACTGATGTGATATGGCTTCCCTCTATCTTTTCTACAAGTATTTTCATGGTAACTGCTCTAACAAGAATTTTTCCTGGCTCCCTGACCACATTTATTTACACATGCTACTAGACTGGCATCAAGCTCCAACCCTTTTACCATTGAAATAGTTAAATGTAATGTCTCTTCTACTGTAACAGTTTCTTTTTTCACACTTCCCATTTATGGAACTTCCTTGTGTTTGCTTGTTTTCCTGATAGATACAATCTCTAGAAGTTTAAATGCAGTGTCAATTGCCATCTTCTATTTCCTTGATTTCAAACCATCTCTTATATTTTCTTCAACATCCCCTGTATCTTTTTTTCTCTCACTGTAACCCTCTGCATATAAAAATATCAGTTGCGGTCCTGCCTTGCTTAGGGTGAAATGATTATAAAAAAGCAAACATTAAACTGCAGATGTGGATCTGTATGAATCCATCTCTACATTGTTTGGCAGAGTGATTATGCCACATTCAACTAAAATAAAAATCTTAAGCATGACACACAACAATATTATTGAAATAAACAAGGTTACAAATATTACCCATAAAATATAATGAAAATATAGGGAACTAAAAATATTGAAAGTAGTCCAGGTTGAATTGACATCCACCTCTAGTCACTCCAGGATTACTAATTAATTTTTCTTTATCACTTCTATCTAAAGAAATATGAATTAATATCAACTATAAAATTTTTTATGAATGTAACAGAAATTAAAATGCACAAACCTGTCAGGCTAATCTCTATCTTTGTAGGGACGCTTTTCTTCTGCATGGCCAATTCAATCCAGATGTTTTTTCTTAGATTTTTGTCTAGAACAATCTTTAAATCTTATTTTAGTGACCACTCGGGTTTCTTTATTGACAACGTTTTTCTATTTGACTATTTGAGGATACATTAAGGGTTTCTTATTGACAGTAAGTGGGGAAGGATAGGTAATTATGTAATTCTGTCTAGTTAAATATGATGTAACAGGAGCAGTTGGTAGAAACATTTTATTCTTCCCAAACCATTCTTCCATTCCTGATCTAGCAAAGCCATTGTATAATTCCAGATTTAAAAGAGCTCTATTCATCTAGGTGCTTGTAAACTGCTTATCTTAACAGGACATGGCAACATGTGCCTGCAAACTGCTGGGGGAGTCAGATTTTAATCTCAGACTAGTCCAGAGGGTACAGGTGGAAAGAAAACCATCTTCTCATTTGGTTGCTGTCCAGGAACTGTCAAATTGACTTGTGCTTGGGTCACTATATAGAGTGACATCACAAAGTGGCTTTCATGTTACTCACGTGACTTACCTCAGTCAAAGAGATATAAGTGCTGTCTCCCAACCATGAATTTGATTTTCCTTGGAACTTCACAGGAATCCACTTACTACTTTGAAACCTGATTTTTCTATGCATTCCATTTTTAATTTTCAATCCATCTTCCTGGAAATTTCAACAATTATCTTCCAGTTAGTAAACTCTTTCTTTCTTTCTTTGATCAACCCCTGGAGATCCCAGTGTCACAGGTAGCTCAATACCCCTTGCCTAAAACAGAGGATTGAAAATGTGATTCGGAAATCCTAAAATGCATTCATTGGGATAGTGAAATATGCCATCCAAATATTCAGTAAAAGTTCATTGAGAAACAAGGGAGAGAGTACTGCACTATTATGTAATATTGGTCTTCCTGTATGGCAGTGATTACTATATCATCTCTTCCCAAATTAAGCTTTTTACTTAAGCTCATCAAGTATGCATCATTTGATTTGCCATAAAAACAAAGCAACCAACCAACATAGACATTTCAGTAACAACAACAGTGTTTTATAAAAATATATTCTTGTCAGGGTATAATTATAATATATATTGAACCATAAGAAGCTATTCCAATGTTGACACATGATCTATGTTGACACTAGAAATCAAATAGTCTAATGAAGAACATATGAATGCTACTGATATGGTTTACATGACACAAATTTAACATTTGCTTGTTACCTGTGGCAAGACATGATCTGTCCCTTTTTTATGTTGTAGACTGTGTTTAAAGGTGATCGAGTGATGAAAGAAGATGATAGCTTATTTTTCTTCAAATAATAGATTTGCTATCAGCCTCTCAGGATGCATTACTCTGAGAAATAAGAATGATAATGTCACCAATATGTGACATGTGATGACAAAATATGTGAGGGATATCAAAATAATGTAAACATAACTCAATATGTTTATCTATATCCATGGAAAAAGCAAATCATGTATATTTCATGTAGTTTATTTCAAGGACTCATATTTTTTGTGGGGATATTCATTCAAAATGGCCCCATGAAGGGCACAACCAAATGTGTGGAATTTTCACTTAAAACAGAGTATCATTGCAACTTGCATTGGACAATCGTCCCAGTTTGTTTCTGAAGAATCTTCAGTGCATGTGTGTCAGAATGGATTCAAACACATTATCTTAGCTGAATTTTACACAGTAACAAATAGACTATCAAAATGTTTGATTGTTTGTATAAAACTTAGTTTTTAATCAGTTGGCAGCAGGTGATCAGCAGAAAAACATGACAAATTTCCTGTTAATATATAAAAATGGATCTCATATGACAAATAAAAGCTCAGCAATGATGTCTTGAAGACCCTCCCTATGCAAATTTGACTTGATGAAGTATGATATTTGTAGAATAACTAAAAAAACTCTTCCTTGAAACAATAAAAAATGGCAGCTTGTGTAATCTCAGCTAGGAACAACAGCTTCTAATATACAATTACAATGAAAAGTAGAGATGGAAATCTAGAATGATATTCAAGGTCCTTTGAAATACCTGGCTAAATTGGTTGAGAACATGATGTGGAAATGTTATATTGATCAGAACCAAAGATTCTCTAGGGATTTTGAAGAACAATGTTTAATTAGAGACTGAACTTGTAATTTAAACATACAAAAATATTGCTTTGTGCATATGAAAAATGTGTTGAATCACAAGGCCAGCCTTGCAGCTAACATTTGTGTCTAGTTATCTCTTTTTGAATGTTTATAAGTCTTTCATTTGTCATTACATTGAGTAATGCTGCTATATTTTGTCTGTGATCCATATATCTTGAGATTCTTGACAAAATCCAAAAAAGGATCTGTAATGTTATTGGTCCTGACCCAGTATTTCAGCTTCAGACACTTTCCCACTCTCCCCTGTTCCTTTTTCTATAAATATTTTCATGAAAATTGTTTGGATTAGCTTTCTTCTTTGGTACCTAGACTTCATGAATTTGAGTGTAATACTAGATTGGCAGCTATGTTTCTTCATTTAACTGTTGAGATAGATGTAACTAAGTTCTATTATTATTTTGTTATACTTTTTGCCTTTGAAACTCTATTTTGTCTTCTTGTTTGCCTATCAGCTACAATCTTCAAAAATTTAAAAGTAATATCAGTCACTATCTTCTGTCTTCCTGGATCTTGTTCTTTTATTGTCCTTTCCCTTCACTAATGTTTTCTCATTTTCTTTGACTCTTAGTAACTGCTTGTGTCTTAGTAGCTTTATCACATTGCTTGGGGTTAAATAATTAAAACCAAAAACATAAAAACATGTTAGTGATTCCTATTTATATTTAATTAACATGTAACAGGTTTCACATCAATAAGCACTAAGTAGTTATTCCTATTGTTGTTATCACTTAAATTTAGGTATGTTTGTTATTCCTACTTAGTTTAAGGCTATTTATATTAGAAATATCTGAAATGATAAAATAATGTACAAATTTTGGTGTTGAAAATTGCATAGAATCTAGTTTGTTTTTTCGGTTTTAATATACCATAAATTCTCTGGGATATTCAAGAATGAATATAACACAGTTGATGGATATTGTGGAAAAAAGAAAAAGGTTAGGGTTAAATGACATTGACTCTCCAAATAGTCATTTTAATTCATATCAGACTTGCAGAGTTAGATTGTACACCATTCTGAGAATGCTGGTATTGGGTATCAAAATAAATATTGATAAGATTGTAAGAGGAAAAGATATGGTTCTTAATGTAAAAGCTGATGACATTTCTTAAAAGGTTATATTTTATATTTGTTCACTCGAAATATTTCTGGTATCTTACTTCAACACTATCAATTTGAGAAACTGATAATGTTATATTTTGCATTTCCTGAGAATTACTCATCGTAGCATTTTGATCATGGGAAATGTTCATGTCTATACAGAAATAGGTTGGCTTTCTTCATGTAGTATTTTATCTGTAATATAATTAATCCATGGATATAAAGGGATGATTGTACAGATGAGAAAACTGGAAGCAATAGAGATGCAGTTCTACAGAAAGATGCTGAGAATACCATCTACAGAAAATGTGAGAAATAAGTTTTAAAGAAAATGGAAACAAAAAGGGCACATACTTAGATTAAGAAATAATTTAAATTTCTAGTTCACATAATTTGGAAAGAGAACTAGGAGAATGTGACACTCACAGGATATATCAAAGTAAGAGAGAGAGTATAAAGACAAATGTTACTAAAATGGGTAGGAAGTTGTACCCATAATCACCCACATCCTGAAGTGGCAGGGCATAGAAAAAGAATTAGTGAAACTTCCCAAGATGTTTCTGTCCTTATTAATATCTAAAGTTATTAATGTTATTTTGTTTTAAGAATGTTCAGATTTAATTTCTAAATTTTAAGCCAAGTATGTTTCTTCTCATTAGGCTTATTCAACCTTTACAGTGATGTGATCCTGTGAGAATTAAAAATCTTACTAGGATTCATTATTTGTGGTCACAAACTTAACAATATAAGATATGCAGATTATACACTAAAAGAAAGTGAGAAGAAAGGACTAAACATTAATTGTAAGAAGACAGAATGTATGGTTGTCCACAAAAGAAACAGCCCAACAGGTGAATTAAAAATTGGAGATATCAAAATTAAACAAGTACAAACATTTAAATATCTGGAAAGTCTTTTAACAGAGGATTGAAAATGTGACTCGGAAATCCTAAAATGCATTGAGTTAGTGAAATATGCCCTCCAAAAATTAAGCAAAGTATTAAGGAACAGTAAAAGTTCATTGAGAAACAAGGGAAGAGAGTACTGCACTATTATGTAATATTGGTCTTCCTGTATGGCAGTGAATACTATATCATCTCTTCCCAAATTAAGCTTTTTACTTAAGCTCATTAAGTATACTATGTGCTGTTTCCCTCTGTCCCTCTTACCCACAATTTGTCCTATGAGTATCCAACTTTCCAAGCCATCCTTCCTCATTATGTACCCTAGAAATTTCAATGGTCTCTTTCTGATGCTAAGTATAAGTTTCCTTTTTGTTTGCATTTTCTTTAAAAAATTATTATTGCCCATATGTTCAGTCTATGGAATCTGCAGCATTCTTTATTAAACTCCTCATCAATCAAGAATAGCCTACAAATCCTCTTGAGCATCTCTAAGTTATCTGCCTGGTTATTATGGTATCAAAATTTGATCATTGATCAATCAAAAATCCCAGATTAAACTGCTATTTTCAAAGCATGCTGCTATGTTACTGGGGTTGATTCAACAAAGTATTCTTCTCTGTAGCCAATTGGCATTATTAGTCTTTAGTCGGCCAGATCTGGCCCATTTGTCTGGAAATGGTTAATATTCTCCTAAAACTATGATATTTATAAAAAGAGGTCTATATTTCTTCCTCCAGCTTTCATCTGAGTTTTTCTATTTATTGATATTTACTAAACTGAGCTTAGCTTGGAATAAGTGTGGGCACCTAGTTAGGATTGAGCACATTACTGTCAACCATTCTTTCATGGCACAGTAACCTTTCTCTGATTCTTATTTACTAACTCTGAAATAATTCTCTGATTTCAAATTATTTTCTTATTTCCATCTAGTTTTATTTTGAGTAAGTTACTTGCTGTCATCAACATTCCTTATTAAATGTAAAGCACTTGAGAAAACACATGGCACAAATATTTAAAAAAAACTTTCAGTCTAAAGTTCAAGTAGGTGCAATTATTTACAATATTTACATTTATTTGCTTTGATTTATATACTTTATTAAAGTATTTTTAAAATTCCTAGCAATAAAGATAGAATTTGTCTCTTCATATTCTATGTATAATTTTATCATTGTTAAGCACTCTCTTCAAACTAAAATCTGATAAACCATTACCAAGAAAATTAATAAGCTTCAATGAGATTGAATGAAAATTACAAATATTCCCAGATGCCAATATAGGTTTATAGGTAAATTACATTGAACCTCTTACAGTTATCATTTAATTACTATACTTAAGTTTTAAGCTTAATTAATAATTTAGATTTAGTTTAAAACATTTTAGGCAAAAGAATGATTTTAGAAGAGTAAGAAATTACTGAAAGAATATTTAACAGATATTGTTGTAAAATATTAAATAATTTAAGAAATATAGGTTTTAATTTTATTAGCATGGTGAGGATTGACTATTTATAAAAAGCATGGAAAAAAAGAAACTGTTTCAATAAAATGTATTATCAGAACAAAATAAGAACCACAACAAAAAAGATTTCAAATACTCAATATTATCTGTGCAGTTTTTAATACCAATAGTTTTTTAACCTTTATCTGTGTACTGAAGCCATGTTTTATTTATCTAAAAGGCATACAGCAGAATGTTTCAAATTTTAAATGATTTGAAAGAAGTAAAAAGGAAAAGACAATCCAGTACTCACAAAAATAATAAAATTAATAAAGAGTGTCATCTAGATAAGTTTATTATAATGAACTCTTGCTCATTTTTAAGATAATGAGTGGGGGAAAAAACCCCTAAAGTTGAGTTTGGTGTAAGCTGCATTATATTTCTCTATTGATTTTTCTACAAAGTCATATCTTTTTTTAAGCATCCCTTAATGTCCAATGTAGCAAGAAACACAATTTCAACATCACTATAAAAACCACTGAAAAGATAAGAAAGAGGCTTAAGTGAATATTCTACTTCAAGCAAGGTTTTAGAATCTATGCTAAGCTACTGGGTTCTTTTTACACATCTTTCTGTTAAATATGTTGCTTTTAGAGAGTAGTCTTTTAAAAGCTAATTAACTGGGTAAATATTGAGTAGTAAACTATATATTTAAATTTTGTTGTGTGTGTATGTATATATATATATAGAGAGAGAGAGAGAAGTTTGTCACTTAGCTATTTATGCTGACTTCAAAATTATTGTGATGTCATCACTCTTCAGGCATTTTGTTTCTTCTGCAGAAATCCTAAAAAGAACAATCCCACACAATAACAATAGCACAAGCTGCAAACTATGTTTAGACAAAAAAGTATCTTTAAAAACCAAAGTAAAATATTAAACAAAAAAAGGAGACAATAGGGAAATGTAGGCATTTAAATAAATATTTACTTTTCTACCTAAATACCAACAAAAACAAATAAACACAAAACTATCACAAATGAATATAAGTATATAACCACTCAATTATGACAAAAATAAAGAACAGAAGACAGCAAATAGAAAAAAAATCACATACCAAACCCACAATGCAAATACACAAACACTTAATTATGACCCACAAAAGCTTTAACACCTATAAAAAAAAAGGTCAACCCAACACAGTAAAAGCAGTCAATCGAAAATAAGAGATCAACTCACTATAAAGCAACTAAGCAGACATTCACTTAAGTGCACTAAAAAGAAGTCAATACAATAAAAAGTAATTAACCAACTGCAGCTACTACAGAACACCAAAAAGAGATTGGCACAATAAAAAGCAATTAACAACTTACAAATTCATCAAGTAAAAAGAATAATTCATATACAAAGATATCATATTACACCAAGTTTCATATTAGAAAATAATCTGAAAACAGCAGCAACAAAATGGCTGAACAATGAAGACATCACAATAATTCCTTCACAAAACTTTGAAGTTGGCATAACTCTGCTCAGCTAAGTCACAAACTTCTCCACATTAATTATATTAACACTCTACCACAATATCAAGTATTCTGACAAAAAACCTACTTGCCAAAAATGCCTTTCTCTCAGTAAACTACTGAAAAAACACCAATTTTGGCATCATACCAATTTAGCACACAGGCATATATATAATTTATTGTCTTGTATTTGAAAATGTTTAACCCAAAGTTCAAAACAAGTTCATCTTATCATCTGGTTTGTAAATACAACATTCTAACTATGACATCCATTGTATATCTGACTCCCTCTCCAAATAACAAATTGTTTTCTATCTCCCCCCAACCCATTTCTTCTAAGTCTAACCCATTCATTTTTGTAAAAGATTTTGATCTGATGAGTTGAATATTTTTTTTAAATATTCATGAAATGAATTATCACCAATGGATTCATAAATTTGTCCAATTTATTTTCATTCTTATATAAGAAATATTAATATATATATATATATATATATATATAAGAAATATTAAAATATATATATATATATATAAAGTTTTTTGACTGGAACCTCGTCTTTACTTTCCTTAGTATCTCTCTTTCTTTTCTTTCTGTTGCCTGGTTGATGGTGACAGACACTCTTAGTCTCCCATCTCCCGATTTTCTCTGACCAAAAGTTAGAAATATCTTTGTTCTTTTTTATTCAATTTGCCCGTAGTTTGGCTTGGAATCATGATTTGAATTATAGGTATGCCATATTTATTTTGTTTTGTTTTCTTCTCCGTTTTTGCCCAATATTTTTGCTTAATTTTAAAACTTTTCATGTCTAACTGTACGTTTGATTTTATTTCTAGAAAAATTTTTTGACTGGACTTTAACTAAGTTAAAACTTAATGTCCCTTTTTTTTTCTTTTTTTGAAATCTTTAACTTTTTTTTTTGTTCTCAATTGGAGTAGATAAACTTAACTATCGCCCAGTTCACACTCCACCCTCACCTATTGAACAGGTGAAGAGGCTCATCCCTTGTTTCCTGTTTAGGATGCGGTTTACGGTTTTCTCTTTTCTAATCTTCTCACTTTGTTTTTTTTTTTCTTTTCTTTCAATTGGAGTAGATAGACTAAACTATCACCCAGTTCACACTCCACCCACATCTATTAAACAGGTGAAGAGGCTTATCCCTTGTTTCCTGATTAGGATGTGGTTTCCGGTTTTCTCTTTTCTAATCTTCTCACTTTTTCTAATCTTTTTCTAGCTCCCTGCACTTCAGTGGTGTTACCGCCTTGCTTGGGGTGATATGATTAAATATCTATATATATATATATATATATATATATATATATATATATATATATAAAGAAATATTAAAATATATATATATAGTTCAATTTGCTTGACGATTAGTACACTTTTAGCAGATATATTTTTTTTACTTTCACAAGTTTTTTAAAAATCTATTGTGTCTAATATTTATTTCAAGAATTATTATATAGTAACATGCACCACTTAAACTACCAAGTGTAAAGATTTTATTCACATTCAATAAATTTGAAAAATACAATTGACTAAATGTCTTGTAGGTTAAAAAAAATCTGAATGATTAGAACTGAAGTTAATAAATATACACTTTAAAATTCAAATAGTCAATTCTGCAAACCCTACAATTGATTTGTATCTTTTAGCATTTAATATGATATATCTCTGTTAAAGGCTCAAAGTAAATGTTATATATGCACTTTCTCTGAAAGAATTGATAGACATTCTTTTATTGAAACTTTTTAATGTTCTAAAATGATGCTAGTCCCCAATAATGTCTGTTTTTAATTTTAGTTATACAGGCAGAAAGAAAATTAATGGTGTTAGCTGCTGTTTCTTTTTGGATGTTGTTTGTAAAAAAAACAATCTGTAAATCTAAGGGTGTAACAGCAAAGGTGACCCAGATTTTGAAAGGTGGGACAAAGCTGTTTCTAGATGCATCCTCTCTGCAGGTGGTGGGTGGGGGTAATCATCATGAACAACATCAATATGAAGGCTGCAGGCTTTTTGTTCAATCTTAGTAGCAGTAACAAGTTATATGGCATACTATATATATATATATATATATATATATATATATATAAACTACAACTAGCAAGACACACCCAGTCATTATAATAAAATTAAACTAAAGGCAGTTAGAAATGGGACATTTTACTGAATAAAACTTATTCTATTATAATGAGAAAAACTTTATCAGAAAGTGGGAAATAAATTCTGTAATTTGATTTTTACATTTTAGTGTGTTCAAAGAATAACAAAAAAAATCAAAGCAGTAAATATATATAAACATTTGTATTCTATTTAAAAAGAAAAGAACAGTTAAAACTTACTGGTTAACCAAGAGATACTCAAGAAGACAATATTGAAATATAGAAACACTCAATATTTTTTTTAATCAGTTCATTCTATTGAAGGTGATAATGTCACTGAAATGCAAGGGGTTACTGGGAGGGAAAGAGAATGAAAAGATTTTAAAAGGAACTGGAAACCAAATCCTAAAGAGGAAAGGAAACAAGGGGTAAACTTTTACTCTTGTTCAAGAGGCTGAGGATGAGTGTGGATTTTTTACTTTTTTTTTTTTATTTAATCATTTCACCCCAAATAAGGTGGGACTGCCACTAGTGTGCAGGGGATAACAGTGAGAGAAAAGACTGGGTACAGTGGGTATTGAAAAAAAAGATAAAAGATGAATGGGATTCAAGATAAAAGATGGTAATTGATATAACATTTAAATTTTTAGAAATTGTTGCTATTAGGGAAGCAAGAAAATGGAAGAAAGTTCCACAGATGGGATGTGCAAGAGAAACTGAGTAGAATTAGCAGTTGTATTTATCTATTTCAATGTTAAAAGGGTTAGGACCAAGATGCCAATCTAGTAGCACACTTAAATTCATATAGACAGGACACCAGGAAAAAAAATCTCATCAGAACAGTTTCATAAAAAATATTTGTAGAAAAGGGAGAGGGAAGCCATGTCACATCAGTGAGAAAGTGACTGAAGTTGAAATGCCAAATCAGGACTCATTATATTGCAAATCCTTCTTTGGATTTTGTTGAGACCTCAAGATAAATAGCAGGAGCAACCAATCAGATATGGTGATAGTATTCAATACAAGGATGAATGGTAGATTTATAAATATACAAGATGTACTCTGATGAGAAAAAACTTTCTGACCCAACAACCTTCCTAGCAGTAGATGCAGCTATAGATCCTATATATTTATTCCAGTTGAGATTGGTTGAAAAAGTGAGGCTAAGGAGGCACAGTGTATTGCTCCCAAGGAAACTTGCATCAGCCATACTGATGGCTAGCAGGAAAGTTTCTTTATGGTAGTTAAAGGAGAGCAATTTGGCTTTGAATGCATTAAAATTTACAAGCCATTTCTTGCTCCAATTAACCACTGATTGAAGGTCTATTTCAAGAACAGCAGCCAGGTTTACTTTGTCATCCTTGGAAGATTTCCAATCAAGATGGGAGTAAATGATGGTATTATCTGCATAGATGCCTACTTGGAAACTGCTGACATCAGGAAGATACTGATGAAGACCAGAAACAGTGTAGGATGAAGACAGATGTCCACATTTGTGTGAAAGGATCTTGAAGTCTGCTCATTCAAAACAATTTTATGATTTGATAGGAATGATTGGATTAAATCAAACAGGTGTCCAAAAATACTGTATCCCTTTCAAGATATACAGAGCAGCAGCTCAAGCGTTGCCATTATTATCAAGAGCCTGATATACATATGTAGTGATAACCTTTAGCACATCAGCAGTAGACCTGGCAAAGTGGAAGCCATATTGTTTGTCAGAGTGTGTTATGAGAAGTAAGATGCTTAACTACTTCAGTATTGATTAGAGCCTCAAAGACTTTTCCAAAAAAGTGGTAAGAGGCTAATAGGGGTTAGAGGGTTCATCAGATCTCTTAAAAACAGGAACTACAGATGAGGACTTCCAACAAGTAGGAAGTTAAAAGGCAATAGTTGTAGTGTTTGGAGAGGACTGGAACCAGTCTGGTCACATTTCTTTAGGATGATGACTGGAATTCCATCACCTCTGCTTGCCTTATGGGGGTCTAATTTAAAATTTAAAGACCAGAGATAGGGATTATATATATAACTTAGTTGGGCCCCTGATCTCAGTGGGAAAATGGATGTGAATACTTCAGACAAGTCAAGTGTGGAGAGTGTCAAGAATTTGTGAGCATTCAACCTTGTCTTACTGTGGATGGTGAGGACTTCAAATTGATAAAGTAAACTGTCCAGGAAATATTTATATCAGCTTTGTGTATTTTTTTAAACTTCTGCTGTTATCTTAATATCCACTAAGCTGCAAAAAGGAAAATTGAAGTTACTCCTTCAAACCTGTTTTTTGCTAAATATTTAGATATTATTTTACTATTTTTTTACTGTTTAAAATCATTTTAGTTGGTTTCCTCATTCATATATTAGTAACTCATTCATTTCCTAGTTATAAAAACACGGTATTGTTGAGAATGATGCAGGTAGCTTGTACATTGTCATGCCAACTAATAAAAATATGAGACTTAATCATATTTAGCATTACATTTAATTCAAATAAAGACCTCCAATTTGAGGTAAGAAATGGCTTGTGAATTTTAATGCCTCTAAAATAAAGCTGCTATCTATTAACCATCACAGACAGTCACTCCTGCCCCCCCCCCATTAGCATGGATCAGGCTAGTCTCCCTGAAGGTAAAACACTACGCCTCCTCAAGTTAACTCTCACAACAGACCTCAAGTGGAATGTCTACATAGAATCCATAGCTAAATCCGCTGCTAAGAAGGTTGGCTCTTTGTGCAGGGCAAGGAAAGTTTTTTTTCCGGCTGAAACAATCTTGCATATATACAAATCTGCCATCTGCCTGTGCATTGAATACTGCTGTCATATCTGGTCGGGTGCTCCTGCTATCTACCAAGAGGTCCTTGACAAAATTCAACAAAGAATCTGCAATGTGATCGATCCCAACTTGGTAGCTTGGATACAGTCACTTTCTCACCAATGCAGTGTGGCTTCCCTGTGTCTCTTTTACAAGTACTTTCACAGCTTCTGCTCTGATGAACTTAGCTCACTGGTGCCTCCTATATACGAATTTACTCAAGCCACAAGATTAGTAACTAGGTCCCACCTTTTTACTGTGAAACCAATAAGATGTAAACACAAATTCTACTCCAGCAGCTTCTTTTCTTGCACTTCCCGCCTGTGGAATTCCCTTCCATTTATATGCTTCCCTAACAGCTACAATCTCCAAGAATTTAGATGTAAAGTCAACAGTCATCTTCTATCTCACTAACTTGCATCCTCTCTCTCATGCTCTCATCTCATTTCTGCAGAATTTTCATCCCTCCCATACCCACTTCCTGACATCAACTTTATTCTGTCACTCTTTCTCATAACTTTCCTCTTATGTAACCCCCTGCACAACAGTGGCAGTATAATGTCTTACTTGGGACGATACAATTAAAAAAAAACAAAAAACTTCCTAATTTTTGCCAATTACTGCTGTGAGTGAAAGCAGCTGAGGACACCTAATCCAAAATATTTATGATGTCTGAGAAACACTTTGCCCTTCTATCTAGCATAGGTGTTTATATATTTGATCTAATTTTGTAAAGATCTATCATTTTACCTTTGTGCTTTGGGACTTTTGTAGAGTATAGATGAACTAAATGAACTTTTGAATCTGTATTTTAAGAGTATTTTGTAGGGGGTCAAGCTCACTTATGGGAATGGTGAAAGTTGTACACAAACCACTGTATGTGATGCTCTAGCTTGTAGGATATAAACTGCATTAAAGTGCAGCTTCAATGAGAAATGTATTGTCTTAGTTTGGGTAGAGAATGAGAATCCTAAATCCTTAATATCTATTAGAAAACTTTACAGTAAAAAGCTGAAATATGAAGTTATTTTCTACACACAATACATTTCTTATTAGTAGAATTACATTTGTAAAAGAATATCCATTTATTTATTTATATATTTCATAATTCCATATACAACCTATACAAAACAAAACTTATATTTTTTGTTTAGTCAATTTATTTATGATTCTTCTATAACAGCAGTTACTTAACTTAATATATTTTACACATTTTTGCAGACCAAAGAAAACAAAATATCACTTCTGCAAAAGAGTCAATAACATTTAAACAAATGAATAAGTTTTATTTGAATCTTTTTGGTACTTTTTGTGATATGTTTTCAAATCAAAATGGAAATGTGTTAATTTGGAGACACTTATTTTACTTGCCAAAGTGTCGCAGATAATAAATATTTCCTTCAAATACTGAATTTTAACTGCATAAAAAAATCTCAAAAAACATTTTTCATTTATATTTATGAATAACATGAAATATTTTTCTCAATTTGTCTGCATGTTTTTAATCTGTCATCTGTTTTAAATGTTATCTTTTGGAAGATATCCACATTGCGCTTTGCTATAAATATGATGTGCGTTCCTGTAAGCCTATCTATTAATGAACATTATGATTCAGAGGTAAGTTTTTCATTTCAGTAATATATAAAAGTTTAATAAACAATGAAAGAAAGAAATTTCATTTCTTTTTTATGCAACCAAGTTTGCTTAACAGTTTAATGATTTTCTTGTTATTCTTTTCATTTTGTATTTGTACATAAAATTATTCCTTAGGTTTTTTGATTGCCCACATAATAATAAATAAAATATGATTGTTTTTAAATTGTTAATTTCCATCTATATTATACATATAACCACACTATTTCAAATATTACTCAGAAATATGTGAATATTACATATCAGGACTAGAAGCTGTTTACTGATTTTTTTTCTCTTTCATTTTTCCCCTTATTTACTGTTTTTAAAACATTTTTTGTAGTACTTCAAAATACACTTTCAATGTAAATAATAAACATACTTGTTAAGATATAATGCCTAGTTATTTACATGCATTTATTGGAGAAGCTCTTTGATTGAAAAGAACATCTGAGCTGTTTGAAATATGCCTATTTCTTTTTAATACCATGTTTCTGTAAGACATAGGTAATCGTGATGTTATAAACAAGCGTACGGTTGCAAGAAGAATTATGACAAAGGCAGATGAAAATTTATCTTGTTTATTAAATAAATACAGACAAGTGGTTTACGAATTTGGTTGTCCCTAATTCTTAGCCAGTTGGTGTCTAGATGTTGGGATGAATTTGTTTTAGCCTGGCTGTCTTAGTAACTGTATGTAATGTTCACAGGGATATGTGCAGGTTTTTCTAAGGTGGTTGTCCTCAGTGAGACGGGGACAGAAGGTTGAGAGAGGAGGAAAGTGGACAAATATGTGCTGCTTGAAGAGTGGAGTAGGTAATTGGTAGCTCTGTGATGTTCTCTTTTACCTTCTGTAGTAGTAATCATGACGTTGAAGAGTTCTTTCTTCCTTCCTTGCCAACAATGTGTGAGGAAGAGGGGTAAGGACTTGACAGGTGAGAAGGTAAGGGCAGGGATGTTGATGACCAGCCAGCTGGTGGATTAAGCCCACTGAGTCATAGCAGCCTGTAAACCCTTCTGTTGAATTTAATTTTTTCAGCGATTTATATAGCGAAATTAAATTGTGCATAGGCTTGTTAGATTTCTCAGGTTTTATTTTTGTGTATGTTTTCCAGGGTTCTCATTCACTGATTAATATTTTCACATACAGTACTGTGCAAAAGTATTAGGACAAGAACTATTTTATCTTTTATGAGGCATCAAAATAAAGTTTAAAATCACCCCTGTCCTAACACTTTTGCACACTACTGGTAGTGTGCAAAAGTATTAGGACAAGAGTGATTTTCCTAAAAATCTCTCTGAAATTCAAATACAGGGTGAAAAGCCAAATAAATTGCTTATAAATATTATTTAAAACTAGGTGTAAAAGAAATGTATTAAAAAGAAGTTATAATTTTTCCTATTTCTATTAAACAAGTTATTTTGAAACTACTCTATTGAACATCTATGGGATATTTTGGATAAAAAAATTGATGAATCTAATGTTACTTTGCAAGACACACTTTGGGAACAAATACAAGCTGCTTAACTTGTGATATCAATGCCTGACAGAATGAAGGCTGTGATCAAAGCAAAAGGCTATAATACTAAATATTAAATTTATTTTGTAACAAGTATTTTTCTTAAAGCGTTTGTTGAGAAAATCATATAAAATGACTTAAATTAAATTGTTTATTTTATGTCAATATGCCTCATAAAAGATAAAATAGTTCTTGTCCTAATACTTTTGCACAGTACTGTATATGTGTGAGGAAAGAAGAAATTTGTCATGTTAGTTTTCAATCCGACCTTTGCAGATGTAGGCAAGAACATAACACTTCCATTTATGAACCAATCAAACAACAGTATTTAGCAAGTGAAACTCTGAGCCTGTTTTAATGAGTTTATGAGACAGAATGTAGAAATCTAATTCAAAGCCAAAATTGTATGTGAGCTAAAAAGATTTTGAGTGTTTTCAGTAAGTGACTGTAAATCAGAGGGGATATGACATTCAATTTTATAACAATGACTTTCCACTTTTTATTTATTATCTGTAAATTGTCATGAAATCTTGGAAAAGGGAATGGAGTGGCTTACTGTTGCATTTTCATGGTTTATAATTCAGAATTTGCCTTCACTTAAACTAGTTGCTATCCAAAGCTAGAAAGTTCTCCCTACCCTGTTGTTTACCTTATACCCAGGTGGAAAAGAGATGAATTCATTCTTTTTCAAAGGGCATTTGTGCAAAGGTGAAGGCAACAGACAAGGTGAGATTGGAATTTGAACTTAGCTTGCTAACTCTATTGTTTGTACTGATAGCTGTTGCACTATCTGCACATCTATCAAAATTACTGTTAGTTGAAAATTCATACTTTCTTTCTTCATATGCTGTCTTCATTGTTTTAGGAATATTTACAAATAAATAAGGAAACCACGGACTGATTATATATCTATCTAATGTGACATGGTTATGCTTATCTAGCAAAAAAATAATCCTTCTACCCAACATGATAATGTGGCGCTATTAATTATTGGCCAATGATCTTGGAGTTAATGGTTTTAATCCCATTTATTTTACTATCTACCACATGTCATTGTAGAACAGCATAAAAACCAACAAAAAAAAAAATTGCTGTTCCTTGAACAAAACTTTATATATTGTTTGCAGAGTTAGCCACAATAGCCTCAACTGTAATTTATATCAGTACCATATGTCTAAAATAGGGCACCCATTCACCACTGTGCTTCTCTGAATAAATCCAGTCAAAATTTCTAAAATTAAGTAAAGCTTATTTAAAACACTCCATCTTGCAACTGGAAAAAGATTCTTGCTGACAAGGGGTAGAAAATGGTAGGTTGCTGCTAGTGGAATTTAGTTGAGTCATGTAACCACCTACTCAGTATTACCATTAATGTTGCCTGCTTTACTCTTTTACTTTACTCAAAGATAATCTTATCAGATGATGGATGGAGGATTAATATTTAGTTTTGATGTTTGTTTGGCTCTTGCATGTCAAAATGAAAAAAGAAAAAAAAACAATTTCAACTATCTAAAAAACAAAAAAAAAGAATTTTAAATTTTAAATGAAGACATTACAGTAGTTATATTGAGTTGCTTTTCAATATTCAATGTTTTCTAATTATTGTACAACATAAAGGGACTAATAATTCAAGGATGTTAATGTATTGATATAATGTTATGGAGGTTTTAATTTTTACACTTATTCTCCTCATTTTATCTAATAAAACTTTAATTAACTTTTAAAGAAAAAGATAAAAAGATACATGATATTTTTTATAAGAAGGGTTTTGTGAAATTTCACTTTGGCTAAATTATGAATGAAACAAGGAAATAACAAATCCATACACTTTTTCTTACATATAAAAATATATAAGTTTTTTGTTAGATTTTCTTTTTTTGCTATAGCAAATGTATAAATAGAGAAAATAGCAAAATTATTTAGCTATTTGTAACAAAACATTTTACTGACAATTCATATTTTTTTTTTTAAAGGTTCTTGGTTTACATATCAAAATTTGACCATATGATAAAACATCAGTATTTTAAAATTGGCATACATGAACCTTTGGGCCTGCAAAGAACAGTGTTTGAAAAGGATGATTGTTCCATTGACAACACTATTATTTAAACAATGTTCAATTCCTTGGCAATGTTTATTTACAAGATAATGAAAAATTATATTAAAATTCTAATCATCGCTTTTTAAAACAATAAACATTACCAAGTGAGTGAAGGTAGGTAAAATTGGCAATTAGTTGATGTTTTAA
Organism: Ascarosepion bandense; assembly: GCA_037127315.1. Classification (NCBI taxonomy): domain Eukaryota; kingdom Metazoa; phylum Mollusca; class Cephalopoda; order Sepiida; family Sepiidae; genus Ascarosepion; species Ascarosepion bandense. Next base: position 2,198,889 of record JBBBDQ010000479.1, read on the forward strand.
AAATTATTACATTGTAAATGCTTTCCATATTTTGGTAATTTTGTAAAAATTAAAAAGATTTCTTTTCACATTTATTTCTTTATAAAATGGTAATTAATGAATCTTCATAAAAAGTGACATTTTTTATAAATTTGTAAGTAAACATTGCCTAGGAAAACATTGTTAAAATAGTGTTTTCAATGGAAAAACCACACTTCTTTCTTTTCTTGTTTTTTTTTTTTTTTTTTGTGTGTGTATGTGTGTGTGCATAAAGGTCCATGTTTGCCAAATATTTCTTAGATATGAAGAACTATTGAAGAGTTCTTGGCCTGACTAAGAAGAAATTAAAAGCAATATTTGATGTTTGATCTTTAGGTTAAGTTTTGAGAACATATCATCACCCCTCATAAAATTTTCACAACTATTGTAATTTGATATTACAGGCTTTTAAGTTACAGAATAAATAATCAGCATATCAGCACCCCTCATAAAATTTGCACAATTATTGTAATTAGATATTACAGGCTTTTAAGTTACAAAATGAAATACTCTTTTAGTAGGATCAGGTTAGGAAATATCAGTTAATAAATCAATAATTTGATCAGTTTATATTCTGTGTTGAATAAAGTAGATTTAATTTTGAGGGAAATGAGATGTGTTGTATTTGGTTTCATGTAACAATATTTACACAGAATTAGAATCAGATTTTTTCAGAACTAGTTATCTGTTAAAAAAAAGGAGGATGTATTTTGATAAGTATGTAAGTTTTTTGTAGAGTATTCTTTAATTGACAAGGAAACCGCTATCAATTCTATCAGCAACAACAGTTGAAATTTTACTGATGATAATCTATTATAAGAAAAAACGTCATTTCTATAATAACACTTCATACAATGTTTTCCAATTAGAAAATAAATTCATGTTAATACAGGTAGAAGTAATTTTAGCAAACACCTGATATTTTATTGTTAATAAATACAATTGACTGGGAAAACATTTGTGTGGTCTAAATTAATATACTATTATTTAAGAGGAAAATTTAATAGTTATTTTATAATTAAATTATATTTGCTCTAAAAATCTCTCTAATTTTTCAAAAAGAGATAAGTTACATTTTTAATATTACTCTGGAAATCAGTTATTTAGCCAGTATATTTATTGTATGTTTTTTTCATTACAAACAAAATTTTTTACATACTTTTCATGGTAAGCACAAAATATAGATTCAAAGCTGTAAATAAAGTAAATAGTGATTCAAAGCTGAAAATAAGTCAACAGTATTGGCTGCTGCTTACACCTGGTCATTTAAATAAAACCCGGTTTAGAAAAGGACTTTAATTTTAAAATGAATTGCAGTTTTATAAGTGCTGAAATGTTGCCTAAAAGTTAGTGTGTGTTTACATTGTGTTGAGAAAACATACTTTGGAAAAGATTTTGCATTATGTTTAAAAACTAACCTTGCATAATTTACACCTGTTATTTTTAATTGTGATATTGGATGAAAACCAAAGTTATAATCTAGAGTGACATAAAAATAAAGATGATTCTTGGTCATGTAAAGTTATCATTTAGGTTTGTAAAACTGAGAATAAGATTCATGATCATTTTGTTCAGAAGAAAACATCTTCAAGCCTAAAAAACAAAGCAATGAAGACTGAAGAATTTGTCATAAAGACTAAGAAGTTCAGATGTTTGAATTTGCAATATAAAATATCATTTTTGTAGATAAAAGATATTAACAATTGATTTCTCTACAGAAATATAAAAATAAATTAATGTCTACATAGATTTTATTCTTGCAATGATGCAAATGTATTTCATCCACTTTTAAAAAATAGATATTTGAGCAATTTTTGTTATTCATTGACTGATTTGTAAAATCCTGTTTTGACTTTTTATCAATATGTGCAATCTTTCATACACTCTTTCAAAATACAATGACTATAATGGGTGCACTATGGAAGAAAGCTTTATTCTCATAGTTGAATACCCCCATTATTGGTATTATTATATCCATGTTATAATAACATTGTATTTCATGAATGGAAGAGAATGTCTGAAAGGAAAAGGAATGACAAACATGCTTTATTCTCAAACAAAGTTTTAGGCTGCTAAGTTATATATATATATATATATATATATATATATATATATATATATATATGCACACACACACACACACATTCAATGGGAAAAGAAAACAAAAATATAGGGTCTTAATTTGTAATAATTCCCAATGGAAATTGGGTCTGCTAGAGATTCTTCTGTGTTGTTGGGGACACCATATTTCAGATTCCAGATAAACTAGATGCCTAGATAAATACATTTAGCCCCCATCTGGGCAAGGCCATTGTTTGTGAAATACAGAAATGTGAACATTACTAAATGTAAGAACAAGATGTTAAGATTAACCAAGGTATACTATGTAAACATTTATGCTTTGAAAAAAAAATCACCAGCAATCAATCTAAAAGACAAGTGATGTTTCTGAAGCAACAATATATTAAATAAGTTTTGCATTTCAAAATATGAAATGCAGAAAAATGCAAGGTGAAGATGGCACAGTGACAGACCTTTTGAAAATATGCAAGAGAAGAAAGCAACACAATTTTTTTTTTACCCAGTGCATGCAAAAGAAAAATTTCAAAACTTGAGTCTCAGAATATTAATACTACTTTATTAAAAAGAAATAATAAAGACCTTGATAACTATTAAGTCTATAAAGTACTTACAGACTTTTAATAGCTTAAAGACCAGCCATACAAATGAACAGGTTTTAGGTGTGGCCACTCAACAGTGGACTGTCTGTATAGATCTACTGATCAAGAAAATAGCAGGATATAATAAATCACTTTGTTTAGCTTTGGTTGACTATATAAAGGCATTTAAGTTGGTATAACATGCAGCAGTGTTTTAACTCAAGAGCAGGATATCAATAAAAATGCTTAGATGTTACTAAGAATTTGTATGATTGCAATACTACCATAGTTTATTTACATGAAAGTAAAATAAAAATTGGAAAAAAAAGCAGTAGGATACAATTTCAACTAAACTATTTACAGAAGACTTTGAAGGCATCTTATGGAAAAATTAGTTGTGATAGGAATTTGAGTAAACAAAAATAGAGAATATTTAAACTTTGATTTGCTGATGACATTTTTCTATTATCTGAATCATCAGATGAATTACAAGAAATATTAAATTACTCCAAATAGTGAAAATCTCATTGGAAGTTTTGAAAATGAGTAAGAATACAAAAAATATGTTTAATTGAAAAATTTTGAAAAAAAAGAAATAGAACTTGGCATCCAAGAGAGGCTCTAATCAACTTTGAATTGGTTAAATATCTCATTTCACACAGCCTTCATTCAGATAAACAATATGTTTTTGCTTCTCTAGTTTAACCACCAATTATTACTGAATTTGTCTATCAAACCTTAGATAAGAACAGCAAACTTGGGTTGTGGCTTTAAATAAAAGGCATTTGACTGGGTTTTGGCATGCTAGCTTTCTTCACAAGCTGAAGGGCTATGGTCTCTGGCCAAATATTTGACTTTATCCATTCTTCAACAAATTGTATAAGAAAGTCATGTTGAACAGCCATGCTTATAGATCTTTTCACTTTAATGTTGGGATTCCCCCAGGTTTCTATCCTTGGATATATGTTGTTTCTTATCTTAATCAACAACCTTCCTGATGTTATCAGTTTCCTTGGTATTTATACTGATGGCACAACTATTTAATTCTGTCTTAATAATAAGTCTGAGAGATTCAATAAAATAACACTGGCATCTCATCTCTAATAACCTCCAATCAGTTGTTTGAAATGGCTTGTAAATTTGAATACCTCTTAAATTAAACTGTTATCTAGCTGCCAGGCAAGCGATTCACTGTACTGTCTTGGTTTGATGTTTTTCACTGACATGAAGTAGAATTATTATATTGAATCTATTGCTAGAAAGTTGGTTCATTGTGTTATACCAGAATCTATCTTGCACATTTACAAATCTACCATTTGTCTAAACATTGAACATTGCTGTCATATCTCATTTGGTGTTTCTGCTCTATATCCTGAGATTTGCAACAAAATCCAAAGCAGGGTCTGTTATATTAGCAGTCCTGATCTGGCATTTCTTCTTCAGTCACTTTCCCACAGCCGTTATGTGGCTTCCATATATCTTTTCTACAAATAGCATTTCTTTTAACAAGCTTTTGTCCTAGGTACCTGCATCACAAGAATTTAAGCACACTACTAGATTGGCTACTAGGTCTCACCATTTTAATGTCGAAATAGCTGTAACTGTAAATTCCTTTCTCACACTTCTCACCTGTGGAACTCTCTTGGTTTTTTGCTTCCCTGTAATCTACAATCTTCAAAAATTTAATGTTTATTTGTTCTATTATTTGTGTTGATCAATTTTTGATGATTTCATTATCTTTCTATTGCAGTAAAATATGATTATTTGATTTTGTCTAATAACTTCAGGTGGCAGTTTTTCAGAATACATCAAATAAATTGAATAAAACATTGTGATAGTACCCAAAATTTTAACTTTGGCTTTGTTTTGACATCAAAATTGATTGTTTAAAATTTGACAATTTTTTTTCAAACCAAATTTGAATTCTTGAAGTCTATGATTTGCTTAATAACTTCAGACAGGGTGTAGGTAGCAAGAAGGAAAGATAACAGAATAAAATGTTGGTTGACTAATGAATAGCAAACATAGCAGGAAAAAATGGCAGAAGATGGAAAAATTTTCTATTAAGACATAATTAAGAGAATAACATGATCCCAAGCAAATACTTGGAAAAGACCTTTTTGCCACAGTGGATTAACAAAATAGCTGCTGTTGATATATAATGAGGATTGATTAATAAATCTAGCCTAATAGTCATGAGTTGAATTTTGATTTTGAAATTTTCACTACAATGACTGCCCTGTTGGCTGGGGTTTCAGAATATGCTGACCACACCTCTGCAGTGGAGTAAGACACAAAAAACACAATAACTTTAAAAGCTACAAAAAAACACATACACATATCAACAAAATTAAATCAAATTGGTACTAGAAGGTGGTAGCAAAGGTCTATCAGGTTACAACTAAAATAAATAATAAAAATTAAAACTTTTATTCAACTTTACAGGGGTTGATTAATGAAAAAAATTATTGATGACTACATATGAATACTTAAATTGATAGGGCTCTGAGGAGGGTGAGGCACAAAAATGATGAAAGAAAATATATATACAGTGTCCACCATAAGTAACTATATAATTTCAACATAATAAATGTAACATAGAAGAAATAAACAAGTGCAATATAGAAACTAACAAAGGGTACATTTTAGTTTTTTGCAACATAAAACATAATATTTATTAAAACTCTGTGCTCTCTATGGAGCTCAATGCACTTTGCTAATCTTTCAAGGACTGAGCAGGCATACTTTGGTGCACACTTGAGCAATAGCAGCTTGGATTTGTTCCTTAAATTCAGGAATGCTAAGTGGCTTTGCTGAGTAGATTTTGTCTATGAGAACACCCCGCAGGATGAATGTCATACTGTTGGTGTTCCAGAACCACTTTTGCTCTTTTGTTAACATTGTGAACATAATGTATATCTGAAATAGAAATGAAATAAAACTTATAATGACGCATGAAATATAAGAAATGCATAAGTATCAATAATGCTACAAACAAAAGAAAATATATAGTTACTAATGGCAGACCCCATATAATATAGTAACAAAGAAAATGCAAAGACCCCTATCTGAATCAAGGTCTGATAATGAATCAGAATTGCATAATTACTTCCCTCAATATATAGTAATGGAGTCACTTGAAGAAACTCCTATTACAAAACTATCATCTAAACTTATTTATAAATGGAACTTTGTGTGTGTGTTTGTCCCCGTTTCCTATAGACTCAAATGGCTGAACCGATTTTCTTAAAAATTTACACAGTTGTACTATAAGCGTCTGTGAGTGTTCTTAGCTAGGTTTTGTGTCAAGGTAACCCCAATAAATATTGAAAATCGATAATCGAAAAAATCAGGTTATAGAAGGAGTGGTCCGATTTTAATCAAATTTCATACACTCATAGACAAAGACATAAGAAACGATATTCAGAAGTTTCAAGGTTGCAGTTCTTACAATGGTGCAGAAAATCAATAATATATATATATAAAAGGCAAGATACCAGGTCTAATCAAAATCAGTTTTTCAGCACTTTTATTTTAGTTTTTGCTTTGGGTTTGGCTCTAAGTAGGTATAATTGTAGTTCTTAGTCTCAGCCATGATACCATTTACTCAGAGGACTTATTTAGCCTTCAAAATTCAGTTTATGACAAAAAAAAGATTTATTTGATATTGATACCAGAAAATCAAAATTTGACTTAATCCATTCATTTTTCTTTCAGTCTACAGTTTTGCTTTAACTGGAAACAACTATTGCTTTTTAGTCTTTCGTGCTGACATCCAAGAAGCCTGAGATCCAGGACCATGGATTAAGTTTTAAAGCTTTCATTACACCCAAGCAACGCCGGGCTATACTGCTAGTTATTTATAAGTGAAAAAAATAATATACTCTCAAATTACTCCTATAACTTTTTAAAAGAATATTAAACTGCTCAATAATAATTCAAGTAGAACAAAATGTATGTAGAAAAAATTCTCAAATAGTCAACATTTTAGAACTTAAAAGTCAAAATACATCTCGAGGTGTAATCAAAAATCTAGAACTGGAAGCTTGCTCTCTAGAAGAAATCTAACCTAAAAACCAAAATGTAATATATATAACCAGAACAATAAAAGAAATGCCCAGACCATAACAACCAATACATATATATTGAACATACCCAAACCACCAAATCAAATGAAAATAGGTTATATTATCACAAAACTGAAAACTTATATTCCTAAGCCTTAATGATGTTATAACTGCTAAAGATTTGGCTATCATAAAACAGATGTACCAAAATTTTGATATATCCAAAATGCATCAATGCAGATCAAGAAATTGAGTACAAAGGTACCATAAAATGCAAAAATTTTAATGAGAACTACCCTGCATATTCATGTCTATGTAAAGCTTGGAAAAATTGAAAAAATGTCCATACAATTGAATGACAAATCCAACAGTGTCTCAATAAAGTAAACAAATGAGCCACAAAAAATGGATTCAGATTCTCCAAACAAAAAAACTCAATGTATACACTTCTGCCAACTTTGAAAGCTACACCATAATACTGAATTAAGACTTGATGATACAGAAGTACCTGTAGTAGATCAACACAAATACCTAGAAATAATCTTTGACAAAGATTATCCTTCATACCACATATAAAATATCTTCATGAGAAATGCAATAAAGCAATACATTTACTCAGTCATCTCTCACAAAGACTGGGGAGTAGACACAGAGGCTCCCAAAATTCTATCAAGCATTGCTTAACTCCAAATTGGATTATGGATGCTTTATCTATGTTGTGGCAAGAAAATTAAATATGAAAGAATTTAATGCCATCCATCATCAGAGTCTGTGACTCGTTTTAGGTGCCTATAGTATGTCTTCAATTGTTGGCTTGTATGCCAAAGAACATAGACCACCTTTGGTATGAAGACAACATAAGTTAGCATTACAATATTACATTATTTTATTCATGTCCAATTAATTCAATATACAACTGTGTTCAACCTCAATATAAAGAATTATATAATTTAAAGGAAAATGCCATTAAATCTTTTGGTTTCTCTAATACACAAATCTTTTCTCTCAAAGGCTTCTCCCTGGTCAATAAAACAGTCCACTGTAATATTAAGTTTGGTAAACACTTTGAAACTGACATATCTGTATTTATGGAAGAAATTTATAATATCTTACAGAAACATACAAATGGTAAGCATATATACATTGACAGCTCCAATAGTATTGATAGAGTTGGATGTTCAGCTATCGCCCGATTCACACTCCACCCACGTCTATTGAACAGGTGTAGAGGCTCATCCCTTGTTCCCTGTTTAGCATGTGGTTTCCGGCTTTTTCTTTTCCAATCTTTTCACTTTTTTATTTATTTATTTATTTTTTTTTTCAATTGGAGTAGATAGACTAAACTATCGCCTGATTCACACTCCACCCATGTCTATTGAACAGGTGTAGAGGCTCATACCTTGTTCCCTGTTTAGGATGTGGTTTCCGGCTTTCTCTTTTCCAATCTTTTCACTCTTACGTAACCCCCTGCGCTTCAGTGGCATTACCGCCTTGCTCAGGGTGATATGATTAAAAAAAAAAAATACTGAACAAAACCATAGTTCAATAGCTCCTACTTGACAAATCCTTAATGTTTAGTGCAGAAGCCATAGCAATAACCTTGGATATTATCACAGCTGGTGAGTCAGAAAGATTCATTATATTCTCAGACTCCTTATATGTTCTTACATCATTGCAATATAAAAACTTGACCAATCCTGTAATAACCAAACCTTTTAACAAAATCAATATACTTTGTAACTAAAAACACATCATATTCTGTTGGATCTCTAGCCATACAGGCATCTGGAAAAATGGAAAAGCAAATAAGGTAGCTAAAGAATCACTAAAAATGAATATATCAAAAACAATAGCCCTTTGCACAGATTTCAAAACAGAAATTAATACATATATTTTAAATAAGCAGCAAGAATTATGGAATACTCACTCAAGTAATAAATTGTGCAAAATCAAACCCATACTTGGAATAAGACATCATAACTCCAAGGCTTTACTAAAGAGAAGTAATCTTAGCAAGAGTCAGAATTTGTCATAGCAATATCACACATTCATTTCTTCTAAAAGATGAGGATCTACCTAAATGCATAATTTGCCAAGAGACTGTAAAACCTTTTATGATAGACTGTGCAGGATTAGCCTCTATTCGCAAACATCTTTATAAGAGACTTTTTAAAAATGTTGACCTACTTGAGAAAAAGAAAATTATACACTAAAATTGAATCCAGACAACTGTGACTATAGATGAACCCTACAACCAGTGTTTAATTATATTTCACAAATTTTAAATGTTAAAACTTACTAAGATATTATTGAATAAAAATCTGATTTTCAGCATTTAATGACCCAAGAGGGTTGATGTGTTGGTAAAACAAACAAACCAAACCAATCACTATAAGATTCGACTTATAAAGAAATATTGGATTGCATGCATAAGCAAGGAATTTTTTTTTTTTTTTTCAATCATATCACCACAAGCAAGGCGATAATGCCACTGATGCGCAGGGGGCTACGTAAGAGTAAAAAGATTGGAACAGAGAAAGCCGGAAACCGCATCCTAAACAGGAAACAAGGGATGAGCCTCTTCACCTGTTCAATAGACGTGGGTGGAGTGTGAACTGGGCAACTAAATTATGTTTAAAAATAAATGCTTGTGTAAAATAATTGTGTTTTTTTTTTTACTGTAAAACTACAGACTTACTGACAAACCTCTCATATATATATGTATATATATATATAGTCATCCGCAGACAGATCTGTTTTGCTGTATCATATATATATATATATATATATATATATATATACACACACACACAAACATATATCTAAAGGTAGAATCTGCTATGTATACAGGCAGGAGTGTGGACACTAATGGTTAAAATAATTTATCCTCTGCTTCAAATTTTAGCCATGATAAAGTGCTGCTTGTTTCTCACTTTACTTTGCTACATCTCACCATGGTGAACACAGTATTTTACCACTGAAGCTATAACTCTGAGACTCTTATCTTTTGACAAACTTTGAACAAGCAACTTGTATCATCTAAAAAATATTTTATCCTGAACATTAGAGAATTCGACCATTGTGCTGCCTATCATTTAATTGGAGAGAAGCATAACAGGAGCCTGTTACCATGATCATGTGTGAAAGACGAGAGGTGAAGATCTAAGTTTGTTTTGTCACTTATTGTCTTTTGTGAAACTCAGACATAATCAGACACAAGAAAGTTAACTTTCATGTTAATATCTTTTTTTTTTTTTAAGTTAGATAAATAATTGTCAACATTTGAAAAGTAATCGTATTTTTATTTTTCTAATAATTTTTTTGAGGATTTGGATTATGGCAACAAGCAAGCATTAAAATATATGTACTAAAAGCGTAACTAAAATTAAAATAATTTACCAGGATATAATGCAGAATTTACTTCTTGATGTGTTTTCTACATTCACATACTTATAAAATTTACTGTATTTGACAGTTGTTATTGAAGCATTAAGTAATCCACAATATTATGCAAGGACCTCAGTTCATGCACAGTGAATTTTTATTTTTGATAGCCACTTCCTTTATTGATGCTATGAAAAAAGAATTCTTGAAAATCTTCCTTTAAAATTATTAAATAATTTCCAAGAACATATCAGGATATTGAAATAGCATGAGAAAAATTAGGAGAATGTTTGTTTGTTTGTTTATTTATTTATTTTTTTGGTTTACAAACATTAATGACAATTTACTATCAGTTTTCTCTAACTTTTGTTGAAAAAATTCCATTTATAGAGATAATATTGAATAATGTTACAGTTAGTAGTAAAATTATGCTATTTTTTTTTTTAATCATATCACCCCAAGCAAGGCGATAACGCTACCAATGCACAGGGGGCTACGTAAGGGTAAAAAGAATGGAAAAGACAAAAGCCGGAAACCACATCCTAAACAGGGAACAAGGGATGAGCCTCTTCACCTGTTCAATAGACGTGGGTGGAGTGTGAACCGGGCGATAGTTTAGTCTATCTACTCCAATTGAAAAAAATAAAGAGAGAAAAGAGTGAAAAAGATTGGAAAAGAGAAAACCGGAAACTGCATCCTAAACAGGAAATGGGGGATGAGCCTCTTCACCTGTTCAATAGATGTGGGTGGAGTGTGAACTGGGTGATAGTTTAGTCTATCTACTTCAATAAGTTTAGTCTCACGTCTGCTGGTGGACTGTGCCTTTAAACAATTTTTATTTTCTTTCAATACTAAGAAACTGACCTCATCTTGCATTTTTTAAAATATTTATTTCTTTAATGCCACATTGCTTTAGGATTTGCGGATATTTCTGGAGATGAAGTATTTACATTGTTCAGATTGTTGTCATCATCTCCATTGTTATATCCACAATGTTTCATTGAATGCTTTGACCTTCTTCAGGGGACTGGAATTTTGAACCAAATTCTTTATTTCAATCACCGAAGTATACTGTTTTCGTCCCATGAGTCATGATACTCATTCAAAATTCCACTCAACTGAAGCAGGTTGAAGCCTATAACAGCCGAAACATTGTGAATATGACAATAAAGATGTAGAGAACAGTCTGAACAATGTAAATCATATAAATATTTTGTTCTTGTCTATATTTCTGAGATGAGGTATTTAATTATTTACATTGTTCAGGCTGTTGTCTTCATCTTTATTTTTTTTTAATCATATCACCCCGAGCAAGGCGGTAATGCCACCGATGTGCAAGGGGCCATGCAATAGTGAAAAGATTGGAAAAGAGAAAGTCAGAAACCACACCCCAAATAGGGAACAAGGGATGAGCCCCTTAACCCGCTCAACAGACGCGGGCGGAGTGCGAAAGAAATATTGGCAAACATGGATAAATGTGCCCACAATAAGACAAAGTGTTAAAAGAATGGTTTTTCTCCTGAAACTAATTTTTTTAAACTACCTTCATTCTTCAGCAGTAATAATAAAATCAACTTGCAGCTAGATGTTATAATGAATATTTCTAATCATACTACAAAAAGCCTATTGCCAAAAAAATCAACACAATTCCAACAATTTAAAGGGGACACAGTTGTTGGAAGTTTGTCCCTTGCCTGGAAAGGAATGACATGAACAACAAGTGTCTCTGGATCATTACCCTGCAACTGTGTGCAACAAACAAAGAATGACCCTAGGGGCATGGAATGTCAGGATGCTGAACAACTGTGATCAACTGGAGAATTTCAAGCAGGATATGAGCAGATTGAACATCATTATTATGGGAATATGTGAAACTAGATGGCCAAACAATGGAGATTTCATTAGCAACAACCACAGGATCATATATGCAGGAGGTAAAAATAATGAAAAGGGAGTAAGCTTAATACTTGATGGAGAAATGAAGAAATGCATTCTGGGATACTGTCAGTTATCCGTAAGAATCCTCTTGGTCAAACTGAAAGGTAGACCCTTTAACATAGCTATTATAGTAGTCTATACACCAACAATGAAAAGCACTGAGGAAGAAATAAAATCTTTCTACTCCATACTCAACAATACCAAGGCTCAGTGTAAAACCTAAGAAATTAGAATCATCTTGGGAGACTTAAATGCCAAAGTAGGTTAGGAGAGGGAAGGGGAGACAACTGGCAACTTAGGGTTAGAGAACAGCTATCATGGAGGAGAAAATGGGTCCAATGGTGCACAGCAAATGACCAGGTTAATAACTGACACCTGGTTTCAAGAACACCCAAGACGCTTATGGACATAGAGAAGCCGAGGAGGTGACATGATAAACCAAGTCAATTACATATCCATAAACAGGAGATTCAGGAATGCAATGGTTCAATGCAAAACTTATTCAAGTGATGACTGTGGAAACAACCACCACCCAGTCATTTGCAAACTAAGGGTGAAGAACCCAGACTGCAATACTCATGAATGATCTTGACTTGCAGGGAAAGTACACTGACAGTGTGAAAATCAAATACGAAGAACAAATTGAAAATGAAAACTCAAAATGGGGCACACTAAAGGAAGCACTAGTGACATCAGCAAACAACATTGTCCCAAAGGAAATCAGACATAGAAGAAAAAATGAGTGAATGACTGAAGAGATTCTTAACATGATGTAAAGGAGACAGAAAACGATGCCAAGACATGAAATGGAATATAAAAATCTACACAAGGAAATAAGGAGCAAATGCAGATAGACTTATGAAGAATGGCTCAATGTGCAGAAATAGAGAAATTGAGCATGACTAATAAAGAAGATATGCATAAAGAAATAAGGGAACTAACAGGACACAGAACATGCTCCTCAACAGAATTTATAAAATCCAAGGATAGAATGCTGATATTAGAGAACGAGGAAGTACTCCAGCAATGTGAAGAATATATAAAAGACATCTTCCATGATAAGAGAAAGCAACTGACAATACACAAAAATACTGACAGATCAGAAATATTAAAATCTGAAGTGTAGGCTGCAATGCTCAAACTGAATAGAAACAAAGCAGCTGGACCAGACGACATTGTAATAGAGATGCTGACAGCCACAGATGACTGGTATATAGAAAATTACAGAAATAAGAAATGAAATCTATAACAGTTATGAAATACTGGACAACCTAAGCAGATTGATTTTCATAGCACTGCCTAAGAAGCCAGGTGCAAACGAATGTGAAATCCACCAAACAATTAACTTAAAGAGCCACATAACAAAACTTATCATTCAAATCCTGATGAATAGAGCACAAAGTAAAATTAGACCAGACATAAAGCAAGAATAGTGTCATTTTGTCAAGGACACTGGAACAAGGAACGTGATGTTTATGCTTAGAATACTATCAGAAGGTGCAGTACAAGTGAAGAAGGACGTGTATCTGTTTCATAGATTACACAAAGACATTCGACAAAGTACACCACAAAGAATTGATAGAAATGCTCAGCAACCTCAACATAGTTGGGAAAGATGTTAGTGTTATCAAGAACCTCTACTGACAGCAAACTGCCTTGCATATGGACAGGAAACAAATACAGTAGATATACAAAGATAGAAATGGGCGTAAGACAAGGATGTGTCTTTTCACCAGATCTATTCAACTTGTACAGCAAAACTATTCTGATGGCTTTAGAAATCATGCCAGAATTTGTCATTGGCGGTCGCAGTCTGAACAATATAAGATATGCGGATGATACAGTGCTGATAGCAGGCATGGAAAGGAAACTACAAGTCCTCCTACAGAAAATAGCTGAAGAAAGTGGAAAGAAAGGACTATAAATAAACTACAAGAAAACTGAATGCATGGTCATCAGCAAAAAGAGGAGCCCAAAATGCCAACTACAGATGAGGGATACTAAAATCAAGCAGGTACAAAAATTTAAATACCTGGAAAGTGTGGCACTGAGATCTGAAAGCAAACTGGCATAGCCAAAGATGCATTCCAGAAACTGAGTTGAGTATTGAGAGATACGAAAATTTTGCTAGAAACAAAGAAGAGAGTACTGGATTGCTATGTAATGTCTGTTCTTCAATATGGCAGTGAATACTGGACAGTCTCATCAAAGATGACGAAAAATCTTGAAGCAACTGAAATGTGGTTCTACAGAACGTTACTGCAGATATCATGGACTGAGCAATGATGAGATTTTGGAAAGGATGGAAACAAAAAGGAAATTAAAGCTGAACATCAGAAAAAGACAGCTGAAGTTCCTGGGGCATGTAATGAGAAAAGAGGGCTTGAAGAATCTGATACTCACAGGTCAGATAGAGGGAAAGAAGCATGTAACATACCTGATGGATGGTAGAGTGGGGTTTTGGTGGTGTAACAGGAGAAAGCGTGCTAAGAGCCACCATGAATAGGAAGACGTGGAAGGCCATGATTGCCTATGTCCTGAAAGGACACAACACATAGAAGAAGAATCTATGGTGCTCAGTCACCAAGTCAAATAAGCTATCTACTGTATGAGCTCCCATGCTGAGTTATGTCACCCTATCCCGACATAATTACATCACCTTAGACTCGGATTTTTGTTAAGCTTATGCACTGCTAAACTGAACTATTTTCAAAGAAAGAATAAGAACACAATATAAATATATTTATTTCTTTATGAGTGTACCCCTGCCATCAAAAATGACAGCAAAATATTTGAGAGGATTATATATATATATAAGAAAAATTAAGGCAGACACATTATTTCATGGTGAATTGGAAATATAGGCCTATTTCAGGCAAACCATCATCAGCTTTCATTTTTATTTTACAAAGGATTTTACACAAAAAAATTGTGTAAAATCCTTTGTAAAATAAAGATGAAAAAATTGTGTAAAATCCTTTGTAAAATAAAGACGGAAGTTGATGATGGTTCGCCTGAAATAGACCTATACTTCCAATTCACCATGAAATAACGTGTCTACCTTAATTTTTCTTATATTTGCTCTCTATGTATTAATATGCATATATGTTTAGAGCTCTCTTACAGAGTTATCCTACCACTATATGTACAGGATACTCTTTTGGATTCTTCTATACCCACACTGCATGCTGATATATATATATATATATATATATATATATATATATATATTTGTCCAGTCCGTAAACGTTGAGGATAATCCAAGATCACCTTAATATAAAATATTAAGTGTTATATCTATATAGAGAACTCAATGGATGTTATCCAGAGCAATATGATATTTATAAAGGAAAACTCAACACGTCATTTAAATTGATTATAAATTATAATTCATTTCAAACAGCTAAATTAGCTCATTTCATCAGATCACACAATATTTGTTCCATTCGGTACAAAAATTTTTACCGGAATAAGCATTTCTTTTAACTGAAGAGAAAAATAAGTAAAGAGGTTAAGGACAGAGATGTTGGCGTCATCTCAGTTGGAGGTATCCAGACCAGTCATGAAGATGTTGACCACCAAGTCATTAAATGTCCACTCCCAATCCCATGGATAAGTATGTATGTGTAACACTACACATTAGCACTCATGTATATTCATGTATATCCACACACACACACACACACACACACACACACATGCCTATACATCCACATATGTACATACAAACGTGAATGTATATCTACCCATAGATGTGTCCACACTTGTATATATGTGTGTGTGTACATACAAATATATTATTCATACATACATTCATCTATTTATATCCACATATAATTAATTGTGTTCACACACTCGTAACGCTATGAGGAGCAGATCCATGCACACATATATACATATATGTATAAAAACAACTTCTTAATGTATGTCTATTAATTCTTTATATCTGCTCTTTCCCATTGTTTTTCACTTATAAAAACTAATACCCGTATGTATAAAAAGAATGTACGCTTGTGTACACATATCCATCTACTTTTTCTTCCCAAACGTGATGGTATGTTTCACATTTCATACATCTTAACAAACATTATACATATATATCCATACATACCAGCATATATCATTCGGATCTTGATATTAACCTGTACACATATGAGTAAAATGATCAATACATAAAGGTATAGTCAGTTCAGGAGGATACAATCAACTACATCCAAAATTAACATGACCTACATAAAATCAGGTGTTCTCTTATACAGGAAAAACATATACATAATTAGGTTCACTCTTATACATGAAATATAATTAGGTGCACCCATATACACACAATAATAAATACAATAATATATATAACTCATATATTCATAACTATACTTGGGAACATGCACATAATTAGATGCACCCATATACACGAAAAACTTATATTTAACTTTACAGTTAGGTACACCATTATACACGTGAAATATTTATATTGAAATAATCACAGTAAAATCATTTACAGTCACAAAGACAGGACATTTTAACTTCGTACATCAATAATATAAAGTCGCTGCGTACTTATACTGGCATGTTAACCCATTTTTTTTTTTTTTTTAATCATATCACCCCAAGCAAGGCGATAATGCCACTGATGCGCAGGGGGCTATGTAAGAGTAAAAAGATTGGAAAAGAGAAAACCGGAAGCCGCATCCTAAGCAGGAAACAAGGGATGAGCCTCTTCACCTGTTCAATAGACGTGGGTGGAGTGTGAACCGGGCGATAGTTTAGTCTATCTACCATTGCATGGTAGATCTCTATTCTCACTTTTTCGGTTCATAAAATCTTCGAACGAATGATTCACATAAGATATGAATGAATCAGCAGGTGTGTTGGAACAGGATAATTCTAAGATTTTATGTTAGATAGTTTAAATTTATTTTTATGACAGCATTTGAAAATTATTTCATTTCTTTGATTTAATAATTGGCTAGTTTCTCTGAATTTAATAATTTTAATGTTTTCATCTAAGCATAAATTGCACCTGCTTCTGAAGCTTTTGGGGGTTTGAGATTTCCCTATAATCTTCCATTCAATTTGAGGGGAGAGATTTCTGTCTTTTAATTCCCAGAAATGTTTAGAGAGAGTGGTTTGATATTTTAGGTGGGGTTCAGAAAATGATTGATTATGATTATATAAGCATTGTTTCCATGGTCTGGTGGAAATTCCTATATATACCTTTTTCTTTCTTCACTACTGAGCAACATAATTATTGCTAAAAAATAAATAAGGTACTGCTAAAGAGCAAACACATGGCAAGAGCTTTCATAACTGGTAGTAAAGTTTAGTAACAGGTAGCAAAGAGAATGAACTGAGCTGATGCTGCCTTACTATTTTCTCTCCCCCTATGAGCGTGACAGGAAGAAAATATATATAAATAAATACACAACAGTCTTTATTATAATAGGAAGGATTATTAGTTTTTTGGAAGTGTTTCTTTTATCTTAATTTCAATTGCTTTTTATTGTATCATGACAAATAATAGCCTATAAGCTATTCCAGAGAAAATACAGCTATTTTATAAAAAAATTCCTACAACTACAACAAATTATAACTATATACGTTTAGAAATGCAATTACAAAGAATGAAATAAAATAATTATATGAAGAAATACTAATATAGATTAGTTCTGTTCTTAAAAGTTACATTTTCAAGAAGAATTCCAAATTTAAAACAAACAAATAATTTGACTGAAAGAAGTTGTATATCCATATGTCAATATGCTATAAACTTCAGTATTTTACAAGCACAATACTAACTATAGAGAATATACTGTATAGAAATCTTGGTTACCATTAAGACTATTTGGTTTTGATTTAAGTTAAGAATGTTGTATTAATTGTGAACACTTCAAGTGTTCACTTTAAACATTCTAAACTCTGAAAGCTGACTTTTGAAACTAAAAACTGATATCTACATAATAAATCCGTGTCAGTATTTAAAACTTTGCAACTTGCTCAGATTTACAATTAGTTTTTTTTGTTTCCAACTTCATGATAAGCATTAACTTATTCTTTATAGAAATATATATATATATATATATATATATATATATATATATATATCTTGTTGGTTAGCTACTGTACCGGTGAGTAGCTGTAGATACTTGGCATAAAAATGATGATGTCAGTCATTTAATCCTTTTCTTTTTCACTTTAGCAGAAAAGGAAAGGCAGTCTCTCATAAAAAGGATACAAATTCTAGTTTATTTGCTAAGTTATTTTAATCCTATTATAGACAGTCCAAGAAATGAGACCCAGTGCAATTAACACTTGATATGTGAAAAGCAGACAAGTGCAGGTTTCCTGCTGGAACTTAACTAGAGAAAAGAAGAGAGGGATGTGTGGGGGAAATCCTTTAGTGGATAATTAAGAAAAATAAAATCCAGGGTGAAAAGGAAAGAAGCAAATTAGCTAAAGTAATTGGAATTCCTTTGTGTATATTCCTTTTTTGTTTTGTCCATAATGCATTCACTTGAAAAAAATAAAAAAATTCAAGTGGGGAATATTTTCAGTTTTCATCTTGGCTCATAAGTGTTGTAAGACAGTTCATATCTTAACTCTGCAGAAATTCTCTTTATCCTGATTTCATTCCAGAGTTTTCTTTTTTAACAAGATGAAAGTGTAGTAACAATCATTACTAATCCAACACTTGAGATCCCATCTAAAAGTAATGATAACAAGACTGTTTATAGTTACTTCCTGAACCTTGATTATGCTGGTAGACAGAAATCACAGCTTTGGGAAATATGAGGATACTAAAAAGTTCTCAGCCCAACCAAGAAGGAATTTTTGATGCTTGGTCAAATTTTGGGAAGAGGGTTAGGCCAAGAACTTTTCCAAACTCCTCACATAATTAGTTTCTTTTATAATTTCAGCAACTTTTCTTATTTATTTATTTTTTTTTTTAATTTTTTTTAATGAAAATAGATTGTCTTTATTTTAGCAGAAATTTGACTAGATTTAGGGTAAATAATATAGAACATTTTTTTAAATATTTCTTTTGAATTGCTTTCATTTTCTTTTTTCCTAAGTTTCTGTCCTTTTCTTAAAACTTATCATTGCTATAACACTTTTCATAATCTATTAAATCCTGAAAACTGACCACTTGCTGATACACTATCCGTGGATATTTTGGTTAAATTTCACTATTCCAGAACAAATCGACAATGAAATGGCTAGTACATAGCTGCACATATGAAGCATCTTATTCTATAATGGACTGCTGAAAAGTTCTTGGTTTGACCTACTTTAAAAAATTTGATCAGTTGTTCAAATATCAGAATTTTTTTATTTTTTCTTCTTGGTTTGAGAACTTTTCAGTATACTCTTGCACTGACATGTAAAGTTGTGCAATTATTTTTAGTGATAATATGCTGGTGCATGACTTTTTATGTTTGAAAAAAAAAGAGGTATATACATCTCTATGTAAATATTATTCATATTTAATCAGCATTCATCAAGCCCTATTAAATGATTCACTTGTTTAAAGAGTGTGTTTAATTTACTTTTAGAGTGTGTTAGATTTTATTATGCAAGTCAATATTTTCACAAGTAAATTGATATTAACTAATTGTTGCTGATAAAAATTTTGAGTATGTATGGCTGGCTACTACTCATTTTTGAGCACACCCATCTGTCAGGGCAGCTAGCCACATCTTATTACAGATATTACAGATGCCTGTTCAATCCACAGAGCATACTTGCAGTTTATACAGCTACTTCACTGAATGATTTCAGTTTCTGGGAGAGCGTACATAATCCAGCATAGTCAATTTATTGAGCATGGCCAGTACATTCAAACACTTGATGACTTGTGACTTCATGCAGGAAGTACTTACAAAATTAATATACCATGCGAATTTCAGCTTATACCTGTTTTTATAAGAAGTATTTACAATAACAAATTTAATGGTGGGAGATTGAAAATGCAATCCAGGTGGTGTTCATCATATTGTAAATATATGCAATAGATATTGATATTTTTCTTTTTAATTATAGATTTACAATCTCCAGGAGTTTAAATGTAAGGTCAATAGACACCTCCTAACACACTAACCTGCTCCCATTCTATCAAGCACTCTTCCCATCTGCCCGACACTCATCCTCGCTATCCTTACTCATCTATCACCTTTCTCCTGACATTTCCTATGTCTATCCACTCCTTCTCTTTACCTTCCCCTATGTAGCCCATGCGCAATAGTGGCAGTGGAATGCCTTGCTTGGGGTGAGATGATTAAAAAAAAAAAAAAAGATTTATAAAGATTGCTATAAATTGTAAGAAATACATAATCTGAAAAGAAAAATTACTGTAAAGATATTGAGTGATGGGAACCCAATTGGAAATTCCAAAAAACAGTTGAACACAGATAATAGAAAAATAAAAAGACATTGAAAACAGTTGGACAAGAAAAAAAAGGTCGCTTTAAGAATATCATAAAATGAAATTTGAAGAAAATTAAAAGGAAAGAAGCAAGTAAAGTGAATTAATGAGCAAAAAATATTTCAAGTTGATGTTTTATAAAAGTAACAGAAAAGATGCAGGATATGAAAGCAACTAAACTACTACCTTCAAGCAAATAATTTTTTGGCTTAATACTATTGGCAGTTAGTTTCTTCAAAGTTAAATGTATTACTAGATTGGCTGCTAGCTCTCATCATTTAACAGTTGAAATAGTTACATGTAATTATACTCAGAGTTTATTTTCTCCTGCTTGTCTCACTTCTGGAATTCTCTTCCAGTTTCTTGCTTCTCTGCCACATCCAATTTTCAAAAATTGAAATGCAACATTTGCCATCTTTTGACTTCTGTTCTTTAAATGCCCTTTCTTTTCCACTCCCAGAAACTCCTTGTGTCTTAGTGACATTATCACTTTGCTTTGGGTAAATGATTAAAAAAAATAATGAGAATTATTGGAATTTCTTGGACAAGATCTGTTTTGAGTAGTACACTTTTAGGCTGAAAAGTATATTTATGAAAGAAAATGCTCCTTCACATTCTACAAAGCTGATTGTCCACCTTGTCAAAAACAGTTTCAAAGATACAAAATTAATGAATGTTCCCTAGCCTCTCCAATATTAATCCAAGAGAAAACTTGTTGTCCATCATTATAAGAATTGGAAACAATTTTCAAGACCATAATATTTTTGGAAGTAATATACCAAAAAAGTGCTACAAATGTTATTCAAAAGAGTAGAAAAGTTGTTAGAATTAATGGCTGGAGCAGTGAAGTTAGTTATAAAATATCAAGGATTTCATGTTAACATGTAAAATAATTTTTCCAGTGATATGAAATACTGTTTTAATAAAATCTGGTTTACATCTTTGGGACTTATTTCTAAATAAAAATTTAATATTGTACTTACCTTATTTGCATAATAAAATATAGCACTTCCCAAAACAAATTATCAATATTTTTAATAAGGATAGATATTATCATTTTAAATGTGAATGATATATGATATTTGCTCACACACACACACACACATACACACACATATATATATATATATATATATATATATATATATATATTGTGTGTGTATGTGTGTAATTAAAATTTGACCAACATTGGTTGATTAATACCAATTTTATTGTGAAGACATTAACTTGCATAATAAAATTTGATGTCATATACAAAAATATTCGATAGAAAGCCTTACATCTTTTCTAGTGTTACTCACTTTGTTTACTGATCAAAACCCTTGTGTTTTAAACCTCAGTTATAAAAAGTTGAAAGCAATGATGATAAAGGAATATTCTTTCTTTTCAATCTACCAACATTTCACTTGGCCAACTCATTTTCACTCTCATTATTTTCTGAATATTATTTTGTTTTTAGAGTAATAATTTTTAAAAATCATTTTTTTTTCTTCAGAAAAAAATTATCTATTACTGAATATTCATAGTGCCAACTCCACATGTGGATTTGGGTGATTTAAAAACTCAATGATTTATATGCTTAGGGAGCTGCAATTACATTTTCTGATCTCTTTGAATTGTTTTAAACTATTTTTGCATTTAAAATTTTCTTAAGTAATTTTCTTATTTATTTACAAAACTAAAGTATTTTTTATCAAGGATTGAACAAAAAGAAAAGAACATTACAAGTTCTTTGTTTTTAAAATGCACATTTTTTTAATTCTCTTTTTATTTCTGGTTTGTGCCTCAAATGTGATAAAAATCAAGACACTCTGCCTGTGCTTTTAATTTAACAAATAGAAGAAATATTTTGCACAATTCATCTGGGCACATCTTGTCTAGCCACATTACAACTTAACACATTCTTCTATTTTAATTGCAGCTGCAGGTAAAAAATCTTCGTCAAGAGATTTCTTTGTTGAAGATAGAACTGGCCATGCATGATACTCTGGTGAGTAACTCAACATAAATTGTCTGCTGCCTTTAACCTCATCTTTTTGATGTCAGTAGAAAAAAAAAGGTTATCATCTGAATATAGCTTTTCAAGTTTCAACAACTTTGTGTTTTGTTAATTAAAAGCAACAATACAACATATTGAAAGTTTCATTTGTGAGTATGATGACAGAAAAATTATGGTAACTTCCAAATTGTACTGAATTAAATAAAAAGGTATTTTGTATGATAACATTGTTTTCATCCATTTAGGACTTCATTTAGTCAATTTTCTAGCTTTGAACACTTCCTGAAATGACATTGCTGTGAAAGGTGTATTCATAATTTGAATCCTAATAAAATTAACCCCACATCCTATTATTTACTAATAGTTGTTTTCGTTCATTAGTTTTGTAATTGGTTCAATTGTTGTGCTGTAACCAGTTACATCAGATAACAAAAAATAACTGGTTTTTGAATTCCACCTGAATTCATCTAATTTATCTCTCTCCAAAATCTAGCCTTTTTTGGCAGCCACAATCTGAACAATGTAAGATATGCAATTAAAA
Source organism: Ascarosepion bandense (assembly GCA_037127315.1). NCBI lineage: Eukaryota > Metazoa > Mollusca > Cephalopoda > Sepiida > Sepiidae > Ascarosepion > Ascarosepion bandense. The sequence goes on from JBBBDQ010000479.1 coordinate 2,221,915, forward strand.
TGATGTTGACAGCAGACATGAAAAGGAGAATGCAGGATCTTATACAGAAGGTAACAAGAGAAAGTGAGAAGTAAGGGCTAAGCGTTAACTTCAAGAAAACTGAATATATGGTCATCAGCAAAAAGAAGACCCCAAAATGCTAACTTTTGGAGAAACTGAAATAAAACAAGTAAAGAAATTTAAATACCTGGGAAGTGTGCTGACTGAAGATGGAAAGTGCAATGTTGAGATCCAAAGAATCACTGGCATGGCAAAGGATGCATTTCAAAAGCTAACCAGAGTACTGAGAGACAGGAGAATCTCATTGGAAACAAAGAAAAGAATGCTGGATTGCTATGTGACATCTGTCCGGCTGTATATCAGTGAATGTTGGATGATCTCATCAAGGATGAAGAAGAGGCTTGAAGCATCAGAAAGGGAGTTTTACTGAAAGATGCTGAGGATACCATGGACTGAGCATGTGACCAATGATGAGGTGTTGGAGAGGATGGAAACGAGGAGATTACTTAACATAAGGAAGAGACAGATGAGGTTCCTGGGATATGTAATGAGGAAGGAGGGCCTGTTGAATTTAATACTCACAGGACAGATAGAGGGAAAGATAGAGGAAAGCAGCATGAGACCTACTTGATAGGCCTGAGCAAATGGATAACAGAGCAGGGTTTGGGAGGGCTACCAAGAGGAAAACATATTGAGAGAAACAATAGGAAGTGGAAATCCATGATCGCCTACGTCCTGCTAGAGTAATGCCAAATAATCTCTTCACTTCTTGGAATACAATACAAGATACACAAGAAAGTCATGCTAATGTTTTTATTACTGTTTAATAAATAATGTTCTAGGTGGGTTTGCAAATGAATTGTTTTATGGTCACATGGTTGTTTTAATTGCTTTATGATATTGAATTTAAATTCCTTTTTCTTCACAATAAGAAAAAGCATGTGCTGAAAGGTCAGCAATTAATTTTTGTGGTTTCTCTGTGTTCTTTTAAAATACTTCTGGATTTTTGCATTTGTAATGCGGTATTAATTTCAATCTGTCTTTCATCAAATTCCAATGAGACAAAAACTGACACAAAAGCAATGGATTGAAATGTTTCAGTTTTAAGTTTTTACTTAATAATTTTTATTTTAGTTACTATCAACTGAATTAGAAATCATTTTTTAATGTAAATGAACATCAGAACTTTAATTCAAATTTATATCCAATATAAATTAATATAATTTACTGACTAGATATCATTTAAGATGATCAGAATCAAATGAATACCAATTACAAGTCATTATTTGTAATATTTTACATTAATTTTCAATTTCCATTTTTATTTTACACTTGTTAGTGGATATTATTCTTTTACATTGGAAGAGTTTAGTGCTGATACACAATAAATATTTTGATATAAGTGTCTCTCTGAAGATCATTATATTTCATTTAAAAAAAATGATGTGATAAAATATTAAAGTTGTTCATATTTATATAAAACCTATACTAATAGGCCAATAATATTAATTGGTACAACAGTTTTCATTTTGTTCTTACATTTAATGATCTAAAACTAAATCAATGATTTTTGTGGAAAATGTTAAGCTGATTTTATGCATTGTTTAATGTCATAAAAATCTTCTCTAGTCATTCATTATATTGCATGTTTTTCTGTCTGCTGAAAAAATTAAACTAAATGCCTCAGGTCTGACATGGAAAGTATAGAATGTAACTGAAATAAAAAACATCAGTGGTTACAAAAAAACAGTGAATTTAAATTATTTCTGAAGCCCCTACATATCATATTTAAATTTGCTGTTTGACGATTTTTTACACTAAATTTATAATAATCATATTTGTCATTTTAAAGTGCCAACGTAAATTTTAATGATTATTATCATTAACCTTTTCTTCTTGAGATACTGAATCTTATTACATGTGAATTAAGTACAAACACTTTACCTGAATTCTTATCTGAAATTGTCATAAATGTTTTTTTTGTTTTTTTTTAGACCAATCGTACACAAGTCACATATGAACCTTTATCTGAGCAACAAAGGTTTTGTATGAAGCAGAAGTTACAGAAATATTTGGATGGATCATTAGAAGAAATTGATGTAAGTTTTTGATATATTGCAATATATATAAAGAACCACTTATCAGATAAGTAAAAACAAATGACCATCATTTTCTTAGGATGATGCGGCTCAGATATAGGGGCAGAGGAATATTGGAAGTGAAGGAAAATGAAAAGACTTGTCTTATTTCCAGTCTAATTAAGCTGCACTCTCTAGATTTAAATGTTTTATTGTATATGGATTTACATTTTTCAGATTCCAATCTCCCCTCTAAAATTTATACATGTGTGTATGTTCTAACTTGTAGGCCACAATTTGGTACCTAGAAAGTCAAAATTTGGTAGGCTGTATGATTTTTTCTGTGTATGTGAAAGAGTTAAATTGTATTCCTAATATTTGTGCCTAAAATGCTTTTATCTATTGAGCCATATGTCCTGTCACATGGCCCAGTAGTTGGTTAGGTCCAGTGACTTGACCCAAAGAGTTGTGAGTTCAGTACCTGGCTACAACAGTGGTGAACAAATAACTTAAAAAGTTAAGTTAAAGGGAGATAGCTAAGACATTCAAAAGAAGCATGGCTCATATATCAAGAACAATATACTCCAGTGATTGAAATTCCAATCACCTGAAGATGTTCCAGAGCGTACAATGGTCAAAATGTCATGAATATGAATATGGCAACAAAGATGAGGACAACAATCTGAACAATGTAAATGTAAATACTACCTCATCTCAGAAGTATAGACAAACATTCAATAAGATATAGCTTCACCTATCATCCTGTGTATTGTTCTCCCTGGTCTTTTGAACAGGAGTAGAGGGTTTATCCCTCATTTCCTGTTTATGATTGGGTTTCTGATTCATTCTAAAGTCTGCTTCAGCTCTGTTCTCTTAACATCTGTACCTGAACTTTGAAATTTTATTCGCTATTTATTTCAGTTTTTTTTCTCTTCTCTACCAATAGAAATAGATAAGTTTGCCTATCTAGTTCACATCCCTGTCCGGTCTTTTTAACAGGAACAGAGATTTATCTCTTGTTTCTTGTTTAGGATTGGGTTTTTGGTTCCTTCTAAAGTCATCTTCAACTCTGTATTCCTACCACTTGTCCTTTCCTATTCTAATATAATGCACACAGTAATCCTCTACTTTGAGTGGCTCTTAAACCTTGTATTGGGTAAACAATAGTAAATATAAATGCTTTCACTATTATTGAAAAATGAAAATCAGCATCTCAGTACTGTTTGAATTTGGAGTCTACATAATGATTAAGTGATTAAAAATAGGTACTCAAGTTTTATAATAGAGCAGTAACTCTGGTTTAATGTTTTACTGCATGGGAATACCTAATGTCAATTTGAGGCAGGAAATGAGATTAAACAGTGAAAAAACTCAGAAAAACATTGAGGAAAATAAGGAAAGAAAGAATGGTTTAAAATTAACTAATAGCTATAAAATGAGTTTGGAGAAATCTCTAGGAACTGTAAAAACCAAGTGGAATTCATTAGTAACACTAGATCTTCCACCAGTCTACCCAGTTACCTCTAGAGCAGTATGATAAGATTTATGGTCTTCTAAAATTTTCAAAATTCCAAAGAAGAATTCTTGCCATGTTTATTTAAAGTACTATTTGACCACTAAGATGTTCATATTTTTAACAAAATTCAGCCCAGAGCTTTAGTTTGATAATATTTCAAAGAGCAGCATCTGTTATAAAACAAATGGGGGTCTTATCAAAAAACATGCAATAATTCAGTGCCAGAGGTGCACAAATTTATATATATAAACTAGAGATGAGGCAGATGGGATCAGGAGAAGATGACAAGATAGGCAATTTCTCTTCTTACTGCTGCTACTGACACTTACAAACTGACAGATGAAAACCCCATAGACAAGAATAAAGTGTCAAGGTTTCTCAAATAATTACTTCTCTAGAATAACTTTTTGTTGAAATATCACCAATCAGTCTACATAGATTAATAATTTTTTTTTTTACTCCTGATATACCTTTAAATTTTTCAGTTTGTTTAATGAATTAAACACATTGTTAGTTATCAAAAAAGTTTGTGCTGTGAAATTGAATTTTGGCAGAGGCAAAGAAATTACCACTGTTGTACCTGAAATCTCCACAGTATCACAATGAACATTGAGCAAAATCCTTGTAAAATCTGTTTATTTCCCAGTTTGCCAATGTTGACATGCAATAGCAGTGAAGATCAGAAACGCCACCAAGAATACTATGTATTCTATGGTTGGACAGGTAACAACAGATCAGTGAAAAAAAGAGTGCAGTGTTGGTGATCCATAAAAAAAGGCTTGAGCTGATGGTTAAATTAAACAAATTAAGTGTTAACTGAATAAAGATGAGATGATTAGAATGTTTTCATAACTAGAATTTTTGTGAGAGAAGTCACACATAACTCAAGAAAAATGTACAACTTATTGTCCAAATCTTAACCACTTTGTAACTTATGAACAAGAATGATAATAGTACATGTTGGTGTTTCAGTGATGAGAGAAACATTTCAGGCATTTGCAGGAAATTGCCAACAAGAGAGAGAGCAGACTATGAAAACTGTAAATTTAGCATATGATTGTGAATTGAAGGACCAAATAAGATAAGGTTTTGGGAATTCACTTTTTCCTTTGAGCTTTAGTTTAATGAACTTTAATTTTCTTAAAATCCTGCAGGAAATAATGAAATTTTTCTTTGGACTTAATATGAGGATAATTAAATATAAAACAAACTAAGATGTAAAAAAACTTCAGGGAAGAAGAAATAACGATTATAAATTAAAAATTTTCTGTTTATTTCCAGTTTATAAATGTTCGCCAAATTCAAGGTTATTTTGCTCTATTCCGAGATCTCTATAGGTGAGTTTATCAATTAACATTACATATAATCTATCCTCAAATTTTTACTAATAACCATTTGCATAAAGTAGATTACTATTTCTTTATTACTAATGAGTTAAAACCTCCAATGACTAATCCATAGTGTTTTGTTACTTTTAAATATATTTTCAAACAAAGATCTGATCAGACAAGACTTTGTGAATTTGAAAGGTGACAATAACATACCACAAATAAAAAATTGCCTTGACTAATCACATCTGGAATGAAAATGGAATTCTGGCTTTAATAAATGCAACTGAAACTGTTTGTTAAATCTGTTGATAATTCATTTTTTCCTTTTTTTTATGTTTTAGTAATCTAGAAAAAACTGTTGAAGAGAATTTCAAACAACGTTACACTCTGATTGATCGCACTGATGCAGCTGCCATTGCAGCAGCTCAGAAGGTAGGTCTTGTTGTTCTTTCAAAAGTTGCAGGAAAAACAATTTCATCAGAAGAAAAGATGCTGTCTGATTATTTTTTTTAAATATACTTTGTGATTAACTTTTTGAAATAATTCACTGAGTGGGAAGAGACAGATGTTAGAAAACATGAAGCTAAAACTTAGCCATTGTTTATCTTAGACTGTATATAAACAATGGGTGAATAATTGCAAGTCTGTTTCATCTTATCATTGTTTCAATTTCTGAACTATAGATTGAATTTAAGAGTGTGCTAGGAGGTGCAAAATAAGATATATTTGCTAGCATATATGTGTCAGGAGTAGACTGAATGTTAATCATAGAATGTGAATCCAGTTTGACTTTGGTTAACTAGATATAGTATTATACAATACTGTACCAAATTTTCAGCCAACTCATATAAGCCAAAACAGCAGCAGTGTTTTAAAAATGTCTATAGTAAAAATTTATTACATAAAGTTCGTTTCAATAAGTTACTGTGCTTTGTTAATATTTCATGTAGCTTTTCCTTAGCTTGAATAACTGCTTCAATGTAAAAAAAGGAAGAAAAGAGAAAGGATGCATACAAATCTTTCATCATCTTCACAGGTATGTGATGCCATTCTCCATGAATAAATTTCCATAATTCTTCAAGATTGCATGGATTCTTCTGATGAACTCTTCTCTTTAGTTCCATCTACATTTACTCAGTAATATCTAAGTTAGCCTTCTAAACTAAGCAATCTTTCAAAATGGGGACATGTTTATCAGCCAAGCTCTGTTGTGTAGAACTTATCATTTTAATCCATTTCACCTTCATCCAATCTGGTATCAAATGGTTCTTGATTGATTGATTTTCTATGACTTATCAACACTTTGCAGGTTATTTAATGTCGTAAGAATTTGGAGGTTGGGAGATAATGATTTAATGATAGGAAGTCTTACTAATTAATCTATAGCTGTAGGGAAAAAGGTCGATTCCTTTCCTAAGGATATTTGCATGTAATTTACTTAGATGCAGATACCCTTTCCTAAGGGCATGTAAGTAATTATAACAAACCCAAATGGAGTTGGGACTCAGCTCTCTGATTAACAATTCTGAGCCATTACCCATTATACCAACCGCACATCCAAGCTTACAGCACTTGGTATTTTCAAGTAGTCACTCATCTATGTACATACCAGGCTCATCTTCAGTGATCATATGAGAACTGGTGTCTCAATGTGATGTTGCCATAAATTGTGACCGGATGGCACAATTCAAGTTACCATCAATTTTAACCAACTTTATTGAGCTATAACTTTTTTTTATATATTCCCAAAGCGTGAACCTCTTACCTACAAAATTCAATATCATCATCATGTAATGTGGGTCATTTTAGTTTCTTGTAGAAAGTTTTTGTACTATCCTATGCTACAGCTTTCAAGGGTAATCACATCATTGTTGATCTGAAAAAATTCTAGTACCTTGAAACGTCAAGAGTATTTCTTAGCTATTGCTTGCTGGCTCATATTCTTGGCCATCTTTACTAACTACAAGTTAGTTACTTTACTTAAAATCATGGTGAAAATTTCAGATGAAAGAATGTAGGAATTTGACCCAACAATTTTCAATTTATATCAGAAAAAAATCTGTGTAGTTTCAAAAAATATGCAATTTCTTTTTTTTTTATCACTAAAATAGAAACTCCAAAATGTCAGTTGACTGAAACTCTTTGCACAGATATATTTGGGTATTGCCTTACATTCTACCTACTCATTCATAACTCCTGCTATAAAATATGATAATTAGGTATAGAAATAGCTCCATTAGGGTCAATGGCTCATCTTTAGAAAATGTGATATGCAACATCCATTTATAAACTGATTTAAAAAACGTCTGTTTCTTCTTGTTGTAAAAATAACAAAACTGTTATTTCATTCTTTTTCTCTGATTTATTAAAAGAACTTTACATAGTTACATGTTTTTGTTCAAAAAGAATTTTTTTCCTATTGGCATCAATATTAATATTCAACTTATAATAAAGACTTCATTGTTAAAATTTTATAACATGAAGTAATGGTAAGTTCTCAATTACAGTTCTAAGAATGGCAAAGAATTGTTCCATAGTGTATCTGAAGGAATATTGAATGAACCTGAAGTGATTTCATTTTCTCATATTATGATCACCAAGAATTTTTATTAAGTTATTAGTTTTCAGAATTTATGATTTGAATCCTGAATATGGAAATGAGTTGGAAATGTTTCTGCAAAACACCCAGTTTATCGGCATAATGCTGTTTGTTGTAAAATAACTTGTTTAACTCTGTGTTTTATTTCTAAGGCAGGAATTGCCATCAAAGATGATGGCACATTGGTTGGAGAACTTGATGGCCTAGGTTTTGGGGTAGGATCATCAACAAAAGCTACAAAAGCCGATCCCTCTGCTGTGGTGCAGCTGAAAAAAGGAAACAAAGAAAAAGAGAAGAAATTTAAACCCAAAGATCGGCAAAGGTAAGCTAATCAGTGTTGTTCTCTGCCTACCTGACCCACGTGTGACATTTTTATCCATGCTTATGAGCCTGCTTTATATAATCTGCATAGCTTTCTCAGATTTCTTTTATCTCAGCTGCATTATTCCTTTCTCTAGCTTGGCACATTTCTGTTTTTTTACTTATTATGCAGCCATCAGTACTAATGAGATGTTTTAATATTTAATCTATAAACCATTAAAAATATGGAAAGCAATAATGTTTTTTTCTGATTCAACATATGACAAATAGATATTCATGTTCATTATAAGATTGTTGCTTACTTATTATAATTAGTATGATAATAATTATGAGTTGTTAATGGAAAAGAAAATACAAGTTCAGTTATATAAGCCCAGTGAGAACTTTGATCTTGTTCCATACCTAGACTGTTTATCATATTTTGAAAGGTTTCTTTAATTAATGTAACTTGACAACTTCTGTCTATGACAATCCATATCTCTTAATGCCACTTTACACTTTTCAAATTGTTAAATCTAATTTGTTTGAGAATTCTGTTTAAGATCAATAACCAAGTCATTTATGAAGGTTATATTTAATAACACGGTTGATAGTAATATATTTGCAACCAAGTGAGGTATTAGTTTTCTTGAAATATAGTCACTGCAACTATACAATACACTATTCATACATAGGTAGTTAATTTAAATGTCATTGTTATCCATTGCTTGTCTTTTATGAAAAGTGGAAAATTTGGTTGAAAAATCCAAAAGTATTAATACATTTTTTATAATGTAGCAGTCAAGGATTACTATACTTTCTGTCTGTATATTTAGCTCAGTGGCTTCAGCAGCAACCAGGTCTTTTTGTTTCATTACAATTGAATGTATTACTTTAGGTTTATATTTACAACTCAGTAGCACATACCTTATCTCCTGGTTACTGATAATATCTCTGGCTTTGTGCAAGCAGGTGATAATTATAATTTTCTTCAGGAAACTAATATTAATGCTAAAATACTAAGATTGTAAACAATTGTTTTCAGTTTTGGATGACTTATCCTTCTAATTATAATACTATTTCCCTAATCCAGAAACAATAAAGCTCTTACAAGCTTAGTAAAGTGTTTTTTTTTTTCATAATATCATTCAGAAAATAAAACAAAAAGCTTTGATTGGTCTTTGTAAGAGGCTAGTAATTGCTGTACGTTTGCGGTAGTGATCTTGTGAACTCACAATCAACAGTCACTTATTCAAAACTGTTATATGAGTCTAGTTTACCTCTGATAATTATTATAGACATTACGTACAGTACAAGTTGATTATTTCAAATGATAACATGAATGTCACTATTTAAAGTTGCAACTTAAAGTTGACATCAGTGTTGAATCTCATTAATAAAATATTTGGGGCTTATAGAATTGGATCAATTTAACCCAAAATTAACTGCAAATGACAAGAATTCCCATCATCAGTTCTTTGGCACAACTGTGGATGATAGGAATTTCTGTTATGGTTAATGTGTTCAAGAACACTTCTTATATTACAGACCTTTTCTCTAATGCTTGCTACAGCTGTAATAATGATGTGATGTAAATATTTAAAAGTTGAGTGATAAGTAAACTTCTTACTGGAAAATAGTTCCAAACGACAAACAAGGTAAAGAAGAGGAATACTATAAAGATACAGATAACATTAGTAAATAGTCATATCTTTATTCTTATAGTAGAACTGAATTATTAGTATATGTGTTAATTATACTTTAAGTAGTATCTTTAAATAAAGGAGAATGTTGTGAATCAACAAAATTTCAAACCTGGAAGAAATGTGAAAAAAAGTAGCCATATGGAACAAAACAGCTATGTTTGTAAAGTTTTTATTTCTTATTCTACTTCTTCATTTTAGTAGATAAAGTATAAGTATTTCAAACAAAACAAAATAAAAGGCCTCTTTAAAGGAATTATTTGTCAAAAAGAAATATAACAAGATCCCCCAATCAAATTTTGTGCTTTGCTCTAACAAAAAGCTTATATTTTAAAATTGATAATGCTATAATTGCATACAGATGTGGGAAGGCCAATCTTGTGCATAAATAACCTTGGGAACGTTATGAACCTCTTCTCTCTCCTAGCTATAGGTTAATTAGTAGGACTTGTATCAGTAAATCATTATTATCTCACAAAAAAAAAACTTCTTACAATCTAAAAATATTTTCTGTCTTTAAATAACTAGCATAAGCTGATAAGCCATAAAAAAAACAATGATATTAAAAATATAAGCCTAATGTCCAAACCTCTTTGCAATCCAGTATTTCTGATATCACTCCTTTGTCAAAGTTTTCTTTTTGGTTGTAAAAATGTATTGCACTTGTTACATTTAACATAGCTGTTTCTTGAATGTGTGATTCTGGTATGTCATGTATATCTCATTGATAACAGCATAACTTTCTTTTAGAATAGAAGAAGTCGATGTTTCTACATTGAACCATGTTCCAAAGGATCTACTTTTGACTGTTTCTCACTAACTTTCTCTGGCAAACATGTAGGGTCAAAAGGATTGTTTTTTTGTTTTTTTTATGACGCCATTTTTGTTTTTACTAACTTCACTCTTCATCAAAGTTTCTTGTTTTAAAAAGCAATGATTAAAATTAGAATAAAGCCTAAAAATCTGAAAGTGAATTTATACATTTTCTTTGATCTTAAAAATTGACAACAAAAATAATAAACACTAATTATTTATTATATTGTTTATTTACATTATTTATTGGAATGATTGGCAAAATATTGGCTAATTGCAGATTGATTCAAACTTGAATTTTCTTATAGTTGGTTCATGTATTTAATAACTTACTAAAGGTGTATAAATAAAAAAACTGTTTTCACATTTATTTCTTTATAAATTGGTAAATGATAAATATTGCATTGCATTAAGTCTAATGAGTTTTAAAAATGTTGTAAATATAAAATCATTCTTGTAAATAATCTAATAAAGTGTTCAATATTTTTGTTATAAATTCTCAAGAACAAAAAAGGTATAAATTCATTTCATCATATATTTAGGTTTTATTCCAATTCAAATCGTTTTTTTAAATAATAAACATTGCTTCAGAAGATTGAAGGTCATCAAAAAAGCAGTTTCATGGGAAAAACTGTCCTTTTGGCACTGTCAATGTTTACCCTTTTCTTTTTCTTTGCCTTTTGACACTGCATTGTATCTTTATTGTTGAACATAAAACTTGTGCATACATCATTTTTATGTCAGTGTGATAAGAGATTTGACAACTGTTTATAATATATTTGCCTAATATAGACAGGGAGGAGGGAAGAAATTTGATATGACTTTTTAAATGTAGGTTTTGTTCTATTAAGATATCACCTGCAAGTAACAGATTGACAGTCAATGTTGATGTAATCCATAATTTATTTTGCTGCTTATTTTTAACACTGAGTAAATATTCTATGGTTTTTCTATTGAAGTGTTCTCATAAATATGTGATGAATTTGATTTTTCATGATTCTGACTTGTAAAGATGTTGTAGAGAAACAGAAATTTAAAGAATGATCATTTATTTGTGTATTTTATCAGTCCTGGCAATAAGGTGGTAACCCCAACAAGCCCTCGTGAAAAGGAACAAAAATCTCCTTCCATCTCTCCAACAGAAATCCGGGAGAAAAAAGCAGAAGAGAAAGAGGCAGAAGTCACTATTACTCCACCTGAAAGTGACTTAGAAAAATTAACAGAGAAACCTGACAGACCCAGGTAAGTTATTCTAGAAATTTTTGCAAATAGCACACTTATCTAATAGTGTTTAGATTACAGAAATGGGGAGTTTAGTTTATTTAGATGGTTCTGCTGTTACACCTGATGATGAACTATTAACCAGAATGGTTTTCCCTACTTTTTCTTCTGAAAATCTCTTAATTTAAATGTAGATCAATGGATTTTGAGAAGTTTTTATTATGTCTTATAATATAGCCAGAAACTGTGTTGTCGCATGCTTGAAACTTACACAATTATTTTTATAGTCTTTTGGTGTACATTAAGCCTTGATTGTCTTAATGGATTTTTGGAAAAATTTTAATAATCAAATTCTTTTTCATCACATTAAAATTGAATTGAACTATTTCAAGTTAACAAAATCTATTTTGATGAAAACTTTTCTGAATTCTGGGTCATTTAGATCAAAGACTCCAAAGAACTCTTTGATGTGGTCAGATGACCTTAAAAAGTGGAGGTCTTTCAGCTAGGTATTCATATTTGTTGGTTGGTGCCAAAATTAAGCAAGCTGGCTGGCAAAGTCAGTTGTTGTAGAAATCTACTGCAGAGCAGTCTGCTTACTATCATTTGCTGACCTGACATATAAACTGAACCACAAAGCCCACCCAAATGAAGTTATTTTGAAGTATTTCTAACTTCTTACCAGTAAGACTTTTTTTTTTTGTTACCTTTTTAGCCACTGACCATAATCCCTAAAATTGAAATAAAGCCTTTTATTTTTTTGTATATATATATATATAAAAAAGGCAATCTGTGAGTCTGTGTGTGACTGTTCCCTATGCACGCCTACATTTTTTAAGCTATACCATTCAAACTATCTAGGGACACATATCTACAGGGAAGCTAGGCCGACACATACTTTTGGAGTTTAAGTTCAGTAATTTTCCTTTTCGCACATTTTGGCCAATAGAGCTGATTGTTTACATTTGCTCTGTAAAACATCTAAGATGGTTGCTAAATTATGTCACAGAAATCAAATCACATGTGTCAAACATGACTAATATATTTTTTACTAAAAAAAAAAAAATGAGCCTTTATATTTAATTTTTATTCTAACGTAATAAAAATTCATTTGGTCAACAAAAAAAAACGAATATTTTTCCCTGTAATTTTGAAACAAAAGAAATATTTTAAGAAAGTATTTTTTTTCAAACAAAAACAAAATATGCAAAAAAGAAAAAAAAAGTGCCAATGGTTAATTTTATTTAAGTCTTTTTTTTTTCCGATTCAATATTTCATACTTCAGAAAATAAAATTTAAAAAAATAAAGCTTTTTTTCACTAAATATTTCATGCAGGAAATCAACTGTCTGTAATTCATGTGGCATTAATGTAACTTTTTCCTCTAAAATTAAATGTCTACTATTTTAAATATTCTTCGAAAATTTCTGAACTGAGAGCATAATAGTTTTTATATTTCTAATTTCAGTAAAACAAAATAAATAATTTTTGAGTTGCACGGGCAACGCCAGGCTATGATGCTAGTTTACTATAAAACTTTGTTGTTCTCTTTACCTCCCTTTATCCTATTTTTTTTTTGTTACATATGTGACATAATATATAAATGATCATCAGATATACAGAAAAGTTCTTAATAGATTAACTATTAATAAAAATTATCACACAGAGAAATGTGATGACTTTCATAAGGCATTTACTTTGTTTTAAAGATAAAAACTGGAAGTTCTTAAAAAAACAGTTGACAAAAATCAAAATAAGTAATTTGTGATTAAAGTTTAAATTACAAACCCATTTTAAACTAGTTTCAGATGGATTAATTAAGATAGTTTATTAAAAAGAATATATGTACAAAGAATTTTAGTGAACCACTTGAGAAGACATTTCATTAATATTCAGTAATATGCTAACTTAAATGTTCTACTTTCCATTTATAAGTCATTCAGGATTTATGGTAATTTTCTAAGCATAGCATAGATGTGGTAAAAGGCCAAAAGTATGGATCACCCAGTGAGGATTAAACTCACTACTCAGTTGTAATTGTTCTATTGAGACAAGCTGCCTTACCATTGCACCATGTTGAGGCGCCCATTCAGGATTGATGAGAATTGTGGTTTACAATAAATTAGCTAATGATAGAGCTTTAGATTTTTAAAAATGGCGTTAATATTTTTGAATTTGTGAGAATAAAAGATGTAAATTTTATTTTATTTAAAAATAAAATTTACATCTTCTTTTCTCACAACTTCAAAAATATTAACCCCATTTATATTTATATATATATATTTTTTTTCAGTCATGTTTCATTGTTGAATCCTTAAAGTGTATATAAGACATACATTCACTATTCCAGAAATGTAACAAAAGAAAAATTGGAGTTTAAATTAGTTTGTGAAGTGAGGATCTGTATAATCTTATAGAAATAATTAACCTAATTTTTCCTGTAATAAAATTTCAAATTTGACACACCCTTCAAATGGTTTTCATAATGGTGAAAGATAACCAACTTTTATTTGCTAATTTTATTTCTATTCAGAAAGTGATACTTTTTTCTTTACATTGTAGGAAAAATTAGAGGACCAGATTTTTATAACAAAATTTTGTTAAATTCAGAATTTAGGAGGTCACAATATCCAGAGAGCTATTTCTCAACTAAAACCAATTTTTTAAAAATTGAATTATAGAAAGATAAACTTTAATGAACCAGTGTTTTCATAGTGAAAGAATTTTTGTAATGAACTTAGTATCTTTATCATCACATGAAAAGGTTTCCTGCTTTCTGATAAGTTTTGTGAAAAAAAATTTGTCATTTCACAAAAAGAATTTATACATTTTTTTTACTCAAAGCAGTGAGGAAAATTGTTAAATTTGGTTCAATTTTAAATTTTCTGATTAGTGTGAAGAAAATGTTACATTCAAATATCTTAACTGGTTAAAAAGTATGAGACTAGCTTTAAGAATATTAATATATTTTTTATTACTACCTCTCATTGTGTAACTCTCTACATTGAGTGGTTCTTCAGCCTTGTACAGAGTGAACATTATTGTAAAGGAAAAAAAAAAGCATTCTGTTTAAGACACTGTTGTTTATTATTCAGTTTCACCTTTTCAATGTTTTTGTCAGGCGGCCATACATTTAATCTTCATATTAAACATTATACAATATGTTTAAAATAGTCTTATTTTTATTGTAGTACTCCTCCAAGTCGAACTGTTGCATTTGAGGACTTTAAAACACAGCAAGGATTTGAAATCAATCGAATTTTAACAGAAAACAAAGGTACAGCAATAAATTTATTCTTGGTATTCAAAATGATTCAGTGTTCTATTTGTACTTATTATCAAACAATTATTTAATAAATTATTAATGCATAGAATTTCTAGCCTTCAATGAAGGTTTCACAAAAAGAAATTGATAATAAATATCAATTTAAAAATGCAATATCTTGGATTTTTCACAAAAGTTGTCAGTCCAATCCACTTTCTCCATTTATGATCAAACATTAGATAATTTTTGAAAGGCCTTCTGGAAACCAAGAACTTTTCAGCATTATCTTGAATAAGACTAGGCTAAAAAGATTTTCTTTTATTCAAGAGTAAAATTTGTTCTTTTTTTCTCATTGTGTGTTGTGTAAAATTATTGCTGGAAAAGGAAACTTCAAATTGATGAAATTCAGTACAATGCTCCTGCTAAAAAAAATTTTGAAAGTAGTTTTTTTTTTGGCAGTGGGGATGCCAATAAGGAAGACATAACTTGAAATTTGTTTAAGATTATGGCTCAAGAAAAACTACCCTTTATTTTTCTTATTGAGGCTTTATCATGATTGCCAAAAATGAAACTGCTTTTTAGAATATCACCATCAATTTCATTATGAAACCAGGAAATTTTGTGCTGTGCAATGTAAGCTTTGTTGTCTTTCTTTTCCAATTCATATTTAAAAATTGCTCTTTTTGCTTTCAGAAATTTTGTTTGCCAAGAAAAAGTTGTACACAGAACATGCAAGAGAAATCAATAAAATCAAGGGGGAAATTGACAAATGTAAAAAACATTTAGAAGATTGCACCAGAGAAAGACACAGACTTGGTAAGTTTATCACTTATACTTTATATGTAGATCAAGTCTAGTTAAGGTAACCATGCATATTATTTGTGTAATATTCACAATATTACTTATTTTTATTGACCATTTTAAAAAAAATATGCACAAATAATTTTTTTTCCCAATGAATTGATTTAATTATTTAATAAAGATTTAATTGATTATGGTAAAATGCCAAACAAAGTTTTTATTTTAATATTTCAAAGAAAAACAATGATTCATCTCTAAACTGACAATTTCAAGTGAGTTTCAGACAGTAAAAAATTTAATGTCTGATTCCATCCTTCATAAACTGAATTTGTATTACTGGCTGTTATGAAGGAAGTTCTTGCTATTACAACAAATAATTCTGCTTGATTTCAATGACTAATTTTTACATTTTGTTGTTTCTGGTTTCTTAATGAAATAAATGTAGATGATTGCCTAATGTAAAAAGTCTCAGGTTAGTTCATTTATTTGTTAGGTAGGTTGGATTTTGATTTATCATTTAAAATATATGTAAATGACCATCATACTATCAAAAAGTATATTTTCAAAATTATATGGCTGCTGGCTTCAAATATCATCCAGTAAAGTTAATCATTTCCTCATTAATATGACAATTATTTCTTAGAATTGGTTAATATCTTCAGAACAGGTTTATGTTTGTCAGCATGTCACAAACATTTTTATACTTATTAAATGTCTTTGTAATATTCATTTTTGTAGTTATTTTGGCCATTGTATCTAAGTTTACATTCTGCTTTCCATGCTTAGTAGAGATAACTTGTATCAATTCTATTTGTCTTTGTGTCACTTGTTCATTTTTTTTTTTATTAGACCAATGTCTATTACTTTTCCTGTCAATTATCTGTAGATATCCATCCTATGCATTTGTGGTAAGAAATACAAAACCAATTGGCCTTAAATGCAAGGGTGGAAGAACAATGAAAGGCTGCAGTCTGGAGAAAGACATAGTGTGGCATAGTTTATCATATATGGATAGAAAACAGTGGTCATTAACTGTAATGAAATGAAACAACACTGCACCATATGCTGAATTTTTCAGTCATCTTATCTTATGTTATGGTCTGACAACCTCCGTCAGTCTACATCTCTATACTAGGTCTACTATTGGAAGTCTTTGATTAAGAAAGAAAAGACACATCAGCTGTGTAAATTAGGTTTAAAGTTCCTAATTTATACTATTGGATTGACCAAGGAATACCTGGACAAGTGTTGATCGGGATTTCAATCTCTGAGAAAGATTAGAAAGAATTAAAGGCTACAAAATATCTACTAAACTTGGAAATCCAAATGAAAATATACACTTCCATAAAATAATTTTTTTAAAATGAGGTCTAAAGCCATGTTTTAAACTTTAGATTTTGTGTATAAATTGTTTTTTTTAGGTGTTTTGTATGATGAAGAAGGTGGAGAAGTTCTCAGTGAGGAGGAATTTCAAAGTCTCAAACATTTGAAACAACTCAAGAATGACTATCGACTGAAATTTGATGAACATAAAATTCTTAAGAATGAAATCTTTTACTGCCAGAAGTTGGTTGATCAGTGTAGACAAAAACTGATTCAAGGTGAGATATCATTTTTAGATTCTGATGGACAGATTAGAAAAGTGGGCAAAGAAAATCCTATAATGGTATTTTCTTTTTTTCCCCCCCCTCATTTCAATTAGTACAAAACTCAAGATTTCTCTCATGGGTCACTATGAGTTTCAATTGTCATACATGAAAACTTTGATGATTATCATATTTACCTTTGTTAGATAGCTAACAAAGTTGATGTTTATTTTGCACTAAATCCTTGAAATAAGTTTTTATTTCAAATTCAAGCAATATATTGTATTATAAACAAGTAATCATTTTTTTTTTCAATCAGAGCTCATATTACAATTGTTTATTATGAATTTTTTCCTAGCTCATATTCATTTCTTTGTTTGTCAATCTGAGGAGATTTTTGTAGCCTAGCATTTGTATGGATTCTGTAAGTTTTCATATTTTCTACCAATGTTCTCTATTAGCGATCTCCCTTTTCTCTAGATATATGGTCAGCAATGCCTGATTTTTCTAAAAACCTCTACAAATGAATACAATATAGAACCAATAATACAGAAAAAATAATAAAAAAAAAACAAACAGAAAAAATGGAGAGGTTAGTGAGACATTATGTTTATAAGTCCCAAAAATGAACTCACTAGTGTGCGTGTGAGTGATCAAAAGAAATTAAGTATAAGGCAGGGCATGTGGAACTAGAATGATCTAACCCTATGGACTAAATAAAAGGCTTGGTTCAAAATATCACTTAAAGACTGCATCAATGCAGTATATGTATGGCAATAAAGAGGACAGCAAAGTAAATAGTTTTATCAAGTTATAAGGCATCAGTGGATTATTTTTTTTAAATTTATTTTTATCTGACATTATATCCTACTGCAAACTTACATTAAGTGCTCCTCAGTTTTTGAACCCCCCTCCCCCCAAGCTCACTCACCCAATCTGGCGCAGTCTAAAGCATGCCAGATCACAAGTGCTTTCACCTACCGGTTCAAAATTTAAAAAAAAAACAAAAAAAACAGAGCATTTGCTCAAACATGGATATCCACAAAATGTTGTAGTATATAAGGATTATGTTTATTCTAAAGAAACCTGTTCCCTATTTTAGTCACATAGTATTAAACTAAAAGATGTAATTACTCTAATTTTGGTTGATTATTCAACTTTTGCTTGTTGGAAAATAATTTTGCTAAATAGATAATATATCCTTTGGCACTGATGAGTCAGTTTGATATGAATGAATCTTGGTTTTGTTTCCAGATTTTGATAACTGGTTTGCTGAGTGTTTCCTCTTACCTGGAACAGAAATGAGCAGCAAAGAGGCTGGCTATGGAGTTCAACTAGGTTTGAATGCACGATACAAGATACAAACATCCGTAAGTAGATTTCCAATTTTGTGAGGTGCATTGTTTGTTTCATGTTGAGTTTAATGTCATCCTTCCTTCATTAATGGAACCCTTTATTAAGCTTCTATTTTTTTTTTTTGGTGGGAGAGGAGGCTGTTGCTGAATATATATGACATATTGTTATCTTTGTCCAGCCACACCTTTTATTGTAAGGCAATATGCTAATATTTAAGCTGACTCAGTATTAATCAAAAATAAACAAGATGCCTTCCTTTTGTAAATCTTAACCAAAATTTGTGTCAAGTGTATGTTTTATAAAGCAGACTTGATCATGAATATTCTGTCTGACAACAGGAAACTCCAAGTGATAAAGATTCAAATGCATCATAGTCAAGCTTATATATTAACATTATCAGTTAAGATATAAATGAATTTCTTTTTAGAAACATTAGTAGTTTTGCTCAGACAAGTTTGTAATTCTATCAATTTTCTTAGATTGAAGATGAAAAAGAAAAGTATGAACGAATCAAGAATGATTTATTAAAGAATGAACCCGACTTGGCTCCTTACCATAATGCTTTGATGAGGACTCAACAACGAGTAAGTGTTAAGCTTTGTTTCTTGCAAACAGAACCATTAGGCTCACTTTTATCTCTTTCATTGCAAACTTTTCCCTAACAGTTTATTCTGTAAACTTTCCAGTTGAAGGATAAAATAGAACATGGTACAGTAGTATTAGTATATTAAGGTCACAAGCATTGAATTATCACTTCTCTATAATAATCCTAGAATTTTGTTGAATGCATTGTTTAAGCAAAACTAAATCAGTTATACTAAATTTTCAGTTGAACTTTTAGATAAGATAATAAAAAAAAAACATCTTTTAAATTCCATTTTTTTTTTCCTTTGTGTATCTAATAAATCTTTCGGTTTTGCAGAAAATTTATAGAAATGCATTGGCCAGATCACATACTGACAAAACCAATAAAAATCAGTAAGCTGACCTGAAAGAGGAAAAAATAATGGTAATGTCATTCTTTTTCTGTATATCACTTTAGAAAAAATTTAAAATCTTAAATAAAATTGATGAATGCAATTTTTTTTTGGTTTTAGTTTAATAAATAGTATTCAACCCTTAGAGAGACTGCATGACTAAATAGTAAATTGACAACAGACTATCAATAAGGGACTAATTCATCAGACATAAGAAGTTTTAAAAAGAACCTGATGCTAGTTTTGCCCAATGAAAAACAAGTCAATCGGACCACAAAACAGAATAAATAAGGGAAAAAGAAAAGGAGAAAACTTGTTATATAATAACACAATTTTATTTATAGTCAAGTATCTGCCACTTGGTGTGAATATCAAACAGTGATCCTGAGTCACACCTGTCTGCCCTCTTGGGCTTTTTGGACACATTAAGGTAGTCTCAGTAGACAGCTAGCCTCACACACAGGGCTCCTAACAGATGCAGCAAAACTGAATTCCATTGCAGTACCTGAAGAACTTTCAAGCTGATGTCAATCATCAGTTTGGCTCCTAGATGGCAACAAGGCCATTTGTTGGATGTTGGGACAGTAGGGAGGGTCAGGTTGGATTCCTGAGAGCAGAAATCCCACAAATCCTTTTATTAGGAAAGACTTATTGGTAGTGGTTATACCATCAATCAAAAACTGTCACACTCAACCAAGACAGAATAACAATGAAGAAGAAATAAGGGCCCCAAAAATTTCATGGAAGTGGCAAGAATATTGATATAATAATTAGAGTTGCATTTTTTTTTTTTAAGTGTATGAATAAGAAAAAAACAAAAAAACAAACTAAATTGATTTTTCTTTTTTTATAGTAAAACTGAAACCAGAGGGGAGAAGAAGAAATAAAAATAAATACATTAAAATATGCAATAACTTTTAAAATCTTTTTTAAAAGAAATGTTTCTTTAAAATGAAAAAAAGAAGGAAAAGAAAATGTATATACTTTTTTAGCAAGTGGTAAAGAAAATTGATAAAAATACTGATCTGCTCACCATTTCCCAAATATAGCTTTCTTTTTTTAATATTTATTTTGTATATAGCCACTTTTGTTGTATGATGAAAACAACTAAGTAATCTAAATGGAAGAAAAATCCTACAGGCCTACCCATGGCATCTAGAATTCCATCAGAAGTTTGAATTAAACAACCAGAAAAAATATAAAGCAATTATTTTGAATTTTTCATTTGTATAATTACAATTAATGATTAAATTGTTAGTTTTTAATGAGTTAGGGCAAATTTGTTGTTTAAATGTTAAAGGAAGAAAAGGAGCAGTTTCTAATATCACTCCAAGCAGGACATAGCAGTATTTATATATAAGAATTACAGAAAGGTTAAACAAAGCACCATCATCAAAAAGTCCTTTGTCTCATTTGATGAGTAGTAGTAGTAGTAGTAGTAATAATCAATAGAAATTCAAAGCTGTTTTTCTACAGTTTGTACATAAATGCTTATATGAACTTACAAAAACTTAACAAAAAAAAAAATAAAACCAAAAAAAACACTTGCTGTGTAAACTGGATTTGTATAAAAAAAAAAAAAAGAAATGGTTAAAATTTTTTTTGTCTTTTTATAAATGTTAATAATTTATTGTTTAGATTATACAACTTATTAACAACGGATAAATGCAAGTCCCAAAGGGATTCTGGGTTTCAGGGGTTGGGAGATATAACATGAAATACCGACTGACGAGCATCTATACCATTTGTGCGGCACTGTTATGAAATCATGCATCATACATTGAGGGAGGAGGAGGTGTATGTCAACACTTGCTTGACATGCCTACTGTCTGACAAATGACAAAGCTGTCAAACTGGTCAATGAAAAAAATATAACTCCACTATTAACATGTCACTGTGGATCAGAATATATTTTTTTTTATTCTTCTATCTTTAACTGCCTTTTTGCCCTTGTTAACCAGCTTGAAGAAAAACATTTTCAGAAAAAAAAATTTAAGACATCAGTCTGTAGAATGAGGAAGTTGTCTTACATTTTCACAGGTTTTTCAAACGAATGACATTGTCCCAGGACTGACTAAAAACATAAATAATATTGTATCAAAAAGAGAAAAAAAAAATTGTTTTTCATACTTTCTTCAAAGATTTAGAGACTAAATAACAGTGTCAATAGCATCGACAAACAAAAATATAACAAATTGTATCAACTGTCTTGGGGACTTGACTAAGACTATTCCCACAGCAGGATGAAAAATAGAATCTCTATAAGCACTGAATTGTCCCCAGAGGAGCAGTAGTTATATAGTATCCATGTGTCCTGGTAAGGGTGGCTGCAGGTTAGGCTATTCATGCCAAAGTTTAGTATCCACAGTCAATTTCAGACACACAATTTCAGAAATTCTTTCAAGATGGTAAAAACTTAACCAATCAAGTAAGAGGTCAATAAAGAAGACCTTTCATATTTTTTTTTTATAGTAAATTCAGTTTACATAGTTGAATAGGCAGAGCATATTTTGCTTATATAGAATTGATACACAAACATGCATGCATATGTATGCACAAAGAATTTTTTGTGTCAATGCAAATAAACATATGCATACAACCACATATATATCTCACAGAAAATATGAGAGCAAGAATGTGTATGTATGCGCACATGTGTGTGTGTGTGCATGCAGACACAGAAGTAGATACAATCAATCATGTATTAACATGCATGCACACAAACACACATGTACATATTAGTTGCATATGTATACACACAAACACATGCAGCATACATGTTGCATGTAGTAGTGTGTATATATGCACATACACACATTTATATATAAGTCTTAGCATTAGAGGGGAAGAGGGCAATGTCTGAAATTGATCATTATTGCAGGTCATCAAATAATGAAAGGCTTAGGTTGGGTTGGAACCAATGAGGCCTGCACCGAAAAAAAAAATTCCATTTTAAATCTTCCTGCAACCATTAGAAAAAGTATTTTCCTTTTTTCCAAACTTCATTTTGATTTTGTGTGTGATTTTTTTATATTTTTTTTTATCTTTTTTTTTATTGTTTTTCATATTTTTTTTAAATTTTTTTTTTGGCAACAACTCATTTGACTTTGTTTTGTCCAACCATAACCTTGGTGACAAAGTTGACAATGGCAAAGGCTGGTTGTTCTGGATCAAGTTCAGCAAACAGATGACAAGCATTGTCCGACACTCCTCCTTGTTTTCGTGCAATAAATCCAAATATTCTATATGGGCAAAAAAAAAAAAAATCATTTGCAATTTAAATATACAACAACATTAATTATAATGGTTAAAATTAAACTCGACCACCAACAAAAAAATAAATTACAATTTTTATATTTAATGCAAAACTGATAAATCTCAATCAAGAATGTTAAGATTAAAAAAGAGAAAATTTTACAACTGCAACATTTTAAGCTATTAGCAAAATATGCTTATTGATCATCCAGGAGCCTTTTATAGTAAGATTATACAGTTAAGAATTATGACTTTTTTTATGTTTGGATTCTAAAAGGAGAAAATATGGCAAAAGAGGAGGGATTAAGTAGCAGTTTCAATCATTAAAGTCAGAAACAGCTTTTATCACTTTCACTTTATAGATAAAACATGAAAAAGTACAAGAAAATTGCTTACTTGGCTTCTGTTGGTGCTCCAGGCACATTTGACTTTGTCCACCTGAAGAGAAGAAAAGGGAAAATAATTTAATATCATTTGCTGGTAATAATTATTCTTCTTCTTCTATGTGCCCTGTCCCTTCAGGACGTAGGCGATCATGGCTCTCCACGTCTCCCTATCCCTTGTGGCTCTTAAGTAAAAAACATGACTTTAAAAAAAATTGACATTGATTCTTTTGAGCCATTGTAATGAACATATAACCTAGTAAGTCTATTAGAAATTAATCTTTCTTCCAATCTTCAATGGAATCAAGTTAGCATTTAAACAATCTGATAACTTCAAACAGTATTTTGTTTATATTGTAAAGTATACAAATTTAAAAAGAAAATGAACAAGAGAAGTTATTTGATTTTATTTGTATCATGACAAATTATTTTTTTAACTGAATGCTAAGTTGTACTTGTTTGCATTTTAAACTTTATAAAAATTTATTTCAAATAAGTATAAATCATTGTGACACTATAAGCATCATCTTTACTTACTTCCTATCTTCAGGGTCAATGCCACAGTAGGTTACTGCTGTAACAGGGTAATGGCGCCGGAAAAATAGTCTGCAAGAGAATTACACAAGTGTTTGCATTTTCTCATATTACATTTTCATGATAAAGAGTTGCGAGACAAAAGAGGAAAGTGAATGGTTTTGAGGAGAAAACACTGACAGGTAATCTTGTAATAAGGTAGGTGGTGACCCACAAGTAGAGTCCCAAGGAGGCTTGACAGCATTGAATGAACAGAGTTAAAGATAAAAATACCTAGTTTTGTGGTATAAAACTGGAAAGATTGTGACAGAAGGCTCAACATTTAATGATTACTGGAATTAAATAAGGAAAAAAAGAACTAAATAAGAAAGACAGATTCTTAAGCAGTTTTCAGCTAGTTGGCCATATGCTTTCCAGAACAAATAGTCAAATTGTACCAAGCCATTTGGTTAGGTTCTCTCTCATATATATATATATATATATATATATATATATATATATATATATAATACAAGAGAGAAACAGCAAAGATTTTTGATTATAAAATGAATTTAAAAAAAAATATATAATGTACTGTGTTTTCATATTTTTGTTACACATTTCTAGTCTTGTGACCTTTATCAGGCAAAGAGTGGTTATTTCCACATATTATTGAAAGGAATTAATTCTTATGACTAAAATTTGGATTACTACTACACACAAAAAAACCATTGGTTTTTTTGTGTGTAGTAGTAATCCAAACTTTCTTGAACTTGTAGAAAAATCTTCTGCTTAAGGGGTAATAAAATAGTTGAGATAGGGCAAAGGAAGGGGTTTTTGTTTTTATTTTTTTATGACCTCTGTATCTACTTATATTCATTTCCATTTTTGCATATTGCGTGTGCATGTGTTTTTTGCTAGTATGTGTATGTATATTCCTTCTCCATACATATATACAGTTTTATTATCAGGAATTAGTGTGTGTATATATATATATACACACACACTTCCTATGTTGCATAGGGTTTGTATGTGTGCTTGTCAGTAGTCTATTGCGTTTGTTTTTGCCAGTAATATATATATTTTCATTCGTTCTCTATAAATACTTGTATGTGTGATCTAACTAGTGTATTTGGGTATTGTGTGTATAGACGGTTGGTTATGATCTATTTAGTGCTGACTTAAATTTGTTTATGAAGTTTTTTCTTGTATTTGTAGGTAAGAATTATTGTTTGATATATTGGTATAATTATATATATATATATATATATATATATATATATATATATGGACACACAATGTACTTTGAGGTAGCCTGATAAAGCCAATAAAGAGCTGAGGTAAATGAAATGTGACTGGAAAAGACATGGGACAAGAAAAACATATTAGTTATAGATAGACAAGATCACCATACCAACCTTTAAAAATTAGGAGAAAAAGTAAATAATACAGATGATTGTTGTGCTATCATCATCATAGTTGTGAATGAGCAAATCAAAGTTCAGATCTCTGTATACCATTGCCAAGTATTAGAATTGGGGAAATAAGACACTAGTTTAGATAAAATGTGTTTTGTTGAAATCTTAAAATTTCATTTTTCTGTTGTTTCAAGATTGATTTTGAGAATCTTAAAATTACCAACTATATTTTTCTTTATCATATACACTTTTTCTTTTGCTTTCTATTTAATTGGAATTAGTTTCAGAATCCTTATTCAAATATTAAATGATTGATTGTCTATGCATTTTCTAAGACAACCATACAATAGAAGCTGGCCTCTTGTTCATCATAGAAATTTTTTTTACTATTTTAGGCTCTATAAAATATATCATGAACTACCAATAGCAATTATGATAGAAGATTCATGAAAATAGAATTGATTAGAGAGGATAAGCTTCCTTTCAGCTGAAATATTTTCTAAAAAATTAATTTAATTTTAATACAATCTAACAGATGATTAATGATTCATTAAAAATTGATATTTCAAGGAGATATTATTCTTATTTGATGTTTCTTATAAAATTCCAATATCAATATTTCCTGAGAAGTAATTACATTACTATATTGCTGTTTCAATATGAAAATACCGAATCCAATGTATTTTATAATGATAACAAATCATCTTACTTCCTGTTGTTGTCAGTCAGTGTAATTCCTTGTGATGAAACTTTGAAGTGGACAACTGTAGTTTTGGGTATGGGGTCCGTAGAGAAGGTCACCTTGGCAGCTTTGGCCACAGCTTGAGGTCCAGTCAAGGATTCAGTATCCACAGTATTTAGATAGAGTACATTGCAGGCTGAAAGAAAAATTTAGAAAAAGAACACAAAATCAGAAATGAAAATTTGTTTTCCAAACTCGTTTGAGAATTTATTCAAATTATTGTACAGAATTGGACAAAGTTAAACTAATATTTTTGAGATATTTAGAATTTGAACAACAACAAAAAATGGATAGTTGTCTAAAACAATGTTAAATGATCAAATTCAGAATGCTAACAGCTTATGATAAATACATTGAGAACAGGGTAGTAATGTGTAAAAAAAATTGTTGGCACTTTTAAAAATGTATAATTTATGAATAGACTGGCTTTTCTTTCATTTTATCATTGATGTCATTTAAAAGTTTTAGCGTCATGTCAATTTTTAAAGTAATCTGATGAATGTAAGTCTCTTCAAATATATATCTTTGTAGGACAAACAGTTTTTCTTTTATCTGTTTATATATAGACATTATATTTGCATGTGTATGGGCATGCTGCTATCCAAGAGAACACTAGTCAATCTAGTTATCTGTTGAATTACCTAGCATTTAGGCATTGCACATGTCAATCCAAAACGTTCCACCAGTAAATAAGAATCTCATTTTCTATTCCATGTTTGCTTGTTTGCTTTCAGGAAACCGTTTTTATCCTTAGATAACCTTAATTTTAGGGGTAGCACTTTGTATTTGCATATTGTCTACCAGCTTAAATGTGCTTGTTGTTAGTGAAAACATATGACCACTGATCAAGTAACAATTAAATATAAGTATTTTGCAGTACCCATGTTTTTAAATAGTAAACTGAAATATTCTTTTCTAGAGGAAAATAGACAACAAAATTGCTTCAAAATCATACAGCATTATAAAAAAACGATAATGAAGAAACTGAACAAAGATAATAAGATGAACAGCAACAAGTCTTACCTGCTCCCTGAGCCAGCAGTGCAGCTGCAGAGCTGGGGACCTCAGAACTATGGGGGCTTTCAGGGTTGCTCACTTCACCAGCAGGATCTGAAAGAGGAAATATATTAAATTATTAATGCAAATATTCTAAAAGCTTTTGATACAGATAAAGTTTTTAGTTTCCAAGTAATATTTCATGTGGCTCTTGATAAATGTCCAAATATAAGAGACATTGTTGCTCTATTATTACAACATATGTTAATGTGAAAGCAGCAAAGGATAATCATGTGACTTGAAGTAATGAAAGGAAAAGCTAATTTGACATAAAATATGATACAAAGAAATTTGTAATTGGAATAAAATGTTATTAAGCACTATTTTTAATCTAATCTGGCACAAGTTCATTAATAGGGGTGCATTAAGTAAGGATTAAACTTGTGAACAATGAATTGCAAGAAAATATTTTGCAGCCATTTATTATTAAAATTGAGTAATTTGTTATAAAGATTAATTGAAATTCAAAAGCCTCTAAATATTAAATCTGATATTTTGACTGGGAAGTTAAACATTGGAATTTCAAAGTGACCTATGAACAACAGTAAAAAAGGATATAAAACGTGTTTAGTTGGTTAATCCCATGATTGAGAGGAAAATTATGATGCCATATTGGGTCTTTGATGGGATACAGAGTGCATGATGGCATTACCTGATTAGGTTCATCTCTCCAAATTATGCAAGTCAGATAGTAGTACTAGGTTATATGCAACTAGGAACAATTCCTGACCTAAATGATTTTTTTTTCATGGAATGAAACTTGATAGTTATCACATCATATGGAACAGAATATAACATGAAAATACAAAATCCATCAATATTTAAGTAAGGTTCATTGATTCTAGTTTACTTAACATCTTAGGCTGCTGAATATGCTCGTTTTTAACAATTTTAGATGCTTGTCTTTTACTTAATAACCTTCTTGAACAAAATAAATTTTCTATTATATGAGATTTTTTAATCACAATAGCTGAGAATATAAGATGTATAAAGATCCAAGTAAATGTTTGCATTCATAAAAGTATTTGACAATCTAAATACTTATAGTACAGCCAACAATTAAACATTTAACTGTCAGTATATGTAAATCAATAAATATGAAACATTAACTGAAGTTATAAATAGGAGTTTTGTATTCCCTTTTGTACTAACAAAAATACAAGAAACCAAACTC